>OY755213.1:13955207-14552558 GCA_963576765.1 Draba incana | reverse complement strand
GTTCAATCTGTTAAAACAAGTAACCTGAAAGTTGAAACATTTGATATTAGCAAAGAGAAGCAGTGGCATTATGCATTGCTCCAAGCTCTTATTCAAATGTGTCTTGTCTAGTATCTGCAGATAGCTTGGATGCTTTTCTTCTTCCCATGGCTAGATTTCTTTTTTTCTGCTGGAGTTAAACCATTCTTTTGAAGTGCTTTGATTTGATCTTTCTTTTCTTTTGCTTCAAAGAATTGGATATCTGTGTTTTTTCTTGTTTAGAAAAAATTGAGAGATTTTAACCTTCTCTAAACTCATAATCTGTGTTTTATAGTATACATTGAGAGATTGTTCAATTTGTCCTACTAGCAATTTGTGTGGAAATTTGAACTACTCTTATCTTCATCTGACAGCTCTATCACATTATGTTAGCTTTTTCGTTGAGTCTGATGATACTAAATGCTGATTTCTCCTGTTTTGTTATACATGCAGTGATACAAGCATTTCTTCTGCTTCTTCGTTTTCAAAGCCGATGTACTACCAAGACCAAGTTCCATCTCTACCAAGAGGCCCAGTGACCCAGCCTGAAACCACCTCAATCCAAACCGAAACCACTTCAGCCCAAACCACCTCCCACGTCCTATCTCAGCCAGGTACATACACAACTATGGACCAACAACACCAATCCCCGCCTCAACAACCTTTCTTACACCAAGGCGTTCAGTACATCCCTCACCCGTCACAATACATCCCAGTTTACTCTCATCAGCAACAAAACTACCCAGTTTACATGATGTCCGTCCCGCAATCTCAGCAGTATGTCCCAGCAGGAACTCCCCCGCTCTACCCTAACTCAAAACTCGCCACAAACCAGAGACCTGAAGGTGCCCAGAACGTTTACCGTGCCCCTGTATCACAAACCCCCCCTCAGGTTATTCAGCTTCAGCAACAGCATCAGTACATGGGTTACACTGGAGTTCCTCAACATACAACAAACGCAAACGCCAATTACGGTTCTGGAGTTCCTCAACACGCCACCAACGCTAATTACGGTGGGGGCTACGAGTACACAAACTCTCCAAACGAGACGATGTATTACCAGACACAGCCTCCTGCTCCCAACACTGCTATTCCTTTAGCGTCTCCGTACCAAAGCATGACACCAGCCGCAGCTGCAGCCGCTCTAGCCGATATGTCGAAGCAGATGGCTCTTGACGGTGGCAAACAGCAACAACATATGGCTGCTGCGTCTCAACCGCAACCGCAATAAATTACATGACGCTCTCTGTTCTTTTTGCTTAATACGTAACATCTCGTTAGATACAATAGGCTTTGCTATTTCCTTCTCTAATGCTCTCCTTATCCTAGTATTGCTAATGTCTGTCTCTCTCTGTTTCTATATTGGGAAATAAATTTGTCTGGATGGTCTCTTTTAAGTATTATTATATTGGGTGTAGATTAAATAAATTTGGTTCGGAATTTTCTTGGAATTTGATAAGAACCTAAACCCAAATCTATTGAAAAACAAAGAGGATTACACAGAAATCTAATCAAGTTCTCCTCTAAACTTGATTAGCCATAAGCTTCTAAATGACTAAGAAGAACCTATTTATAGAGTAAAGATCGGTACAAACACTTCACTCTTCTGCTCTTGATATAGTATCTATCAGAATTGTCTTCATTCGAATATTGTATTTGTTTATCAAACTCATTTCTTTTTTTTGGTCGGGAACCGGGAGACAAAAGAGCGCCTCCCGGAATATATTATTCTAAAGCAAAATAAAAACAATTACAAATAAAATCGTCTTGGTCGTGTAGACCCAAGACTATCCTCCAAACAAAAAGATTCCACATCAGATGGAACCGTAGGGAGGAAATGAAATCCTAAAGAAAGAGTAAAAGCATAATTCGCCAATCCATCTGCCACCTGATTAGCCTCCCTGTAGATGTGCGTAACCCGGACTATCCAGTCCTTTCGAAGCAAGCCATGGCACAAATGTACCAGGAAAGACAGCGAATGAGTATCACTAATCCCTGTCGTGAGAAAATCAACCACCAATTTTGAATCCACTTCCAAAACCACTCGCGGAAGCCGCTTTTCCCAGGCAATATGGAGTCCGTAGTAAACTCCCCATAACTCCGCTAACGGTGCTGAGCATCTCCCAATATTAAGAACAAATCCTCCACACCAACTCCCCTCCGTATCCCTAAGGACTCCACCTGCTGTAGCTAAACCCGGATTACCACGGAAAGCACCATCTGTATTTAGTTTAATCCAAGTCTCCAAGGGAGGAGTCCAACCTATCAGTCTCTCCTCCGGTTCTCTCAGTCCTCTCCCCCTAGCAACTAAAAAATTAGCCACATGAACTTCCTTCGCTTGATCCTTGACAAATCTGACTCGATCCCGACACCGTTTCGTCTCACCAAACACATTACCGCATCACCATTTCCAAGCCCACTAAATTGACATTGCGAATAACGTCGACCATGGTGTATCATACACAGGAGACCCATCACTCAGATTCGTATAGATCCATTCCAACAAACTCATACCAAAGAAAGCTTGTTGTCTCCGCGCCGGAACAATCCGAGACCAAATCCCTAACATTGCCGGACAATCTCGGAGAATGTGGAGAATAGTCTCGAAGCCTCCTCGACACACCGAGCACACCTCTGAATCACATAAATGACGCCGCTTCCGTTCCACATTTGTCATGAGAACTTGATGTCCGACAAGCCAAATGAAGACTCTTACACGTTCAGGAATAACCACTTTCCAAATACGGGCAAAAAAATCTTCCATATTCTGCGAGGGAGTATCATCGTATATTAACATATTATACGCCGACGTTGCCGAAAAAGCACCATCCGAGCTCTCTCCCCACGAAATCCTATCGTGGGCACCAATGATATTATCCACCACAACAGCCCTTAGCGCCAAACATGTATCATCCGAAACATATGGCGCGATACGATCAAACAACCAACCTGTCCCATTGCGCCATAAATCACGAACAAGCAAGGTTTCGTGTCCTGCTGGAAGTGCGCCAATCACTTCATTCACCAGCGGCTTCCTCGACATCCACCTGTCCATCCAAAATCTGATTCGATTACCATCCCCGAGTACCCAACTCTGGCCTCTGAATACCACATCCCGTAAACCTGCCATCACACTGCTCCAAACGATAGACCAATTACTCTTAACATACGTCCAAGATCTATCATGAACAACTCCAACCTTATATTTGTTGCGCACAACATGCGCCCATAGACTTCCTTGATCATGTAAAAGCCGCCATCCAATCTTGGCAATAAGTGCAGAATTCATTGTTGACGATGTTCGGATACCCAAGCCTCCCATACATTTTGGCTTACACACTCTCTTCCAAGCTACTAAGTGTTGTTTTCTCTGATTCGGTGAACTGCCCCAAAGAAAAGATCTCGACATTTTATCCAGACTTTCTAATGTAGACTTAGGGAGCATTATAGAACTCATAGAATGCACCGGTATGGAAGATAACACCGCCTTCGTCAAAGTAAGTCGTCCTGCAAAACTCAACGTATGTTTCTTCCAACCTGAGAGTTTCGATGCAGCTCGCTCAAGAATAGTACCAAAAGTATCTTTATTTAAGCGCTTATGGAGAATTGGCATTCCTAGACACTTCCCCAAATCCTTTGTAGTCTTTATTCCACTCTCTTCGCTGATTTGAATTTCCAATTCCCGAGAAACATTCGCCGAAAAAAATATTTTCGATTTCTCTAAACTTACTTTTTGACCCGACACAGAGCAAAACCTCTCCAAATCCCCGCGTATTGCTCTTATTTGTGCAACCGAGGCTTCAGCAAAGAGAATTAAGTCAACTCTGGACCTCCACGCGAGAGTTTAATAGGCTTCCACTGTTTATCCATCACTGCAGTTTCAATTAAATGGCACAAACGCTCCATACAAAGAACGAACAAGTATGGGGATATCAGATCACCCTGCTGCAACCCACGAGTTGGTTTGAAACCATCCGTTTTTTCGCCATTCCATAATAAACTCATAGAAGGCCCAGATACGCACTGCATTATCCACCAAATCCACCGATCCGACAAACCAGCTGCACTAAGAGAATCCTCTAGGAAATCCCATCGTACTCTATCATACGCCTTCTCTAAATCCAATTTCAACAACATCCAGCCTTTTCGTCCCTTCTTACGCCTCATGGAATGGACCGCTTCTTGAACGATAACAATGTTATCGGTACTCAAACGACCCGGAATAAAGATTGCTTGAGCCGGTCCTATTAGCTTAGTAATAACCTGCTTAAGTCTGGTCACCATACACTTCGTAATCGTCTTGAAAATAACGTTGCAAAGACTAATCGGACGAAACTGGTTCATCATTTCCGGCTTCAACACCTTCCCAATCAAAACCAGAAGCACATCGTTTGTATTCTGAGATAAATTTCCAGACCTAAAGAACTCCAACACAAACCGAACCAGCGATTCTCCAACCGTATCCCAACAATGGTGGTAAAAAACCGGTTGGTAGCCATCCGGACCCGGGGCTTTATACTTGCCCATACCATAAGTAGCTTGTTTCACTTCGTTAGGTGTAAACTCCTTCTCAAGTTGAGTATTATCCTCCTGGTTGAGCTCTACAAAACCCACAGTAGGTAACTTCTCAACAATCATTTCAACATCGTCCATCGAGTACAAACGTCTACAATACGCTATAGCCATCTGTTCTAACTCTTTTCCATCCGAAATCCACTGCCCTGCATCGTTCTTCATTGTCTCAATACGGTTTTTCCGTCGCCGGATAATCGTAGATGTGTGAAAAAAGGTTGTATTACGGTCGCCCAATGGTATCCATTTTTCTCTAGATTTTTGGAACCAAATCATCTCTTCCTGTTCTAGAATCACATCCAACTCCTTTGTTAATTCAACCTCTTTATTCAGTAAATCATCTACTGGATTTAAAACTAGAGAATCTTGAACACTTTTAATCTCTTGTACCAGCTTCTCTTTACGCTTTTGGACCTCTCCGAACACCTCCCGATTCCACTTGCGCAAAGTTATCTGTAAATCTAGCAACGCCTCTAGTGTGCTCAAGTCACACTTCCATGATGCCGTAAGCAAATCTTTAAAAGAGTCATGCTGTAACCAGGCCGCTTCGAATCGAAACGGACGTCGTTTCGGGTTGCTGCCAATCACCGGAGAAAGCTGAACATACAAAGGAGCATGGTCAGAAGACAAGAACGGAAGATGGGATACCGTCGCCTCTTGCCATTTCAATCTGATTTGAGCACTGCACAACACCCGATCAAGCCTTTTAGCCAAAAACGTGTTCTCGATTCGACCTCTCCGCCAAGTGAAACTACTTCCTTTGAATCCCATATCAATAAGAGCCAAATCATTAATCCACTGCCCAAACACAAGTGAATCTGTTGATAATCTCCCATTACCACCGGTTCTCTCATCCGCTCGAACAATTGTGTTAAAGTCTCCTCCCACAACAACCGAACCGCCAGTTCCCTCAATTACCACCTTTAATTGATCCCATAGAGCACTCCGCCTACTAGCAGATGGAGCACCATACACAGCCACTAGATGCAATATCTCACCATTCTTTACAATTTTAGCATGAATAAACTGATCAGAGGCCTGAACAATCTCCACATTCCCTACCTCCGAGCGCCAAAGTAACCATATACCTCCGCTTTGGCCAATCGCATCAACGCGATACGAATTTTCAAAGCCTAGTCCCCTGCAGATACTCCTCGCACTATCTCTCCCTGCGTGCGTTTCAAAAACCGCAAGAACATCTGTACTAAACTTCTTTAAAGATACCGAATCGAACGCCTAGAGTTGGGTTTATTCGCCCCCCGGCAATTCCAAAAGATGCAATTCATTTCTATACACTCAAGATGAACAAGAACTGCCAGGGAAACCCGTTATTGATTCCCACTCTCCACACACAGAGCTTCCATCTCCTGCAATGGCGACTTCCACAACTCAGCACCGTCACTCAAAGTGATGCTTCTGTGTTGTACCAGCTCAAGATTACCCTCAATTTTCCTATGAATTGGTACAGGCGAGCCATCTCCCATAAACCCAGAGCTCAAATTTGTGACAGAGCCTCCTGTTCGACCGACACCGTCCATCTCCACTCTTAACCGCTTGCCATTAGAAGATAACTCATTTTCTCCAATAGCTGATCCGAAAATAAGTCCCCTCATGGGCCTTTGTTGTTTATGCATTTTGGGCCTAACATTTTGACCATTCAAAACCTTATTTAAGTTGACTCGTTTATCACGTGGGCCCCCTTTCTCTCCTTTCTTCTTCTGAGCTCCAATAAAGGTCATTCCCATACCTTGCATATCACGTTTGTCAGCTTGCACAATATTTTGTGAATCCATGGTTTCCTTATTCTTGTCTGACACAATTAATTCTCCCCCAATCTCAGAAGATGCCAAATCTTCTCCTAATTTCCCAAAACTGTTGGCAGTCACAATTTCCCCGGATTTTACTCCCTTTAATTGCGTTCGTCGAGACTTTCCTAATCCGTCCCCTGAACTTCCGGCGATGACATTTACTCTAGCTCCCGGGAGCCTCGAACGTTGGCCCGTGGCACGAACTAAAGTAAAACCATCCCCTTGCATACTCTCACTAGATTTCGCCGCCGGTACCTCCATGACCCTTCCTTCATTCATGTGTGTCGTCGCCTGGTAGTGAACTATTTCTCTGTTTTAACTTAACAGAGGACTCACCTCTACTGGATCCTGAGCTCCTTTAGGACACGCATGGATTAGATGCCCATACAAACCACACCGAGCACAAATGTTCGACATGCCTTCATATGCAACATAATACCTTTCTCCATTAATCATGATAGACCCTTTAAGAGGCTTCTTCAAATTCACTTCCACACACACACGGGCAAATCTTTCTCTTTCAAAATTCAACGTCGTTAAATCCACCTTAACCGGTTTCCCCAACCCTCGCACAATACCCATTAGAATTGTTTTGTGATAAAAGGTCACGGGTATATTTGACAAACAAACCCAAACTGGAGTCGTGACGATTTCATCTTTTAGAGGATTAAACAAGGGAGACCATGCTTGAACCGTAAGATAACTCCCGAACGCCTTCCACGGACCTCCCGTTAAAGCAGCCAAATACTCCTCCTCCACTGCGAACCGAACCATGAAGAAATGGCGTGGGAGATCAAGCACATACATAGCTCCATTAGGTTTCCACATTTCCTTCAACCGACGGCTCAATACAGCCACTGAAACACTCCGTCCAAGAACTTTGACAATCATACAATTCTTCCATAAACCGTTCATGGCCTGTAATACCTCATCTCCTATTGTTACCACTGGCTCACCATCATCTCCATCATGAAACTCCAATCGCACCCTAGACTCCACAAACGCCGCATCCAAAACCTCCTCCGGAGCCGGCATGCCTCCCTTGTTACTCCCAACCACCTTTTTGGCCCATATCAAACTCATTTCTTCTGAATCACGAATTCGAACGAGATGTTTCGGGCGTTCTTGAATTTGTTTATCAAATCAGCTCGTAAGTTTCCAAATTTAGTCGAATTCAGAAGATTAATTGTAAGTAGTAAAATTTGAGAAGAAACATAATTTCACTTTCACCATAGTTTATTAATGGAGTAAAAAGGCTTTAAGGGTCCAGTGTCAATTCCGTAAATTAAACCACCTTCGTTAAAGGATCATAATCCTTTTGACACTTCGGATTACAAACTCCGTCGCTCTAAAACCCTAAATCTCCGATCCACCAACCATGAGAGGAGCTCTCTTCAGAAATGCATCTCTCTGTGCTCGTAGACTTCTCATTTCTCCTCGATTAACCAATCAAACCTCCTCCGTCAATCTTCCCTTTCTCGCCGCTCCGTTTCCTCCCAAACTCAGATTCTTCTCCTCCGAATCCGACTCTTCCGGTGAGAATCCGACTACTGCTCCGGCTTCTTCTCCGATCGAGTCAACCGATAAGAAAGATGTCGGTGTAGAAGATGTAGGCAACAAAGGTAACATTACTTTACCCTCTTCTCAATCGTTCATTTGGTGTTATCGATTTCAATGGATTATTCGATTTCAGATTTGGAATTTCAATGGAATAGTTAATCCAGCTTTTAAAATCTGTATTGGGAATTTTCTCAGGAGCTAGTAGAATGAATGTGTAGGTATGTGGCTAAAGTGCTAATGTAAGTGTTGTTTTGTGGTTCCAGAGCTAAAAACTCGTATAGAGAAGTATTTCAACGAGGGTAACGAAGACGCTTTGCCCGGAGTTATCGAAGCTCTTCTTAAGAGAAGGCTTGTAGACAAGCACGCGGAAACTGATGATGAATTGTTGGAGACAATCGAGAATCTGCCTTTCCAAGATGATGTGAAAGATGAAGATTTTGAATCTGATTTCGAGGAAGCGCATTCTACCGACGATGAACTCGAAGATTTGTACAATTCTCCAGAGTATGTTAAGAAAAAGATGAGTAAGGATGAGTATTTCAACATGGATGATAAGAAGTGGGATGACATGATTAAAGAAGGCGTCCAACATGGATTTCTCAAGGATACTAAGGAATGCGAAGATATTCTCGAGGATATGCTTCATTGGGACAAGCTTCTTCCTGGTAATTCATCTTTTCTTTGATCAAATCGTATCTTTAGACACACTTACCTTTGAATCTTTCGTAGTTACAACCTACTAGTAAACCTTTTGAGGTATACGATTTTGAGAAACAAGGCTGATTGATAAACTAATGTGCATCCTTATTGGATTGTTCATGTGATGCATTTTATAAGAACATTAGGGAAATTCTCTTGACTGTATTTTCATTTTAGATGAGTTGAAGAAAAAGGTTGAAGCAAAGTTTAACGAGCTCGGGGATATGTGTGAAAGAGGTGAAATTGAGCCCGAAGCAGCTTACGAGCTTTTCAAGGAATTTGAAGATGAGATGGTAATTGAATATGGGGATAAAATGGAAGCTGAGGGACCTCCCAAGTTTGATGAAACGGATGCTTCTGACAAGAACACTGACTTGGATGATCCTCCTGGTAAAGGCCCGATCCTTAGGTGGCAATCAAGGATAGTTTTTGCTCCTGGAGGCGATGCGTGGCATCCAAAGAACAGAAAAGTTAAATTATCTGTCACGGTAAAAGAGCTCGGACTCTCCAAGCATCAGGCTCGAAGGCTAAGGGAGCTTGTGGGGAAAAGATACGATTCAGGGAAAGACGAGCTGACAATCACCAGCGAGAGGTAGTATAACTACTTTAATCCTTATAAAAAGCCATTTGTTGCAAAAATGTTGAATCATGAAAGGTTTTTTACTGTCACAGGTTTGAACACCGAGAGGAAAACAGGAAAGATTGCTTAAGAACGCTTTACGGGTTGATAGAGGAAGCTGCGAAAGCCAACAAGATTGCTGAGGACATAAGAACTTCATATATAAAACAGAGACTTCAAGCCAATCCAGCTTTTATGCAGAAACTACAAGCCAAGATCACAAGGTCTAAACAATCAAATCCCATCAAGGCATGATAAAATGCTTGTCTTAGTCCTTGTTACACCAAATAATCCATTTGATAGTCTCTTTGTGGATATCAATTGATCCGGTATGGGTAGGGGGTTTTGGATCCATAAAAAATTGATGGTAACTCCATATTTTGTTTTGGTTTGTTGTTGGTGCCTGTTAGTACCATGATACAATAGTCAACGTTTCTTTATGGTTCAATATGGGATTTGGATTGGTTCACCGGTTAAAAAGAAAGTAAAGACAAAACAAAACGTACCAATGTTGTTTAGGTTCTTGGTTAGATGCATTTTTTTTACTGTTAAAGAAACTTAATCATCTTTCAAGTTAGGGAATTTCACTTCTGATTCGATATTATTGTTATTTCGTATAAAAAAAAAGGAAAAGTGTATCCATTACAATTTACAAATGAACTAAAATTTCTCTTTATTTTTCGGGTGAAATTGAAGAAATCGAAATGAGAATAATAGTATTCTTTACTTTAATATACCATCTATGCAAAGATACGAAAGTTAGGGCTGGGCAAATTATCCGTTAGATTTGCTCCGATCCGTGATCCGTTTTGATCCGATCCGAAAAATTCGAATATCCGTTATAAATCAAAGCAAAGCAAATAGTAAAATCTACGATCCGTCTAAAGCAAAGCAAATCATAAATACTAATTTTAAAAATCCGAATATCCGATCCGATCCGTAAATTACATATATGTACATATAATATGATATACCTACAACATATATTTGCATTTTTTAACCTTTTCAATACATTGAACGGATATAGTTATAGTAAATTTACGTAGTTACTAATTTTGTAAATCAGTTGTCTCATATTTTTATCTAAAAATAATAATAAATGTTTCGTAGTCCACCATTTTTTCTTTCACTTTTCATTTTATTTTTAGTTATATCAAATAAAATTATCTAACTTATATTATTTTTTCACTAATTAGTTTAAAATTTATACTGAAAAAATAACTTTTTGAAAAAATAAATATTTTTCTTTCGTTTTTTTCAGTTAAAACAAATATCCGCAAATATCCGAATATCCGCAAATATCCGGAAAAAAATCCGGATATCCGTAACTCCAAATATCTAAAATTTTCAAAGCAAAGCAAATCGGAAAATTTAATATCCGTAAATAACAAATCGAATCACAAATACTATAATTTTTCCGGATATCCGATCCGCGCCCAGGCCTAACGAAAGTAGTCGACATGTTCAACGACATGTTCTATACAAAGATACGAAAGCTGCGACCTTTTCCTCGCCTCACGATTATCGACCGCGTAGATCTACTTCGTGGATCCAGCTCTTCCCTGATTTTTCCGGCTCCGATCAGTAGCGGTGAGGCGTCTTCTCGCTGTAGGTTCTAGCTCTGTTATTGCGGTTTCCATTCTCTGCTTTGGAAGCTCCGCCACGACTTGGTCTTCTTCTCCGGTGATCTCTTGGTTTCTCCGACGGTCATCTATGCGGATGGTGTGATCTTAAGAGAGCCTTCTAGGTCTTCCCCCGAAGTCCGAGTGTATGATAGGCAGGGCCGGCCCGAAGGTTTTTGCTGCCTAAAGCCCAAAATATTTTTATGCCAACTAAAAAACATAAAAAGACAAAAAATATTACAACTATTCGTGTACACTAGGTTCGAACTCAACACCTGATATATAAACACTACCATCTTCTTAACCACTACACCACAGCATAACTTTTATGAATTGATGCCCTCAAATAATATATAGCTTTTGATGCCTAACGCATCAGCTTCTTTAGCGTTAGCCATGGGCCGGGCCAGATGATAGGGGTCTCGATTTTTGAGATTTCGATGGTTGAGGTCCGGTGGTCCGTCGCTTTGGTGGCTGGCTACTCTCTCTCCTTGGTCGTTGTTTCCGCGATCTCTTAGTCTTCCCCTTTCGAATACGGTTCAAGGGCAGGTTGAATCGAAGAGTGGCTTTTGCTTTTGCTTTTGCTTCAAAGGTATCTCTTCCCGAACCCTATGATGTTGCTTGTTGGAAAGGTTATAGTTACCGGTGGTGGCTCCATTTCCTTTCCGTTGGCTAGCAATGTTGTATTCTAGTTGAGTAGGTTGGTTTCAAGGCTTGGTGTTTGTTGTGTCTTACCGATCCTTAGGTTGTGTATGTACTTTGCGATTCTAGTGCTTTAGAGGAGCTAGTAAAGCTAATAGGTGGTCATTGTGGTTTAAATTTGATATAAGTAGCTTGCACTATTCGACTTCAAGGGAACTTGGCAGGGGAGCTTGCAATGATTTATCAATTGGTTAGTGAGGTTTCTTTGGTGAGTTAGCTCATGGATTCGTTTGTTTGAGTCGCACTCACTTGGCGCGAGGGGAGCTTAGTGAACGAGGGCTGCTAGACTTAACCGTTGACGACTCATCCTCGGGCCTCAATCGAAAGGCTTCTATTGCTTCGGAACTCGCATTTGTTCACCTGCGGTGGCTTTGCTACTTTAGCATGACCTTTCTTTGGATTTGGGAAGAACATTAAACATCGTCATCGCTTCGTTTAACTCCGCTAGCTTTGTGCTAACGTCGAGTATAACAAACCGAAAACCGTTTCAAGCTTATGGTTTCCATGTTTTTACCTTTTTTTGCCATGGAACCATCTATTACGTTTATAATTCACTTTGTAAACCTGAAACTTTTCATTATCAATGAAATATTTACATTCTTTGCAAAAAAAAAGAAAAAAAAAGAAAGTAGTCGACATGTTGTTTCATTTTTCTCCGACGAAGACTAAGTAAATCTCTCAGCAACCCCCACCACCACCACCACCACCCCCGCAACCACCACCACCACCGCAACCACCACCACCACCGCAACCACCACCACCACCGCCGCAACCGCCACCATTGGAGGTTCCATACCTTCCGGTTGGGGCTTTGTCGTTGGAGGTTCCGTCGGCGCAAGAGAGTAACAGAGCCGAGAGGACACAACTGGCCAACAGAGCCAAAAAGACAACATGAACAAGGTAACTAACATCGAAATGTGTTGTGGTCGCCATGCTCATTACGTCTTCTAAGTGTCTCGCCATTTCTCTCTCTCTATCTCTCTAGTTAATGTGGATGAGGTTGAGTTGTTTAACGTGAAAGCCTTTCCTACTTATAATTGATAAATTAGTACGTAATGGACTCTTTATGTTCGTTGACTAAAAAGTTTCTTAGAGCTTGGTGTTTGCGGGCGGTAACAGTTCCTAGCGTTTGACAAAAATCATGGAAAACGTTTTCTACCGCTCCGTACCGCTTCAAATCGCTCAAATCCAAAAGCTGCTTCCCTCGAGCAATTACGGGTGGATTTTTATTTTATTAGAAAATAAAATAAAATCCACTTAAAAATCAGAAAGTATATTAAAATTTTTAAATTTCAAGATTTGAATATTATAATTATGAAATATATAATAATTTAACTATTTTAATTAGTAACCTATTATAATTTTATATTTATAAAATCTTCACACCAAAATTCTCTTAATAAATTATGATCACAAATTTTATAAATATAACAAACTAAAATTTTAAAAATAAAATTAATCTACAAAAGAAACAAATTCTTCATTAAAATTATAACTTTAATCCAAAATAATAATAGTAATAATAATAATAATAATAATAATAATAATAATAATAATAATAATAATAATAATAATAATAATAATAATAATAATAATAATAATAATAATAAACAACGTAAGTATCATATACCTGATTTTCTAATATTTAAATTTCTTGAATTAATAATTTTTGTATTTCATTATAATAATTTAATTTTTTATAATTATTTAATATGTTTATATTGTTAATTTAATATTTAACCGCTACTGCACCCGCTGTCAACTAGTCGTAAATATCCCGTAATCGCAACAATTTTTAACAGTTGCACCAGTCGTTTAAATCACTCAAAAACGCTTGAAACCGAAACCACCCGGTTCTACAAACTCCCGCAACCGCAACAGCTGCGACTATACCAGTCATACTTTTAGTCGTTTTGGTCAATGTTTAAACAAAAAAGAAAAGGATTCTAACACTAGAATTTCCAAGAAAATTACTTGTTTTAATATTATCTTTGCGCAAATACTCTTAATTAGTGGCGGAGGCAGCATGCTATTAGGGGGGGTCAACTTATCCCTATGAATTTTTAAATTTAAATAACATGTCTTCATGAGTAACTATATTGATTCCATTATAAAATACTTTTTGACCCCAATACAAAATTTATTTAAGTATATGTAACAAAAACAAAAGAAAAAAGAATTCAAATACGTAAAAGTTGGACTTCCGTTAGATTTTTGGCAGTGAAAACAAAATAACCGCTCCAATATCAATAATGTTTTTACATAACATATAACATATGAATAGAAGATATCAAAACTTTGATATTTTTAATACTAAAAAGAAATATTAAATTATGACCCCCATGAACAAAATTCTACCTCCGCCACTGGGACTCTATAGTTATATGTAGAGCTGTCAGATGGGTCAACCCAACCCATTTGACCCAATCCGCCATGGGTTCATTTTTTTTCCACGGTAGGCCGGCCCATGAGATCCGCGGGTCAATACCTATAGACCCAAACCCAACCCACTAAATACTATGAGTTTTTTGGACGGCTCATGGGTTTTAATATTTACTGTAAAATAAAAATAAAAATTGGTTTGTTTAAAGAAAAAACACCAACAAAGTCCAATAAATTCAAAGAAACATAGAAAAATCAAAATCGGACATTATGAATTCATAATGTATAACTGAAAACAAAAAAAAAACAAATGAAATAATTGAAATAAAAAATAATACTAAAAAGATAGAAGTCCATAATTTGAAAAAACATCTAGCTTCCTTGACACGAATCATGTCATTCTTGCCTACGTTCTTCGGGAGGTGTGGTAGGTTCTTTTTCAGGTTCACCATTATCCTCTACATAGATAAAAAAAAAAGTATAAATAATAAACAAAATTTAGTATATGATTTTGCAAGTTTGAAAAATTAATAAATTTTTACCTTCATAAGCTTCAAATCCGCGCAACCAGTTTCGACTGCATATTAATACTTTTGTTAAAATATTATTATATTTTAGATATACATTAGCTCATATAATAAGATATATATATATATATATATAAACTTAAACTATATAAATATATAATGTATATAAAAATTGGTGGGTAACCCATTAATCCGTGATTTTTTATGAATTTTACCCGCGAAACCCGTTACCTGTCATGGGTCAATCCATGAGATCCATTTTTTTTGGGTTTACATTATTGAACCTATACCCATCCCATGGTGGGATGGGTCGGATCGGATCCGTGAGTTTTGACCCACTCTGACAGCTCTAGTTATATGATTTGATTGTACACTTTTTTTTTAGTTTTAGGTTAGGGTAATCTAAATTTTGTAGGTCAAGGTTTTAAAGATATTTATAATAGTTTTTTTTGTCGTTGTTAAGATATTTATTACGAGATGTTACGTGTGTGGTAGTTAACGTCTAAAAACTATTATTATCAAAGGCCTACTTTTGATTTTTGAACAGGGCATGCACAAAGTTTGAAAGGTCCTGTCGGGAGACTATAAGGTCTCTAAGAGTTTTTTTGTCAATGTTTGAATAGAAACAGAAAAGAACTCTAACACTAGAATTTCCGAGAAAATTACTTGTTTTGATACTATCTTTGCGCAAATACGCTTAACTTCAGAGTTTTGATGGGAAGATAGTATTAAAACAATGTTTTGTCATTTCTATGTATAACTAATCATATACTAGTTTCATACTAATTTCTCTTTTTTTTTTTGTATAGTTTTAGCCTTTTAGGTTAGGGTGATCTTAAAATTTATAGGTCAGGGTTAAGGTTTTTAAGATATTTATTATATTTTCTTGTCAAGATATTTATAAATTTATGATTGATAACGTACACAGATAGATTTATAAGAAAAAGAAGTACGCAGATAGTTCTAGTTTAGGTTTTTTCGAAGAAATTCTGTTCAAGATAGGGATTTTGAGTTTTGACCATATGAAATTGCGGTGAGAATAGTCAAATATCATAATAAATTGTATAAAATTAGCTTGATTATAGAGGTTAACTGATCGTTAGATGACACTTGTTAAATCCAGATTATATAAGGAAAACATTGAAAACTAATTTGCGTCAAGAGAATTTGAACTGTTAAATTGATTATACAAAAACAAAAACACATTAACGGGTTACGCATGAGGAGCTATAATTCTCTCTTTTTCTATTTCACGTGGACTCCATTTTTGTTGTTTGTACAAATTTGACTACACAAAAACAAATTTCTAATCAAACTTTCGGCGTAGAGCCTAATGTTCTTCCCCTTTTTCATTTGGCATCTTCTTCATCTACCACTAACGAACTCTCTTCATAAATTATAGACTATACATATAATTTCGTAATCTTCAAAAGCTACCGAAAAATATAAATGTATTAATGCAATGGATTCTTCAAAACGTGTGATTCTATGCAAAAACTTCTATGTAAAAGTGTCTGGCGTGACTTGTGTCTGGCGTGACTTGGGACATATTTAATTCCATACAAATGAAGTTTTCGAATATGAGTGCCAGTCAAGGGGTCTACACTGGGTTGCGTGGAAGAAACTCTGTTTACCCAAGAAGCAGAGCGGAATCGGATTTAAGTCTTTTGAAGACTTTAACCAGGCCCTCTTGGCGAAACAGATGTGGAGACTTCACCAGTACCCAAATTCCCTGGCAGCCAGGGTCCTAAAAGGCCGGTATTTTCGGAATATGCACCCTTTCTACGCGCCAAAACCTAACCGGCCATCTAATGGGTGGCGAAGTATATGGTCTTCGAAGGCGTTAGTGCTTCGGGGAAGCCGCAAACTTATAAGCAATGGCTACAGTACGGCAGTTTGGGTGGACAATTGGATACCAGATACGAACCCACGACCGGCGGTTAGCAAAAGTAACTTGGTTAATCCCCAACTCCGGGTTTCTGACCTCATTCACCAAAGGTACCGAAAGTGGAATACACAGGCAATACGGGCTAATGTGCACCCTAAGGAGGTTCCACGAATCCTAAGCATAAGGCTACCTCCAAAGGTGTCGGAGGATACTTTTTGTTGGCACTATACAAAATCCGGGTTATACTCGGTTAAATCAGGATATGAACTTGCCAGGATATATAAGGATGCAGATACTCAGTTTTCTCTCCAACTCACATCCGATAACCCACTCAAGGCCGATGTCTGGAAATTACCTGCTCCAGATAAATTACGTCATTTTATTTGGCAATGTCTTGTGGGAGCGGTGGCGGTAAATGAGAGACTCAAATTTAGACACATCCGGGAACTTGCAGCTTGCCCTAGATGTACCGACCCAGTGGAGTCTATTAACCATGCTTTGTTCACATGCTAGTCGGCCAGGGAGATCTGGTCGCTAATTGGACTCCCGAACGACGCCCTCACCTTTCTGTCGGAAAGTCTTAGGTCCAATTTAGACTTCCTCTTCTGGCGGATTCCTCAATCCAGGGACACAGATGAGGTCTCTACGGCGTTCCCTTGGATCATATGGTACATATGGAAGGCGAGAAATGATAAAGTTTTTAATGCGGTCACTCGTGACGCTGCGGCAACACTAGCGGTAGCCATCAAGGAGGCAAAAGAATGGACCGAGGCAAATATCTCGGAACAAGGGTTACCCCTACAACCCCCGCCCACAACTGCTATATCTTCATCTATCTTCACGTGTTACGTCGATGGATCATGGAAGAGAGAGGATGATACGAGTGGAGTGGGTTGGGTATTGCAACTTCAGGATGGGACGACAGATTTGCTGGGATTACAAGAATACCATCGGAGTCTCTCCCCACTACCCACAGAGTTGCATGGTCTTCTGTGGGCTATGAGATCTTTACTACAAAACAACGTTTTTGCTCAACTTTCGTCACTGATTCAAGGGATCTGGTGAAGATGGTGGATGCGCCACATGAGTGGCCCGGTTTTGAACCAGAGTTGCGTGAATTGGCATTTCTTCGGGAGTCCTTCTCCGAATTCGATCTCATCTACCGGCAACGGAAGAATAATGCGAGAGCGGATTTGCTAGCAAGGAATGCACACATGCGAAATACTATTTTTTCTTCAGTTAGCACTTCTGTTCCCTATTGGTTTGCTAATACAAACAATGTATTTGTTTAACTAATATTGAAGTGTGTTCGTGACAAAAAAAAAAAAAAAGAATATGACTGCCAAAGCGATAGCCAATTAGTCACTAGATTATAGGTCTAAGATTTTTATAATTCAGTTCGAGTTATATAATTATGGAATTAGATAATTTAGGAATTATATAAATCGGATAAAATCTGAATATTGGAAATTTGGAGAAATGGTAATATATAGTACATGTGAAAACTATATACTCCCTTCGTTTCATATTAAATGTCGTTTTGAAAAATATATCTGGTTAATAGTTGAATGTATTTAACTCAAAACACATCCAGATGCATTTCAGATACATTTTCTCAAAATGACACTTAATATGAAACGGATGGAGTATAGTTTACCACTAAACTCAGGTACTAAAATCGATGTTTTAAAATGTGGGAGGTTGAAACAAGACCATAATTAATCAGTTATCACAACTCAATTATTGGACCCAAAACCAAACTACTGTACCATAATGGAATCTTGATTTAAAAAAAAAAACATGGAATCTTGATTAATCAAATTGGTATTCTTATTTTCCCCTAATTAAGGGTTGTTGACTCACGTCGTCTCACTTGATAATCAGATCTTGATTTCAGTTTTGAAGGAAAAATAAAAACCAAAAGACTTTTATTAACTTGAACACACTACAAGAAAACAACCGCTATTCCGACGGCCAAAACCGTCGGAATTCGGTCGGAAAAGACCCATTTCCGATGTTTTTCTGACGGCTTGCGTCCGTCGGATCTATCACGTCGGAATTTTAATATCCGTCGGAATTCCGTCTGTTTGTTGCAACGGAACTCCGACGGAATACGGATATCCGTTTTCCATTTGAGATCCGTCGTTATACCGTCGGAACATCATTAGACGACGGAATACCGACGGGTTCGGAGATCCGGTAGTTTCCGAAGGCTTTCCGACGGTAAGGTATTTCCGACGGTATACCGAGGGTAAAGTAACCGAGGGAAGTCCGACGGATAAACGGCACGACGGTGTTCCGACGGAATTATATACCGAGGGTATACCGACGGAATTCATATGTTTTTTTTAAAAAATTAAAACTATTTAAATAATTTAAAATCATTAATAAATCATTAAAAAATCATTAAAAATTAAAATTAAAATCTTAAAAAACCCAAATTAAATTAAAATTGTTTCAAAAGTACATTAAAGTTTTACAATAAATTTTAAAACTAATAAATGTCTATTCCGGCCTACGGGTACGGAAGAAGTCGGTCATCTGATCTTCCAACGCTTTAAAGCGTTTTTCCGACTCCGCCCTATCTCTGTCTCTCTCTTCCTGCATTTCCCTAAACCGGTCGTGCAGCTCTCGGTTTTCCGCCTCCAACCTGCTAGCACCGCCATATCAAACCGTTAAAACAGACGAGCTACTATCTTCAGGGAGGCCGTAAACACGACCTCTAGTCTTGGGAGTCACCTACGATAAAAAAAAATATTATATTTTATAACTTACTTGTATTAAAAGTAATGTTTAAATTTCTTTAAAAGTTAAACGGTTACTAACCTCGAACGTGAACTCGTTGATCATCTCCACTGGAACTTCGGTTGGCGCCGGAGTTCCTTCCACGCTAGGTTGCGATTGCAGGAACTCCTCCTGCCGCCTCTGCACGGCTTCCACGATTTCACGAGCAAGCGGGTCTTGAATTTCACCGGTCTTCTTGTTGGTGTGCAAAACCTTGACCAAATCAAGGTTGGAAGGATAGACACCGGTCTGCTGAAACTGTTAACATATACAATTTTGTTAGCGAATTTAAAAAAATTTTGAATTATTAAACTACTTACAATTTTCTGAGCAGCTGAAGCCTTGCTCGTTGCTCCGAGGTTGTGGGTCGCCTTTCCCTTCCCCTTCCGGGTGCTGTTGCGGTTAGTGGAGTGTTTCTCGGAGTCCGCCCGAGTTGCCTCTAGTTCCCAATGTCGAAGTAGTCCGGCCCACATCTCTTGTTTATATTTAAAAACTTTAGGCACCTTCCCGTATTTATACCACGAGTCTTTCCACTCGTTGATCTTCCACGAGAACTTCCTCGCAACCTTTGTGTCGAATTCCTTTCGGACCATCGATGTGAGCGGTGGGTCCCACGTAAAATCTTGCTGCAAAAAAACACCACATTCCCGCATTAGTAATTAAAATGTGAGTCATATAGAAAATACATTCGAAAAAAAAAAAAATCATACCGCAAATTGTCGGAACCAAGTGTCCCGGTCCTCCAATGGCATGTCAGTGTATGTGGGATACGGTTTAGTGAGCATGGAATTCATCATTTCGTTGATAGAACCCGTAATACCGTTTCCCGAGTATTGGAACCTATTAAAACATTTAGTTAAATATTTATCTAAAATTATTAAATCCACTACATGTTTAAATAAGACTTACCAGGTCGTGTTAGGTGCCGGGTCTGGATGTAGACACGTCAACCTATCACGTCCGGGTTGCGCCACAAACTGCTCGATGGTCATCGAGGTGGGAGCTGAGTGGGCTGTAGGCGGGGGCTGAGACATGTATTGGGTCTCCAAGTCGGGACTATCCTCGGGGATAACCGTCTCACTCGTAGTCCGACCTCCCCTACTGGAACTCCCACCTCCTCTAGAGTTATGAAACTGCCCATAATTCCTACGATTTCCATAATTCTAAGATTTAGAGATTTCGGGATTTATGGAATTTGGACTATATAGGAATTTGTGATTTTGAAATTTTGGGATTTAGTTAATTGGAAATTTAGGATGATGGGAATTAAGGATATTGGGGATTGAAGAGTTTTGTAGTAAATGAATTTAATTCAATTGGGATTACTTGGTTTTGTGATTTGCAATTTTTAAATTTAAGTAATCTGGGTTTTTTTTATATTGTATATTCAGAAACCGAAGTTCATAGATTTAAGTTTTAAATTTTAAAATTTTTTAATTCTTAAAATTTTTTATTAACATTAATTTTCCAAATTTTTTAAACTTGTAAAAAATGCTTTAAAGGTTTAAATTTGTTTAAAGTTTGAATTGGTAAACATTTTTTATTAAAATTAATATGACAAATTTTTAAAAATTGTTAAAAAATTTGTAAATATGAAGGATTTAAAGGTTTAATTTTTTAAAAATTGTTTAAAATTCTGAACATTAATTTGACAAATTTTATTAACGTTAAAAAATTATAAATTTAAAAGTTTAAATTGTTAACGTTATAAACTTTAAAATTTATAAAATAGTAAATTTGAAGGATTTAAAGATTTAAATTTTATTAATTTTAAATAGGTTTAAAATTTTATATGTTTAAATTGTTTTATTAATGTTAAAAAAAATTTAATTTTGAAGGATTTAAAGGTTTGAAATTTTAAAGTTATAACTTTTAAATTTATAAAATTTTAAATTTAAAGGATTTAAAGTTTTAAAATTTATTATTTATAAATAGGTTTAAAATTTATCCTCATGAACCCTAAAATTTCTTAACAATCAAAAATCCTCATGAACCTTATTTCTTAACATTCTACAAACCTAATTTCTTAACATTCTATTAATCCTCAAGAACAATTCGGATTTCTCAACATTCTACAATCCTCATAAACCCTAAAATTCTAAAATTCTAAAATCCTCAACAACAATTTCGGAAAAAATCTATAAAATTATGTAAAACTTACATAATTTTTGATTTGGTTGAAGATTGTGAGGATTGACCACGGAGGAGAAGTATTGGCGGAGAAACGGCGGAGAAACGGGAAGGAATCGCCGGAGAAACGGGAAGGAATTGCCGGAGAAGTTTTGGAGAAAATTTTATTTTTCAGATCTGTCTTTGGGGAAGACGAAGACTGTGGATTTAATAGACTATCCGACGGCCTTCAGACGGCATTCCGACGGCCAGGCAATATTCCGACGGTAATTCTGACGGTTTTCCCGCGTTGACGAAGATTACGAAGTCTTTTGGCGGCTGGTCAAATTAGGGTTTCCGTCGGTAGACCGTCGGAATTTAAGACGGAATTTCGACGGAAATTCTTTTAAAATATAAAATTTTACATTTTTTTAGATATTTTCCCGTCAAAATAAATCCCGTTCCATTCTATTCCCGATCCTATATTCCCGTTCCCTTTAATTTTTTCTATGTTCAATTGCATTTTATTTATTTAGACATTAGTTTGTACGCCGAATTAATTGTTTACTTAATAAATTTGGTAAACAAAATCTTATAATTTTGAATCCCCGAATAAATACGTCTTATTTTTCGAATTGGTGATGTTATTTTGTAAACATTATCATATATTTAATACAAATCTTATAATTCCTTTATAAAAACCTTATAATCAAATTTAAAACTTTATTATATATTTTTTTTAAAAAAAAAAATCAAACACCGCCGGAATTCCGTCTTAAAATTCAGACGGAATTCCGGCGGATATAATTTATTTTTTAATTTTAATTTCTCGGAAAAAATAAATATTAATTTAAAACATTAAACCGTCAGAATTCCGTCTGAACTTTAAGACGGTATTCCGACGGTGTTTGATTTTATTTTTTTTTAAAAAATATTTGATAAGGTTTTAAATTTGATTATAAGGTTTTTGGAAAGGAATTATAAGATTTGTATAAAATATATGATAATGATTAAAAAATAACATTATCATATATTTTATATAATTAAATATATAAATTGATGTAACACCAATTTGCGTATCAATTTATGTAAATAAATATTTTGAACGGTATTTCACATATATAACATCAATATTTCATAATCATTAAAAGGAAATATAACACATGAAAACATTATACGATCGTAAAATAGATATTGGATCATTATTGAACATAAAAGCAACATAAAGTTGTTATCATTAAATTATTCTTATTTGTGGACGAGTTGGATGTTTAGTCTTCATCAGAGTCTGGAACTGTTTCATACTCGTACCCAGTAGTTCCTCCATCTTCCGCCTCGATGGTAGATCCTTCCATTGGTTGGTATTCAGCAATAATCGAATTAGCACCGATTATCTGCTTCAAAAACGAATTTAGTTAAGCATTCCCATAAATATTTATAAATGTATATATGGTGTATCTACCTTAACAATGTTCCGCTCTGTGATGTTCAGGTACTTTTGGTTTCTATCAAAACGGCAAACGGTAACATTCTTCAGGATTACCACCGCACTTACACCAGTGGTGAGTCTGTACTCGTCCTTCTTGAAGATGTTATGGTGCATGGTTCCCTCGATTTTTCCTGAAGGATCTTTTAAGGTTACAAGCAAATCTCCTTGGTCATTGGGGGTTAAACTAGAAAGCATAGCCACAATCTGATAATAAAATATATAGAATATACTTGTCAGGTAAATTGTATGTCTAAATGTTAATAAAATATGTCGCAAAACGTAAACCTTTTTGACTTTAAAAAATTGTGAATGCGGGGATTTAATTTCTGCAACCTGGGTCCAGAATGGTGTGCTTCTTTTGTTAGAAGAACCTACATGAAAATGAATGGTAGATTTAGTATTTGTCAGCTACAATCATTATTGTAAAACTAAAACCGGTAATTATATATATATATATATATATATATATATATATATATATATATATACCTTCACGGATTATGTAATCGATAGTAGAAGTCCACCGAGGACTACTAAAATCCTGGTCCTTCTGTGGTGCCTCATTCATGACCTCATGAATAAAATCTTGTGTTGGGCGTGGCTGAGAACTTTCACCTCGCATCACCTTTGCATCATGAGACCTCTTTCGAAACAGGCCTCGCCGTACAACTTGGCCAGGTCCCGGTATTACTGGTGTTTGGTTCTGGGATTGTTGAGTTGAATGGAGTGAAATAGTCGGTTCAGCATTAGTAACATTTAAGTTATCGTAAGGAGGGCTTGAAGGAACAAGAGTTGTGGCTAGAGGGTTATGACCGGGGGATCGGTTTTGCATATAGTAATTCCACAGATCTTTGTTTGCCATTACGCAATTGAATTTTTCTGTGTTATGACTTGATGGTTATAATTTTTTTATGAATGCAATGGAAAAATGTGCAAACATATGTAGAACGGATATCCGTCGGAAAACCGTCTAAACACTCCGACATAAGACCCCACCAATCCCTTCCGCCACTGCAGACGATTTATTAGCCACTCAAACTTTGCCGACATCGGAAACCATCTACAATCCGTCGGAAAGCCGTTACATAATTGTGACGACATAGCTCCGTCAGAAATACGTCGGTACAGCTGACCAATCAAACTTTGCCGACATCGGAAACCGTCTGCAAGCTGTCGGAAATCCGTTAAATAATTCTGACAACATATATCCGTCGGAAATCCGTCGGTACAACTGACCAATCAAACATTGCCGACATCAGTTGCAACCCGCAATCCGACGGCATACGGACGGTTTATACAGTCAAGTACAACTATAAATAGACCTTATAGAGTGTATATCTTCTACACCTCTCCATAACCAAAAAATATGTCTTCTACCTCTCCTAATAAAGACGCAAAAAAAACATCCGAGGCTAATTTTTTTTATGTCCCAAAATACTCTTGGGAAACCGAATCTCAATGCGACGAATTCACTCAAGAAATTCCCACTTACTCGTGGGAATTTGATACGTGCTCACCAATCCAAAAAGAAGATTTCACATCAACAGTAGTGCCTGACAGCCAGTGGTCGCCAAACATCCACCACGCCAATCCAATCGAAGTCGAACAACCATGTGACTTGGTGGAAAAGTCTGATACTTACGGTGCAAGTACTTCAAACATATGTAAGGATCAGTCGTATGATTTTGAATTCGCCCAAAGCCCTGAAAAGCCAAACTTAAATTTAGATGTTGATGCAATCAAAAGTGAAGTGTGCGGCGGATTTATAGATTGTGCACAAAACGATCATTACTATGATTTTGAATTCGCCCAAAGCCCAGACAAGCCAAACCTAAATTTAGATGTTGATGCAATAAAAAGCGAATTGTGCGACGGATTTGTAGATTCTCAAGAAAAGAAAATAAAGGGAAAGTACATCAGGAAATGGTTCTAACAAATGGTAAGTTCGGAGTGGAAACCGACATATGATTGTAAAATGAGGAGTTTATTATGTACTTGTGTCGTAACGGTTCTGTGTTAAAAATTTCAAACTCTCTAATGTAACTGTTAACGTTTATTTCATCTGTTTTAAATTTTATGTTCCAATAAATGTAATGTTTCATTGGAATTGCAATAACATTAGTTATCTTTAATTACTCATCGTCCATGACTATATATATAGTATTAAATAATATGATATATGGAACACACAATTGTGAGAGAACAACATGCATTAATAAGCAAATTTTTATTCCCAAATAATTATTCTGAATCTTCGGAGAAACCTTCACTAGGGATGGAGTCTGAATCGTCGTCAAATTCTCCACGTGTTTCCTCTTCGTCCGAATGCACTTGATCATCCCCGACATAATTAGGATCAATGACAAGGTCGATGTTATCCATCTCCTCAACCGGTGACATTTGTACACTTCTCGATGGTTGTAGAGCATCATGTTCTGGAACTCCAAAGATTTTTCCTCTAGGGTTTATTGCAGTTACTGTGATCCATGGATCTGTACGGTAGGCAACTCGAGGATATGGAATGTAGCAAACCTAATAATAATTAGTGGTTATTGATAATATACATGAACAAGAAACCTTAACAATGAGTAAGTAGGTAAACATATTACTGTATTGATACCTGGTCTGCTTGAGACGCAAGGATAAATGGATCGTAATACTGTAGTTTCCGGCTTGAATTAATCGAAATAACACCAAGAGGGTCAACTCGAACCCCTCGACCATTGGATGGGTCATACCAATCGCACATAAACACAATGCACCGCAAATCCAACATTCCTGGATAGTGGATTTCCAAGATTTCTTTTAAAATCCCATAGTACATCGTATCACCGGATTGCGCCGAAATACCACAGTCCGAAGTTGACCTTTTACGTCCTTCCTCACGGATCCTGAACGAATATCCCCTAGTATAAAACCCGCGATATGAAGTCGCGGTGCTGAGTAACCCATGAACAAACTCAACTAACCATGTCGGGACATCTTCACCACGTGCTATACAGTCAGACACCTACAAAATGATATAAGTAAGATATAAGTAACATATGAACGTGAAAACATGGAAAAGTAAGAGTAAGTAATTATCTTAAACTTACATAACATGGCAACCACCCCGGAAATTCTTCATCTTTCAAGACAGCTAGTTCGGCATTTGTCTTATCAGAATGGTATTCACGGGCGAGAGACATGTAGATCCTGTAACATAACAGTTGTTAGTTGATGAAGGCATATATATATATTTCCATAAATTTGCCATAAAAACTTATATACCTTTCGTACTTCAAAATGTCGTCACAGTTTCTGAGGATATACGTATGCAAATGTGTGACCTCTTGTTGTGATAGTCTGCGTTTCTTTTCTTTTCCAATTGGTCGACCAACTTGGGCAAACAACTCAGGTACAACCACGGCATAGACAGCTTTCTCACCTCCATCATCATGTCTGGCAGGACGTCTCGCCTTAGTACGAGCTTCCGATGGAAAGTAAGTTTCGGCAAAGTGTGAGATTTCTCCGTTTAGGCTTTGTTGAACAATAGATCCCTCAACCCTGCTCAATTTGTTTACCTTTTTCTTCAGGTGGAACATATAACGCTCGAACGGATACATCCATCGGTATTGAACAGAGCCTCTTAAGGCTGCTTCTCGTGGGAGGTGAATAGTTAGATGTTCCATAACGTCAAAAAGGACGGTGGAAATATCTTCTCAAGATTACAAAGGAGAGCCGGGATATTGTCCTCCAAGTTACGTATCCCATGGACGGTAAGCGTTCTTGAACATAAATCTCGGAAGAATGCACCAACTCCTATGAATGAAAATTAAACAAGTTAGGTAGTACATATATAGTAATATTATGGTAGTAAGAAACTAATGGGAGTACGAAATATATCTCCAATTGCTTGGTGGATTGGTTGTGGAAGAAGATATGCAAATACAAATGGAAGAAGACGCTGCATCACGACATGACAATCATGACTCTTCATTCCTATAAACTTGCCTTCCGTCGAATCCACGCAATTACGTAGATTAGATGCGTAGCCGTATGGAAATTTGACAAATTTTTTGAACCATTCAAAAAATACTTCTTTTTGGCCTGCGTCTAACCGGTACGCAGGCATCGGTAATCTATCGTTAGAAACATGAAGAGATTCCCTTGAACAAACCAATGGCAAGTCTAACCTAGACTTCCTGTTGTCTTTTGTCTTCCCTGGAACGTTTAAGATGGTGTTCATGATGTTTTCAAAGAAATTCTTTTCAACATGCATGACATCTACATTATGGCGCAGTAGATGGTCTTTCCAGTAAGGCAAATCCCAAAAAATACTCTTCTTGTGCCAATTGTGATATTGTCCACAACCGTCGACGGGGTAATGGCCATTACCCCCACATTCAGGAGTTCGCTCTGCACCAAAATCTCGTAACTGTTCTAATATGCTGCGACCATCTATCTCAGGAGGTGGACCATGTAACACTTGTACATTCTTCTTGAAATGTCTTCTAGACCGACGATATGGATGGGTTGACGGTAAAAAATACCTATGGCAATCAAACCATGAAGTCTTCCTTCCGTGCTGCAATTGGAATGCTGAAGTATTGTCTTGGCAATAAGGACATGCCAATCTTCCATGCCTTGTCCATCCAGACAACATACCGTATGCCGGAAAATCGCTTATGGTCCACATAAGAACCGCTCGTATGTTGAAATTCTGCTTGATTGAAATGTCAAATACCTCGACACCATGCTCCCACAACATCTGCAACTCATAGATCAATGGTTGGAGGAATATATCGAGTGACCGTCTTGGATGATCAGGCCCGGGAACTAGAATTGAGAAAAACAGGAACTCTTGCCGCATGCACATAGAAGGAGGCAAATTGTAAGGTGTTACGATGACCGGCCACAATGAATATTTTCTTCCATGCTTTCCAAATGGGTTGAAACCATCGGTTGATAAGCCGAGGTATACATTCCGTCGTTCATATGCAAAATCTGGATATACGGATTGGAAGTGCTTCCACGCTTCCGCGTCTGAAGGATGCGTGATATCTCCATCTTGACTATGCTCTGCATGCCATCTCATAGCCCTAGCAGTGCGGTCTGATTCATACAACCTCTTCAACCTCTCCGTTAAGGGTAAATACCACATCCGTTTAAATGGAATTTTTGCCCTCCCACTTGTGTCCTGGAACCGTGGTTTATGGCAAAATTTACATTTATTTCGGTTCTCGTCTTCTCTCCAGTATATCATACAGTTGTCGATGCACACATCTATAACCTCGTAGGGCAAACCAAGACCGGCAACAAGTTTTTGGATCTCGTAGTATGATCCGGGGGACAGATTATCTTCTGGCAAAATATCTTTCACGAACTCGGCAAATGCATCAACACATTCTTCGGAAAAATTGTAATCAGTCTTCAGGTTCATCATCCTACTAGCAGCAGATAGCGGTGAATGACCATCTCTACAACCGCTGTATAGTGGTTGCTTTGATGCGTCTAACATTTCGAAAAACCTTCGGGATTCTAAATTAGGTTCTTCAACCCTATCACCCTCATGATACCCATCCGACTGCAAATTCTCTCTAAACGCATCGTTAACCATCGCAACCGTACTTACCCCAACATCTACTTCCGGTGTACGTTCTCCTACGCTATCCGGAAAATAAGGTGCATGACTACTACTACTACCATATTCATAATTGGTTTCTCCATGTAAAAACCAAACCTTATATCCCGGCCTAAATCCATATATATATATAAGTGATTCCAAACTTTACTAACCGAACCACTAATTCTATTACAGCAATTAGAACAAGGACATTTGATACCCTGACCTTTCTTGGCCGCCTCTTGATTTCTAGGTAACTGCATGAACTCGCAAATACCTTGAGCGTATTCAGTCGTTAATAAGTTCGACCCCTCTTCCATCATTGGCGCGTCCATCCATGACCGAAAATATGAAGAACTCATCTCTCAAATTTTTTAAGTTTGGTTTTCAGATGTTGGTATAATGAACGTTGGAAGAAATGTGCAAACTTATGTAGAGGGGATTTCTGTCTGAAATCCTTCGGAAATCTGTCAATACATCCGACATAACACCCCACCAATCACATCGGCCACCGCAGACGATATGTCAACCATTCAAACTCTGCCGACATCGATAACCGTCCGAATTCCGTTGGAATGCCGTCGGAATATACCGATTGAAACTGACCGTCGGAAAACCGTCGGGTCTTTCCGACGGTTGTCAGACGGAATGCCGACTGGAATGGCATTTCGTCTGAAAACCGTCGGTTATGTCCGACGGTTGTCCGAGGGAATCGTTTTGGTCGGCATGCTGTCTGACAACCGTCGGAAAGAACCGACGGTTTTCCGACGGAACAAAAATTTCCGTCGGAATTTACAGTGTTTTCTTGTAGGTACCAGGGATTAAACTTTTGTTATATTACAGAAATCATAATCACCATGTACATATAAATTCTGATTATATATGAGTCTATGTATGTAAACAAATATTAAGAATTAAATACGTTTTTTGTTTTTAACAGGTCCTCTTGGGATCTTGCTAAGAACATTCGAATCGACATTCCTGTACAGCTTCTTCATCTTCCTAACCAACCTACCAGCCACTCTATCAACGTCATCCTCGTACATCTCATACATAACCGGCAAGGTTAGCATGCTTATAAACCCTAAACGACACGATTTCATTAATTAATTCTCCGTTAATAAATTACTAATCAAAATTTTACATCTTAATTTGAATATACAGCATCTTTAAATTACCTATGAACAAAAGATTTACAAAGTTGAAATATGTCCCGATGATGGATAGGATATAAAGTGAGATTGTTGTCTGAAAACATTGTAGCCAAGTTTATGAGATTAGTAAGAATTATAGTTACTTAGTACTAATAAATATTGATATAAGTATAGAATTTAGAAATGATGATCTTACGAGAAAAAAGAGTGGGGGATTCCTTCCACAAGCAATGCCAAGAAGCTTCGATAGGATTTTGTTGAATTTGACATGGAAGGTTCTTGCTAACTGTTTGAAAGAAGATTCGTCTAGTACCACTTCTGGTATAATTGGCCTATCCCTGGATGCATTATTGATTAGGCAATCTCGTAATTTGTATATTTGTGTGATCCAAGAAAACATTAATCAAAGATATATGTGCATACCAATTGAGGAAATCAGAAGCAGTTGACCAAATGAAGAAAAGAAGCATGGAGGTCATGAAAGCATGACAAATTAGGGTAATGAAATTGTATTCCATTACTTCCATTAAGAACCATAAGAGACTAACTCCTATCCCCAATGTTGCTGCTATTTTGGGCTCTCTCCATAACAAAATATCCGCAACTATATATAACCACACATAAGTTGTTAAATTTCGTGTTTGTCTATGATATCAATCCCAGGAGACTTTAATAACTCTTGTAATCAATCAAAAAATACGGCAAGTTTCGAAAAGTTTCATGAATACCACACATTTGAGGTATAAAAAGGGTTTGTATATCATGTATGACACTTTGTTAATGTAAACATGTATTTTCACATACAAAACGATTGACTTGAGCCAAAAAACAAGAAAAATAACAACCTTTGCCTCCTCCAAAGATAGAATGAATTGATCGTTGGCGAGTAAAAAGCTTAGATGGTTTATGGATCGTTCGCTCGTCTTCGGAATCGGAAGATACATCATAGATCGGCATGATTAAGATGCAAATAAATGCGTAAATCACAAAACGGAAAAAGTATATAAATAAAATTAGTTTGGTAATGATGTATATTTGTTGTTATGGATTTGGAGAAATTGGAAAATGCTAGAAATATAAAAAGAAGAGAGAGGAACTAGGGAGGTTCTAGGCTTGGGAACAAAGGTAACAAAACACATGTTCAAGAAGCAAAGAATGGGAATGGTTTTGCCCTTATTCCTTTTCCCATTTATTTCTTCACCTTCATGTCTACAGTCTACATAAACAATTCAGCCCTTTAGTTTTATAGTTTTTTTATCTTGCATATATTTAAATGTTTTGTAACTTCCTTACTCGTCAAAAAGTTGAGCCGAATTCATTTGTAAGAAAAACATGAAACCTATCAGTAAAGTCAATGTACATTGGAACATCTACAATATATTTTTTTCCATCATATATATAACAATTAGTTGAAAACCATTTTTAGCTTAAAACTTATTCCATTTAAAATTGTAAATGGTTCTTAATTCCATAGGTAATGTGTATGTAACATTTGAAAGAGTATTAAAAGAGATCACTTTAATAAATTTTACTATTTTTGTCAACTACTTCCTATAATTTTACATGAGCAAATAAAACAAAACCCAAATCAGCAGATTTTTTGGTAGACGAAGGAATTTGTTTATTATTATTAGTTTTTTTTGTTTTGTTAAATGAGTGTAAAGCCTAAAGCAAAATGCTTTCGATCGTATCATCTTCTCCACTGGTGAAATCAAGCTTCAATTTCCAAAATTCGCCGAAACCGCAGATTCCGATCACATCGTCGGCGTCTGGATTCAAAACCTTGACGGAGAATTTGACGGTGAGGGTGCAAAGAGCAGAGAATCGCGGACTGAACGTGCCTCTTCTCTCGCCTTTCACCATCGCTTCGTCACGGCTTGAATCAGTCGGAAATGTCGCGATCCGAATTGAGCTTACCGGTGGATCCGTCGGTTGGGGAGAAGCTCCGATTTTACCGTCGGTGACGGCGGAGGATCAGCTTACCGCCATGGAAAAAGCGCGGGAAGCTTGTGAGTTTTTGAGTGAGTTACCGGAGATGAAACTAGGTCATATTCTTCAGGAGATGGGCGATTTTCTCCCTGGTCATCAATTTGCCTCTGTAAGTGTATCTAGGTCAAGTTTTAGCATATTCCCTTATTTTCCTGTTGTTTGTAAATCTCTTGTGAATAGAAATCTTCTCTTGATAGAGAATTTGTTGAAATGGATGAAGGTAAGAGCAGGGATGGAGATGGCGATGATCGATGCAGCAGCTAAGAGCGTAGGAATGCCATTGTGGAAGCTATTTGGTGGAGCTTCAAGTACAATTACCACTGACATTACAGTTGGGTTCTAACCTTTGCTCTTCCTGGTACATTTCCCCTTCATTTTCGGTGTGTTTGCAAGCAAAATCGGAATCATTAGCGAACTTTGAGCATTAGTTAGATTAGGTTAGATTATGAAGGTAACACTGGAAATGTAACAAAAGAAAAATGTATTCGAGTATGAAGGTTTTGTGTGATTTTTCACAGATGTGGATATAAAAGATCTTTGTGATGGTCTATGTTCAGATTCCGATAGTTTCTCCAACCGAAGCTTCGAATTTGGCGTTCAAGTATAGAAAAGAAGGGTTTGGAACCTTGAAGCTAAAGGTGGGGAAGAACCTTAAGGCCGATATAGAAATTCTTCAGGCGATACGTGCAGTCCACCCTACTTGTTCCTTCATTTTAGATGCAAACGAGGGTTATAAAACAGAGGAAGCTGTTGAAGTTCTACAAAGGCTTCACGGTAAAACGGATCTTTAACTCATTTTGTCGATTTTCTCAGATAGGTCTTGAACGCTAGAGGTTTTAAAGGCATCATTTTTTGGAAAACCCCCAACCTGAAGTGTTGTGATGGTTTTGCTCAGAAATGAAGGTTACACCAGTTCTCTTTGAACAACCAGTCCACAGAGACAATTGGGAAGGCCTCAGTCACGTGACTCGAATTGCGAAAAACAGATTTGGAGTCTCTGTTGCAGCAGACGAGAGTTGTAGAGACTTGACTGATCTCAAGAAAATCATAAAAGGTGATATCGTTGATGTTGTTAACATCAAACTCGCCAAAACCGGAATCCTCGAGGCCCTTGAGGTTATCGAACTGGCTAGATCATCTGGAATTGGGCTTATGATAGGGGGAATGGTGGAGACTAGGCTAGCAATGGGATTCTCCGGTCACCTTGCTGCCGGCATTGGGTGTTTCAGGTATTTAAGCACCACATTTCTAGCTAATTTGACCATTATAGTGCTAACAAATTAAGAAGTAATACACAGATTCATCGACTTGGACACTCCACTTCTTATGGCTGATGATCCTGTTCAAGGTGGCTACGAAGGTAAAAATACTCTCTGTTTTCTTCATCTTGCTTCTTGCTTTGTCATTGTTCAAACATTAACCCAAATGAATTTGGCTTGCGAAAAGCTTACGTAAACCACCAATTGAAGTTCAAAATGAACAAAGTCTAATGCTTGTGGTTTTGTTGGCAGCATCGGGTGCTATATACGAGTTTACAGATGAAGGCGGTCACGGAGGATATCTTCAGTGGGATGATCTTGCCTGTTGAGTTTCATTCAGTCTAAACAATCTCCCATTAACATTATGGTGAACAACTTCCTGGTATATGGTCTTGCCTGTTGAGTTTCAAACAATCTCCGTGACCGCCTTCATCTGTAAACTCGTATATAGCACCTGTGTCTGAATGAATGTATATGGTCTTCGAAGGCGTTAATGCCAAGTTCTCCCACATTTACTTGGTTCCTGTGTCTCTCTTCTCCTCTTCTCTCTTCTCCTCGTGTTCTCCAAAAGAAATTCATACGGCGATTCGCGATTTCAGAGTAAAAATCGCTCGTAAATGGCCACATAACTGGTGGATTCTCTGTTGTGAACGTTTCATGGTCAGATTCGGCGAATTTGGTTGAGAAAATCAATCGGAAAATCATTGTAGCGACCGTAATAAGAAAACGAAGTGAGAAAGTGAGATTCTCCAGCTCTGATAAACTGATCGGAGAAAATCTCGACGACAAACACACGAACGACCACCGTCTGCGACCTCCTCTCGGAGTGGGCTTGAAATCTACGAAATGGGCTGCTATTCCTAATTGGGTTTCGAAAGTCAATATAAACATTTTTTAAGTTAAAACAAATCAATTAGCTTTGTATTAGCTGCATACTGTTTTCATTATAAGGTTTTTATCTGCAGATAAAACGTTTTTTAAAGAGAAAACTAGGATTGTACCCGCGCTACAGCGCGGGATTTGATAATTTTTTAAATTATATGAAATTAAAATGTAATGTTTTAGTTTTGCATTTGAAGAAGAAAACCTCCAAATAGAGTACTACAGTGCAAGATTTGATGTTTTTGTTTTGGAAGTAACGTAAGAAAACTAAAAGATAATAGAAACTAAAATGAACTAATAGGAAAGAAAATAATTGGTTTGGGTATTGTTTTAACATATAAGATAATTTTTTTGGCTATTTTTGTCTTTCGGTTTGATTTGAATCATAAGATGTAAACGTTGTTAGTTTACGTTTTGTTATAATTTAATTTTTTTAATTAAGTTACAATCCATACTCTCTTAACTTAAGTTTTAAATTGAAAATTCTATATGTTATATAAATAAGAATAACTATATATTAACTTAACATTGTAAAGAAAGAAATGCAAAAATCTTACATGGATAACTCAACTTTAAAAATCTTACATAAAAAACAAAGATATACATGTGGGTAAATCGGGACAATTTAATGGATTGATTCTTAACTAATTGTGGGCTTACGACAAAATTATAAGGCCCAGATGAATGTATTGTCTGAAATAAGATACTAACATCAATCTTTTTTTTCCCAAGACAGATTTTCGGAAAAAAATAATCCTTCTTTGCTTTGGTATATCACCGAAGTAAACTAAGTTTCCATTTCGAATTCCTTCAAGTTCGATCATCACCGAAATAAATTAAGTTTCGATTTCGAATTCCTTCATGTTCAATTCTAATTTTCCTTCAGTAATTTGAATCCTTAGTGACCGGTTGATGATTATCCATAAATCAAAGAAGATTCAATCGGAGCCCAGTTTTTGTGGGAGTTAAACCTGGATTGTTCGAGCTTAATTCTAAAGAGGTATGGATTTTCGATTTCTTGAATTATATTGATTATATCTAAGCCTTAAGTTTTGATTTCGAATTCCTTCGAGTTTGATCATCACCGAAATAAATTAAGTTTCGATTTCGAATTCCTTCATGTTCAATTCTTATTTTCCTTCAGTAATTTCACTCCTTAGAGACCGGTTGATGATTATCCATAAATCAAAGAAGATTCAATCAGAGCAAAGCTTTTGTGGGAGTTAAACCTGGTTTCTTCGAGCTTGATTCTAAAGAGGTATGGATTTTCGATTTCGCGTAGTCTATTGATTATATCTAAAGTTTTAAACTTCGATCTATTCGTAGATAGTACTGATTAGTATCTAAAGTTACCAAATCTGGGTTTCTTGTACATACGAAAAAGGAAAACATAAATAGAGTTCCAATCATATAAATTTATGCAAGTATACTACAGTAATTCAAAGCTCATATACATTTAAAACTTTTAAATCTTACTCCACATCTCTAAGATCAAAACGTAGAAGCCTTATATGCTCAATAAAAATGTCAGAATACGGATCTTGAGAGACTTTGAGCAGAGGTTGGACATTAATGATATGTCTATTTGTAGTTATTTGTATTTTTTCTTTCCATTTGACAAATGCGAATCTATATTACATCTTGTTAACTATGATTGTGTATTAATTTAATTTCGGAATTTATAATATGTAATATTTAATTTAATAGTATTTTGAGAAATGTACTTTATATATTGGTTTAAACATTGACCCAAATATTTTTTCTATTCTTGTAGGGAAAAAATCCGGATTCCTTGTTTATTTGGGCTGAAGTATACAACATTTTGCTGAAGTAAATCCTCACCTCCAGATATGCAAGTATCGACCAAGTTTGAAGGTATTTTTACACTTGTCTTTCAAAGTATTTTAGAACGCATAACTTAGTAAAGTTCACTTCATTGATAGATGAAAATAGGTAGTGTTTAATAACAATTGAAAACAAATAATGTCAAAAAGTTTTAAAAATTCTAAATGTAACTGAGAAACATATGAGTTTACTTCATTGACGTGCTGTGATTAATAGTAATTACTTTCGCTGGTTTTCTTCTTCTGATATTTGAGATATATAGCCTTACGTCTTTCGTCCTGTAATGGTATTCAAACAACATTATTTATACAGTAATAAGTAAAGTTATACATGCTGAAAATAAAACTTAAAAAACAACATTATGATTGTGTTTGTACATGTAACTTGTTTCTCTATGAAACGCTTCAATCTTCTTCACTATTTTGAAGAAGATTTTGGAAAACTTCTTTGTAAACAACATTTGTTGTTGTTCTCTGAGACTGCCCTTTCTTGTCAAGGGCCAGAATCTTCAATCCTTTCTTCTTACTGACCCTAGACATGGCCACATAGAGTTGCCCATGAGAGAACACTGGATTACGTAAATACAACCCAACTTCTGAAAGTGTTTTCCCTTGACTCTTATTTATAGTCATTGCAAAAGAGACAGACAGAGGGAACTGGATTCTCCTCATTTTGAAAGGAAGGCGCACATCTGACGGTGTTATCATCATTTTTGGAAGCAGAACCTTATCCCCAACCTTCGTGCCTGTAATAATTTTTGCTTCAATTACATGATTAGTGAGTTGGGTAATCTGCAGTCGGGTCCCATTGCATAAACCATGATGGGGATCAACATTTCTTAGCAACATAACCGGGCATCCGATTTTAAGCCGAAGGGAATGGTTAGGTAAACCTGAAGCCTTAACCTTGTTTAGAAAATCAATACCATACGCTGGATCTCTTAACGCCTTAGTGTCTGTAGGATCTATACTATCACAACTCAAGTATACCCTTTCATCACCTGCATTGTAAATAAATTAGTTTTTTGCAAATAAAATTAGCCTCATTTGTTTATGTTTTTATAATTTAGGAGTTATAGATTATTTTTTGAAAGTTAAGTGTAGACATACCACCGAGTCTGTCAAGCATACGGCTATTGATGGTGTTGACATCTTCATTGGTAGGACAAAGAATAGCTCTTCCTTGGAAAAATTTAGGTTCCTCCTTTTCCAGAGATCTACTATTTCCGTAGATAGCTTGTACTATTGTCTCAATAGGGTCATCACCAGAATGAAGAAGCAATTCTTCTGGGAGATTAATCTCTGCAATTCCGTCATTTGGTAATGATATCTTCCCATCCCCAACATCTAATAGCCATTTTGAGAACTCCTCTATTTCGAGTTTCTCACTATCAGGAATATTTGCAAGAAGCCTCATGTTTTTAGTTAACTGCAAAACCTTAACTTTTCTCCACAAATAAGATGAGTTTATAGTAGCAGCAACAATTTCTTGCCTCCCAGCTCCAGTGATGACAGGTAATATCTGCCTGAAATCTCCACCAAAAACAACAACTTTCCCACCGAAAGGCTCTGGGCATCTAAGAATATCCTTTAGACTTCTATCTAGACATTCAAAGCAATATTTACTCATCATAGGAGCTTCGTCCCATATAATAAGTTTTGCTTCTGTCACCAAATCCCCTAGTGCGGAACCCCGAGTCATATTGCATGTGCTTCCCTCATCCACGATTATAGGTATGCCAAACCTTGAATGAGCAGTCCTGCCTCCTTGTAACAGCAGCGACGCAATACCACTTGATGCAACATTAAGCACAATATCTCCTCTTGATCTTATAGCAGCTGACAGAAGTTTCCACAAATAGGTTTTCCCGGTCCCTCCAAATCCATAAACAAAAAACACACCTCCTTTGTCATTTAAAACTGCATCAAGTATCTCATTGTATATCTCTAATTGCTCCGTTGTGGCAGTTGCTAAATCTTTGGCGAGGTCATCTTTCAACTTCTCACAATCATAATCTTTTTCATCCAATATAAATGAATTGACTATGTTCAGATCTTCCATATCAAATTTTGGCATTTTTTTGTAAGCTCGGAGAGAACAGCCATATATGGCGAGAAGTTTTTCAATCTCATGTAATGCATATTTCTGTTTTTCCTCATCGGTCAAAGTGAGATCTGCAAAGAAAAGAGATTACAAATAATGTGAGATTTTATATTAATTAGATTTTATATTTCTGTGTTTCCTATATAATTTTGCAATTTAAGTTATCTATACATATTAAAAACTCGATGTATACCTGGTCGTTTCCATTCATCTCTTTTCTTATAGAGAATGTCTTCAGACAAAAGCATCCAAGTCTGTTCCCATACTACTTCTGGTTTAGTCAAACAATCTCCCATTAACATTATGGTGAACAACTTCCTGGTATATTGTGCAGAACATATAAAGCTTGCGTCTTTAATAGCACTAATATACTGTTTGTCATCATCAAGCAACCCTAAAGCAAAACATGCATCTCTGTATGAAGGATAGAGAACACCACCAACAGTTTTAAGATCATTAAAACTTGTTGGACCTCGCTGGTGATTGAGGAGCATTCTGAGATAATAAGAGTCTTCAATTTTCCTGGGAATATAATTAATTCTTCCAATAGCAAAACTCCTGTCACCTCTTCTCTGAAACCTTTTTTCTTTACCTTTCCAAGTGAAGTAATTTGGTATCTCCTCATATAACAGTGTCTTAGCTAGAGCATCAGTGTCGTTCAGCTCAAACCAAGCTAGAAATTGTGTTCGACCTGTTATAAATCGTTCTATAACTTCATCAGCAGTATCATCTTCTTTGTAGTAAAGAGGTTGCTTTCCTTCTTCGTGAAAACTAAGCTTGACAACAGATGTTGTTCGAAAGTGAATCTCATAACCAAATATTCTCCACATGGCTTCACACGCAGAAACGTACCTGTCAACAAACAAAAATGACATATTTTAGATTTAGATGTAGTTATCTATTTAAGATGGAAGTGGTTATACATGTGTCCAAACGAACCTGCAATCAAAGAAATCCTGGAGTTTGTCTTTTTCTACTGGAGTAGCATTTTGACCAATAGTAAATGTAACACGATCTGGTCCTTTTGTGACATACTTGAAGAGATACCTACACGATCCTGATTGATTACACCACTCTACATTAATATGAGCCCCATATCGAAGAGATAGCTTCTTGTTATATGGTACAACATATTTATTGTCACATTAATGATATGTCTATTTGTAGTTATTTGTATTTTTTCTTTCCATTTGACAAATGCGAATCTATATTACATCTTGTTAACTATGATTGTGTATTAATTTAATTTCGGAATTTATAATATGTAATATTTAATTTAATAGTATTTTGAGAAATGTACTTTATATATTGGTTTAAACATTGACCCAAATATTTTTTCTATTCTTGTAGGGAAAAAATCCGGATTCCTTGTTTATTTGGGCTGAAGTATACAACATTTTGCTGAAGTAAATCCTCACCTCCAGATATGCAAGTATCGACCAAGTTTGAAGGTATTTTTACACTTGTCTTTCAAAGTATTTTAGAACGCATAACTTAGTAAAGTTCACTACATTGATAGATGAAAATAGGTAGTGTTTAATAACAACTGAAAACAAATAATGTCAAAAAGTTTTAAAAATTCTAAATGTAACTGAGAAACATATGAGTTTACTTCATTGACGTGCTGTGATTAATAGTAATTACTTTCGCTGGTTTTCTTCTTCTGATATTTGAGATATATAGCCTTACGTCTTTCGTCCTGTAATGGTATTCAAACAACATTATTTATACAGTAATAAGTAAAGTTATACATGCTGAAAATAAAACTTAAAACACAACATTATGATTGTGTTTGTACCTGTGACTTGTTTCTCTATGAAACGCTTCAATCTTCTTCACTATTTTGAAGAAGATTTTGGAAAACTTCTTTGTAAACAACATTTGTTGTTGTTCTCTGAGACTGCCCTTTCTTGTCAAGGGCCAGAATCTTCAATCCTTTCTTCTTACTGACCCTAGACATGGCCACATAGAGTTGCCCATGAGAGAACACTGGATTACGTAAATACAACCCAACTTCTGAAAGTGTTTGCCCTTGACTCTTATTTATAGTCATTGCAAAAGAGACAGACAGAGGGAACTGGATTCTCCTCATTTTGAAAGGAAGGCGCACATCTGACGGTGTTATCATCATTTTTGGAAGCAGAACCTTATCCCCAACCTTCGTGCCTGTAATAATTTTTGCTTCAATTACATGATTAGTGAGTTGGGTAATCTGCAGTCGGGTCCCATTGCATAAACCATGATGGGGATCAACATTTCTTAGCAACATAACCGGGCATCCGATTTTAAGCCGAAGGGAATGGTTAGGTAAACCTGAAGCCTTAACCTTGTTTAGAAAATCAATACCATACGCTGGATCTCTTAACGCCTTAGTGTCTGTAGGATCTATACTATCACAACTCAAGTATACCCTTTCATCACCTGCATTGTAAATAAATTCGTTTTTTGCAAATAAAATTAGCCTCATTTGTTTATGTTTTTATAATTTAGGAGTTATAGATTATTTTTTGAAAGTTAAGTGTAGACATACCACCGAGTCTGTCAAGCATACGGCTATTGATGGTGTTGACATCTTCATTGGTAGGACAAAGAATAGCTCTTCCTTGGAAAAATTTAGGTTCCTCCTTTTCCAGAGATCTACTATTTCCGTAGATAGCTTGTACTATTGTCTCAATAGGGTCATCACCAGAATGAAGAAGCAATTCTTCTGGGAGATTAATCTCTGCAATTCCGTCATTTGGTAATGATATCTTCCCATCCCCAACATCTAATAGCCATTTTGAGAACTCCTCTATTTCGAGTTTCTCACTATCAGGAATATTTGCAAGAAGCCTCATGTTTTTAGTTAACTGCAAAACCTTGACTTTTCTCCACAAATAAGATGAGTTTATAGTAGCAGCAACAATTTCTTGCCTCCCAGCTCCAGTGATGACAGGTAATATCTGCCTGAAATCTCCACCAAAAACAACAACTTTCCCACCGAAAGGCTCTGGGCATCTAAGAATATCCTTTAGACTTCTATCTAGACATTCAAAGCAATATTTACTCATCATAGGAGCTTCGTCCCATATAATAAGTTTTGCTTCTGTCACCAAATCCCCTAGTGCGGAACCCCGAGTCATATTGCATGTGCTTCCCTCATCCACGATTATAGGTATGCCAAACCTTGAATGAGCAGTCCTGCCTCCTTGTAACAGCAGCGACGCAATACCACTTGATGCAACATTAAGCACAATATCTCCTCTTGATCTTATAGCAGCTGACAGAAGTTTCCACAAATAGGTTTTCCCGGTCCCTCCAAATCCATAAACAAAAAACACACCTCCTTTGTCATTTAAAACTGCATCAAGTATCTCATTGTATATCTCTAATTGCTCCGTTGTGGCAGTTGCTAAATCTTTGGCGAGGTCATCTTTCAACTTCTCACAATCATAATCTTTTTCATCCAATATAAATGAATTGACTATGTTCAGATCTTCCATATCAAATTTTGGCATTTTTTTGTAAGCTCGGAGAGAACAGCCATATATGGCGAGAAGTTTTTCAATCTCATGTAATGCATATTTCTGTTTTTCCTCATCGGTCAAAGTGAGATCTGCAAAGAAAAGAGATTACAAATAATGTGAGATTTTATATTAATTAGATTTTATATTTCTGTGTTTCCTATATAATTTTGCAATTTAAGTTATCTATACATATTAAAAACTCGATATATACCTGGTCGTTTCCATTCATCTCTTTTCTTATAGAGAATGTCTTCAGACAAAAGCATCCAAGTCTGTTCCCATACTACTTCTGGTTTAGTCAAACAATCTCCCATTAACATTATGGTGAACAACTTCCTGGTATATTGTGCAGAACATATAAAGCTTGCGTCTTTAATAGCACTAATATACTGTTTGTCATCATCAAGCAACCCTAAAGCAAAACATGCATCTCTGTATGAAGGATAGAGAACACCACCAACAGTTTTAAGATCATTAAAACTTGTTGGACCTCGCTGGTGATTGAGGAGCATTCTGAGATAATAAGAGTCTTCAATTTTCCTGGGAATATAATTAATTCTTCCAATAGCAAAACTCCTGTCACCTCTTCTCTGAAACCTTTTTTCTTTACCTTTCCAAGTGAAGTAATTTGGTATCTCCTCATATAACAGTGTCTTAGCTAGAGCATCAGTGTCGTTCAGCTCAAACCAAGCTAGAAATTGTGTTCGACCTGTTATAAATCGTTCTATAACTTCATCAGCAGTATCATCTTCTTTGTAGTAAAGAGGTTGCTTTCCTTCTTCGTGAAAACTAAGCTTGACAACAGATGTTGTTCGAAAGTGAATCTCATAACCAAATATTCTCCACATGGCTTCACACGCAGAAACGTACCTGTCAACAAACAAAAATGACATATTTTAGATTTAGATGTAGTTATCTATTTAAGATGGAAGTGGTTATACATGTGTCCAAACGAACCTGCAATCAAAGAAATCCTGGAGTTCGTCTTTTTCTACTGGAGTAGCATTTTGACCAATAGTAAATGTAACACGATCTGGTCCTTTTGTGACATACTTGAAGAGATACCTACACGATCCTGATTGATTACACCACTCTACATTAATATGAGCCCCATATCGAAGAGATAGCTTCTTGTTATATGGTACAACATATTTATTGTCACATTAATGATATGTCTATTTGTAGTTATTTGTATTTTTTCTTTCCATTTGACAAATGCGAATCTATATTACATCTTGTTAACTATGATTGTGTATTAATTTAATTTCGGAATTTATAATATGTAATATTTAATTTAATAGTATTTTGAGAAATGTACTTTATATATTGGTTTAAACATTGACCCAAATATTTTTTCTATTCTTGTAGGGAAAAAATCCGGATTCCTTGTTTATTTGGGCTGAAGTATACAACATTTTGCTGAAGTAAATCCTCACCTCCAGATATGCAAGTATCGACCAAGTTTGAAGGTATTTTTACACTTGTCTTTCAAAGTATTTTAGAACGCATAACTTAGTAAAGTTCACTTCATTGATAGATGAAAATAGGTAGTGTTTAATAACAACTGAAAACAAATAATGTCAAAAAGTTTTAAAAATTCTAAATGTAACTGAGAAACATATGAGTTTACTTCATTGACGTGCTGTGATTAATAGTAATTACTTTCGCTGGTTTTCTTCTTCTGATATTTGAGATATATAGCCTTACGTCTTTCGTCCTGTAATGGTATTCAAACAACATTATTTATACAGTAATAAGTAAAGTTATACATGCTGAAAATAAAACTTAAAACACAACATTATGATTGTGTTTGTACCTGTGACTTGTTTCTCTATGAAACGCTTCAATCTTCTTCACTATTTTGAAGAAGATTTTGGAAAACTTCTTTGTAAACAACATTTGTTGTTGTTCTCTGAGACTGCCCTTTCTTGTCAAGGGCCAGAATCTTCAATCCTTTCTTCTTACTGACCCTAGACATGGCCACATAGAGTTGCCCATGAGAGAACACTGGATTACGTAAATACAACCCAACTTCTGAAAGTGTTTGCCCTTGACTCTTATTTATAGTCATTGCAAAAGAGACAGACAGAGGGAACTGGATTCTCCTCATTTTGAAAGGAAGGCGCACATCTGACGGTGTTATCATCATTTTTGGAAGCAGAACCTTATCCCCAACCTTCGTGCCTGTAATAATTTTTGCTTCAATTACATGATTAGTGAGTTGGGTAATCTGCAGTCGGGTCCCATTGCATAAACCATGATGGGGATCAACATTTCTTAGCAACATAACCGGGCATCCGATTTTAAGCCGAAGGGAATGGTTAGGTAAACCTGAAGCCTTAACCTTGTTTAGAAAATCAATACCATACGCTGGATCTCTTAACGCCTTAGTGTCTGTAGGATCTATACTATCACAACTCAAGTATACCCTTTCATCACCTGCATTGTAAATAAATTAGTTTTTTGCAAATAAAATTAGCCTCATTTGTTTATGTTTTTATAATTTAGGAGTTATAGATTATTTTTTGAAAGTTAAGTGTAGACATACCACCGAGTCTGTCAAGCATACGGCTATTGATGGTGTTGACATCTTCATTGGTAGGACAAAGAATAGCTCTTCCTTGGAAAAATTTAGGTTCCTCCTTTTCCAGAGATCTACTATTTCCGTAGATAGCTTGTACTATTGTCTCAATAGGGTCATCACCAGAATGAAGAAGCAATTCTTCTGGGAGATTAATCTCTGCAATTCCGTCATTTGGTAATGATATCTTCCCATCCCCAACATCTAATAGCCATTTTGAGAACTCCTCTATTTCGAGTTTCTCACTATCAGGAATATTTGCAAGAAGCCTCATGTTTTTAGTTAACTGCAAAACCTTGACTTTTCTCCACAAATAAGATGAGTTTATAGTAGCAGCAACAATTTCTTGCCTCCCAGCTCCAGTGATGACAGGTAATATCTGCCTGAAATCTCCACCAAAAACAACAACTTTCCCACCGAAAGGCTCTGGGCATCTAAGAATATCCTTTAGACTTCTATCTAGACATTCAAAGCAATATTTACTCATCATAGGAGCTTCGTCCCATATAATAAGTTTTGCTTCTGTCACCAAATCCCCTAGTGCGGAACCCCGAGTCATATTGCATGTGCTTCCCTCATCCACGATTATAGGTATGCCAAACCTTGAATGAGCAGTCCTGCCTCCTTGTAACAGCAGCGACGCAATACCACTTGATGCAACATTAAGCACAATATCTCCTCTTGATCTTATAGCAGCTGACAGAAGTTTCCACAAATAGGTTTTCCCGGTCCCTCCAAATCCATAAACAAAAAACACACCTCCTTTGTCATTTAAAACTGCATCAAGTATCTCATTGTATATCTCTAATTGCTCCGTTGTGGCAGTTGCTAAATCTTTGGCGAGGTCATCTTTCAACTTCTCACAATCATAATCTTTTTCATCCAATATAAATGAATTGACTATGTTCAGATCTTCCATATCAAATTTTGGCATTTTTTTGTAAGCTCGGAGAGAACAGCCATATATGGCGAGAAGTTTTTCAATCTCATGTAATGCATATTTCTGTTTTTCCTCATCGGTCAAAGTGAGATCTGCAAAGAAAAGAGATTACAAATAATGTGAGATTTTATATTAATTAGATTTTATATTTCTGTGTTTCCTATATAATTTTGCAATTTAAGTTATCTATACATATTAAAAACTCGATATATACCTGGTCGTTTCCATTCATCTCTTTTCTTATAGAGAATGTCTTCAGACAAAAGCATCCAAGTCTGTTCCCATACTACTTCTGGTTTAGTCAAACAATCTCCCATTAACATTATGGTGAACAACTTCCTGGTATATTGTGCAGAACATATAAAGCTTGCGTCTTTAATAGCACTAATATACTGTTTGTCATCATCAAGCAACCCTAAAGCAAAACATGCATCTCTGTATGAAGGATAGAGAACACCACCAACAGTTTTAAGATCATTAAAACTTGTTGGACCTCGCTGGTGATTGAGGAGCATTCTGAGATAATAAGAGTCTTCAATTTTCCTGGGAATATAATTAATTCTTCCAATAGCAAAACTCCTGTCACCTCTTCTCTGAAACCTTTTTTCTTTACCTTTCCAAGTGAAGTAATTTGGTATCTCCTCATATAACAGTGTCTTAGCTAGAGCATCAGTGTCGTTCAGCTCAAACCAAGCTAGAAATTGTGTTCGACCTGTTATAAATCGTTCTATAACTTCATCAGCAGTATCATCTTCTTTGTAGTAAAGAGGTTGCTTTCCTTCTTCGTGAAAACTAAGCTTGACAACAGATGTTGTTCGAAAGTGAATCTCATAACCAAATATTCTCCACATGGCTTCACACGCAGAAACGTACCTGTCAACAAACAAAAATGACATATTTTAGATTTAGATGTAGTTATCTATTTAAGATGGAAGTGGTTATACATGTGTCCAAACGAACCTGCAATCAAAGAAATCCTGGAGTTCGTCTTTTTCTACTGGAGTAGCATTTTGACCAATAGTAAATGTAACACGATCTGGTCCTTTTGTGACATACTTGAAGAGATACCTACACGATCCTGATTGATTACACCACTCTACATTAATATGAGCCCCATATCGAAGAGATAGCTTCTTGTTATATGGTACAACATATTTATTGTCACATTAATGATATGTCTATTTGTAGTTATTTGTATTTTTTCTTTCCATTTGACAAATGCGAATCTATATTACATCTTGTTAACTATGATTGTGTATTAATTTAATTTCGGAATTTATAATATGTAATATTTAATTTAATAGTATTTTGAGAAATGTACTTTATATATTGGTTTAAACATTGACCCAAATATTTTTTCTATTCTTGTAGGGAAAAAATCCGGATTCCTTGTTTATTTGGGCTGAAGTATACAACATTTTGCTGAAGTAAATCCTCACCTCCAGATATGCAAGTATCGACCAAGTTTGAAGGTATTTTTACACTTGTCTTTCAAAGTATTTTAGAACGCATAACTTAGTAAAGTTCACTTCATTGATAGATGAAAATAGGTAGTGTTTAATAACAACTGAAAACAAATAATGTCAAAAAGTTTTAAAAATTCTAAATGTAACTGAGAAACATATGAGTTTACTTCATTGACGTGCTGTGATTAATAGTAATTACTTTCGCTGGTTTTCTTCTTCTGATATTTGAGATATATAGCCTTACGTCTTTCGTCCTGTAATGGTATTCAAACAACATTATTTATACAGTAATAAGTAAAGTTATACATGCTGAAAATAAAACTTAAAACACAACATTATGATTGTGTTTGTACCTGTGACTTGTTTCTCTATGAAACGCTTCAATCTTCTTCACTATTTTGAAGAAGATTTTGGAAAACTTCTTTGTAAACAACATTTGTTGTTGTTCTCTGAGACTGCCCTTTCTTGTCAAGGGCCAGAATCTTCAATCCTTTCTTCTTACTGACCCTAGACATGGCCACATAGAGTTGCCCATGAGAGAACACTGGATTACGTAAATACAACCCAACTTCTGAAAGTGTTTGCCCTTGACTCTTATTTATAGTCATTGCAAAAGAGACAGACAGAGGGAACTGGATTCTCCTCATTTTGAAAGGAAGGCGCACATCTGACGGTGTTATCATCATTTTTGGAAGCAGAACCTTATCCCCAACCTTCGTGCCTGTAATAATTTTTGCTTCAATTACATGATTAGTGAGTTGGGTAATCTGCAGTCGGGTCCCATTGCATAAACCATGATGGGGATCAACATTTCTTAGCAACATAACCGGGCATCCGATTTTAAGCCGAAGGGAATGGTTAGGTAAACCTGAAGCCTTAACCTTGTTTAGAAAATCAATACCATACGCTGGATCTCTTAACGCCTTAGTGTCTGTAGGATCTATACTATCACAACTCAAGTATACCCTTTCATCACCTGCATTGTAAATAAATTAGTTTTTTGCAAATAAAATTAGCCTCATTTGTTTATGTTTTTATAATTTAGGAGTTATAGATTATTTTTTGAAAGTTAAGTGTAGACATACCACCGAGTCTGTCAAGCATACGGCTATTGATGGTGTTGACATCTTCATTGGTAGGACAAAGAATAGCTCTTCCTTGGAAAAATTTAGGTTCCTCCTTTTCCAGAGATCTACTATTTCCGTAGATAGCTTGTACTATTGTCTCAATAGGGTCATCACCAGAATGAAGAAGCAATTCTTCTGGGAGATTAATCTCTGCAATTCCGTCATTTGGTAATGATATCTTCCCATCCCCAACATCTAATAGCCATTTTGAGAACTCCTCTATTTCGAGTTTCTCACTATCAGGAATATTTGCAAGAAGCCTCATGTTTTTAGTTAACTGCAAAACCTTGACTTTTCTCCACAAATAAGATGAGTTTATAGTAGCAGCAACAATTTCTTGCCTCCCAGCTCCAGTGATGACAGGTAATATCTGCCTGAAATCTCCACCAAAAACAACAACTTTCCCACCGAAAGGCTCTGGGCATCTAAGAATATCCTTTAGACTTCTATCTAGACATTCAAAGCAATATTTACTCATCATAGGAGCTTCGTCCCATATAATAAGTTTTGCTTCTGTCACCAAATCCCCTAGTGCGGAACCCCGAGTCATATTGCATGTGCTTCCCTCATCCACGATTATAGGTATGCCAAACCTTGAATGAGCAGTCCTGCCTCCTTGTAACAGCAGCGACGCAATACCACTTGATGCAACATTAAGCACAATATCTCCTCTTGATCTTATAGCAGCTGACAGAAGTTTCCACAAATAGGTTTTCCCGGTCCCTCCAAATCCATAAACAAAAAACACACCTCCTTTGTCATTTAAAACTGCATCAAGTATCTCATTGTATATCTCTAATTGCTCCGTTGTGGCAGTTGCTAAATCTTTGGCGAGGTCATCTTTCAACTTCTCACAATCATAATCTTTTTCATCCAATATAAATGAATTGACTATGTTCAGATCTTCCATATCAAATTTTGGCATTTTTTTGTAAGCTCGGAGAGAACAGCCATATATGGCGAGAAGTTTTTCAATCTCATGTAATGCATATTTCTGTTTTTCCTCATCGGTCAAAGTGAGATCTGCAAAGAAAAGAGATTACAAATAATGTGAGATTTTATATTAATTAGATTTTATATTTCTGTGTTTCCTATATAATTTTGCAATTTAAGTTATCTATACATATTAAAAACTCGATATATACCTGGTCGTTTCCATTCATCTCTTTTCTTATAGAGAATGTCTTCAGACAAAAGCATCCAAGTCTGTTCCCATACTACTTCTGGTTTAGTCAAACAATCTCCCATTAACATTATGGTGAACAACTTCCTGGTATATTGTGCAGAACATATAAAGCTTGCGTCTTTAATAGCACTAATATATTGTTTGTCATCATCAAGCAACCCTAAAGCAAAACATGCATCTCTGTATGAAGGATAGAGAACACCACCAACAGTTTTAAGATCATTAAAACTTGTTGGACCTCGCTGGTGATTGAGGAGCATTCTGAGATAATAAGAGTCTTCAATTTTCCTGGGAATATAATTAATTCTTCCAATAGCAAAACTCCTGTCACCTCTTCTCTGAAACCTTTTTTCTTTACCTTTCCAAGTGAAGTAATTTGGTATCTCCTCATATAACAGTGTCTTAGCTAGAGCATCAGTGTCGTTCAGCTCAAACCAAGCTAGAAATTGTGTTCGACCTGTTATAAATCGTTCTATAACTTCATCAGCAGTATCATCTTCTTTGTAGTAAAGAGGTTGCTTTCCTTCTTCGTGAAAACTAAGCTTGACAACAGATGTTGTTCGAAAGTGAATCTCATAACCAAATATTCTCCACATGGCTTCACACGCAGAAACGTACCTGTCAACAAACAAAAATGACATATTTTAGATTTAGATGTAGTTATCTATTTAAGATGGAAGTGGTTATACATGTGTCCAAACGAACCTGCAATCAAAGAAATCCTGGAGTTCGTCTTTTTCTACTGGAGTAGCATTTTGACCAATAGTAAATGTAACACGATCTGGTCCTTTTGTGACATACTTGAAGAGATACCTACACGATCCTGATTGATTACACCACTCTACATTAATATGAGCCCCATATCGAAGAGATAGCTTCTTGTTATATGGTACAACATATTTATTGTCACATTGAATGCCATTCTTCTCAACATATCGACCGGTGTCCCTTCTACGGTATACAGGAAATCCCTCTTTATCTATCTTGCTGTGATTGGCATATGGTTTAGGAAAAAACTTTGAGCATTTCCCATCCACCATACATGGTGAGTTAGTATTAGCATGCCCACAAGGTCCATGAATCATACAATTTTTAACCACTTCATATAGTTCTGGTTCAACATCTTTATCTGGAATTTCGGCTGAGATGATCTTGTCAACCTTGTCTGCGTTATTCAACTTTGATCCAGCTTGCATCCAGATTAAAATATGAGCATGAGGAAGACCCCTTTTTTGAAACTCTACTGAATACATAGCTTTAAGAAGAAAAGAAAAAAATTAAGGAATTAGTAACAAAGTAGTAATCTAAGTCTATAAGTAAGAAAGTTTCGATTTACCTGATGCTGTCTTCCCGAAAATATGTTTCTTGGTTAAATCATCCATTAAATTGTCAAGCTTTATCTTGAATATCTTTGCAATAATATCTGGCCGATCATCACTTTTTAAACCACGCTCATCCACGAATCTAGTAATTTCAGGCCATTTGGGATTGCAGGTGAAAGTGATAAACAGATCTGGGAAACCAAAATGTTTACATGTAGCCATAGCATCCAAATAACTTTGCTGCATATACCTAGGTCCACCAACAAATGAAGGTGGGAGTGCAATCCCTTTTCCTTGATTACTAAGATCGCTGCTCCCTGAATCTTTTGCTTTTTTAACTGCTTCAATGTTAGTACTCCGCAGCTTAGTTTGGTTCATTTTAACATACCTGAGTCTATTAGATTCAATCATAGTATAAGCATCAACAGCAAGCTGTTGGAGTAGACGCTTGGAGAGAAGTAAAACATGCTTCTCTGTGTCACGTTCCTGAAGCCTAAAAGCAAAGAACTGACGCATACTGATATGGAGATTGCTCTTCTTACCCTTGTTAGCTGTTCTTGTCTTTTTTATTCCAAGGCGAAAACCATCCTCTCCCCGAGGAAATAATAGAGGATACTGGAGGCAAAGATAAGCAGGATGAAGTTCATCTATCCTTTTTAACCTCCCAGATTTGGTTTGTAGGACAATATCACGCTTATCCATGTTTTCATGGAAGTCGCCTGGAATTAGTGCAGCAACTTCTGAAGCAGCTGGAAGACAATATTCCCGTCCATCTCTCATCCGATTAGCCACTATCCTCATTTGCAAATTAGAACTTTCATCTAAATTGAACCTATCTCGAGCAATTCTGAAATGCTTGATGTGAGGATGCACTCTATCCAGCATTTTAATCATAGACTCAATAATTTCCTCCCTGAATTTATTCCTTCCATTTTTTGGTTGGTAATGGTTCCCTTTGCTGCAGATCACACACACACATATATATAGATACAATTAGATTACAACAAAGTACTATAGCTGAAATATTATTTACAACAAACCAAATAGTTAAAACATACCTCATTACATTCAGTCTGTTCTGTACTTCGTTTTCAGTATCTATGATATATAACTGTGAGAACTTAGCATAATCTCCAGCTTTCGGCTTCAAAGAACCCATTAGATGATAATTTTCACCTTGAAGAGTAAACATCTGTGGGCCTCGACCCTTTGTAACAGAACGATCAACTCTTCCTCCGAGAGATGTCAATGAAACAACCATGTTGTAAGGTCGAGCATTTTCTCTAAAATGTCTAGATAGTTTGTCATTGTCGGTAAACAACTTCCATAACTCCTCCGGTGAATCAGGCAACAAAGGCACTTTAACTTGTCCTTGCATACAACATCCAGTATAGATTGGATTTCTAGTATTTCGCCTTCTGTTTAGCCGCTGGCCATACCAGAAAAGTGCTCCACAATGTTGACAACGGTAGTCAGGATCACCATCATCAATGTAACTATCAACGTCTGAAAATTTTAATGTTAAGTTAAAGTTTTTCGGAAGATGAAAAAAAGAAAAATACTACTTCTGAAAGTGATTTACCTCTCTTTTGTCCTTTCTTTGTTTTAGTTCCTGATTTGGAAGAAGATGCTTTAGAATTGGTTAAACTATCATTCTTATTAGCACCAAACACACTCTCGAAACATTTGGCCAACAACATTGTTCTCTCATTCCTTGTATCATTAACTGCAGCTATCTCTTGAATATCCTCTTCTGATTTTTCAGAATTAGTGTCTTCTTGGTCAGAGCAATCAAAAACTTGGTCCTCATCATAGTCCTCTGGTTTGGAAAGTATATATGGCAAAATTGATCTGTTAGATACTAAATGTACATATGTTTTTTTATCTAAGTTGTATAGGACTACAAAATGAAACCGTTATTACCATATCCATCTTCAACGATATCATATTCTGAGTCCTCTGAAAGTTCATCTTCCTCAATGACATCATCCAACCGAGAAATTACTATATAAAGACAAAAATAAACTCCTCAATATTTTATAGTGGTCTAACGAACATAAAAGACAACTTTTTACTCTGTATCTTTTTGATTGATTACTTGATACCTGGAACATGTGGATTTATGCCTTGATCAAGACCAAGGTTACTGCAGTAAGATTGAGGAGTTTTGCTGTTTATACTGCGAGGGCTCTGGTCCCTTAGTGATATTGACGTAATTTGAGAAGTAGAACCACATGCTGAACCTGATGATTAAATAATTATAAACATATAAGAAAGTAAACAATAAGAATTTGTTAGATAGACAAATCTGGTAAAAAAACAAATAATTTGGTCTGATACTTGTTTTGTTTTGTTGGGAATTTCCAGTGGGACATATGGCCATTCGTGATGAAGTAGAGTACTGGGTTGTGCATCTCACAGGTATGGTACGTTTCTCTCTTGTAACCTTAGCTGATTCGTTTGCTGTTACAATACTATCTTGTAGCTGAGATCCACTACTATTCAGACATCTCGAGTTGGAAAGGTCTTGGAACAATCTAGAATAGACAGAGCTGACTTGAGGAATACGCTGTGAATTAATGTTTTTTTCGAATCCTGGATTTATGTTTTCTGAGTCAGGTTGCGTTCTACGCCTTTTAGAAGAGGGTTGCTTATCAGCAACTGCTTTTCCTTTATTTTTCATCTGCATAAGATTAAAGAGGAAGCTTATTTGTATACAGTTTAAGCAATATAGTTTAAAACTCTGCACATATTTGGAGATAATACCTTTTTTGCGTTTAGGGGTGACGGCTGTATGACAGTAGTTTCTTCGATAGGCTGAAGCTATATCGTGCAGATTAAACACTTTAATTATCCTTAAATCAATGATGAAAATTTGGATGTTTATTAGGAATAAGAATATTCTATGGTGAGTAAATTTAGGAATTAGGTATTATAACTGAGCATAATTTTATTGTATCTTAGTATATTATATAGTCTTTGAGCATAATTTGATTGTGTCTTAGTCTATTATATTCGAACAGAGTCATTTATGTGTTATAAATTGCAAGCATGTTACTGTGATCTGTTTATATAAATCACATAAAGAGTGTTTCAGTTTGAGAGTGTTCATGTGATCTTACATTTATGTGTTAAAATTTTGAGACTGGACATGAAGAAATTGGATTTGGATATTTAACTGGGGCTTACGTCCTTGGAATGTTACATGTAAGTTTCGAGACCACCACTCTTATATTTTAGGTTTTCATGAAGGTTGGTATTTTTAATAGTAAAACAAAGAATAAAAGAAACTTAAATAGGAATAGCTCTTGCTATTTTATTAAAAACTGAATCAAAGCATTGCGAAAACATTCTGAAAAGCAAAACAGAAACAAAGCATCGTAGAAGCAAATATGGAAAACCAAAAAATTGAAAGTTTAAAACTTGAAAACATCCACTACACGTGAATACGCATAGGTTAACACATTATATTAGTCTTCAGGTGTCTTTCTTAATCTCCTCATAGGCCACAGTGTCAATCTTGGCCATGAACGTTTCATCCTTCTTATCATCATTCAGTTCACCCGATGCCTCTCCATCTAAAACAGTCTTTGATCCAATGACTCTGCTTTTTGTTTCATCACAATGTCTTTTATTTGTTGATGATTGATCCTCACCGAGAGTTCCATCTGGCTCAGAACGTTTAGATGATGGTGTAGACTCTGTACAATCGTTATACTCACTACTGTTAGTGAGAGTAAGTTGAACCTATACCGAGAAAGTGAATCAATTAGTCTAACTGAGAATTCATGGGGTAAAGTCTTATTACCCTGATTATAACCCTTATATAGCCGTTTCCAAAAACATACCTGATCACTTGAGTATGTCATCATGTCTGAGACTTCAATAGCCAAGAGATCCGTTGAGGCTAGTTCATCTTTACTGCTAGACTTCACGTGGCCAACCTTGAAAGTATCATTTCCACTGTATATGTTATCTTTTTCTACAATTAAACCAAACTGGAATGTCTTTCCAATTAAGTTTTTAAGTGCCAGAGGTACAGCTTCAGGGTCTTCAATCTACATTTGCGAAATAAGATAGAATGACTAATAATAAATGTCGATAGTGAAAAATAACTAAGTAGTTACCATAGTTGCAAAATTTATTAGGTCTGATACTTTACCTCACCAAAAACATCTCCAAGGAGATCACTTGCCGTCTGACCAACAACCTTTTTTGCAAAACTGTCAAACAGCATACATTTGGTCTCGCCAGTAGGGTCCATAACTTGGAGATGTAGCTTAAACCTTATGAGTGATCCAAACAAAACCAAATATTAAACATCATATTTCTGTCCATCACATGTCCAAGTATGTAATTGAATTATTAAATATTACCTTGGAGACACAGCTTTTGTGTAAGCTCGACACGTTTCACACCAAAAGTTAGGAATTTGTTTGGTTTTGACATCCTCTATCTTGATAGGGTCTGTTGGGAAGGTCTTTCTGTTGCACTGCTTACATCCGAAATAATACCAACCCCAGTCAGTGTCAATTGCCCAAATTGACACAACCACACGACATCTTGAAACCTACAATAAAACGATTATAGAGTTGATGAGATACAATTTTTTATACAGAATATCAGTATTAATGAATGGTTTTTACCTCTCTGGTATCAAGTAATTCCATCACAGACTTTCGTGGGTACTGAAGCCAATCGTCTTCCCCACCAACCAAAAGGTTATCTTTTGGTTTCTTCAAAGTCAATGGTGGCAGACTGAGATTTATAAAATAGTAACAATAGTATGAGCTAAATTATTCCAGAGGTAAAAATAAAATATAATGTTTAATTTATTCAAAAACTTTTAGATGTAGTAGGAGTATAACACACGTCCTAAATGCTTCAATCTCCGGCAAGTCAGGGTTGACGAACATCACAGATGCGTCAAAGGCATTACTTACACTCCTTACATCTGTAAAAATTTTTAATTAAATCAGACTTAGTTATTTAAAGAGAACAACTTACTGATGTAGTTCAGAAGTTAGATTTACCATTCCAAAGATTGAGCTTTGCAAAACGTATCAGCAAATAGATGATACCATCAGGTGACTCAGCACAACATTTGCTGAGGCTGTCAGCAAATGTTCCCCAAAAAGCACAGGGTAAAACAACACCACTGAAACCAAAAACATTTAGGTACTACAGGTCAATCTATATTCATTAGAGAATAATATGGTAACTCTCAATCTTTATACTCACGTTGCATCTCTGAGTTCGAAGTCAAGTTTTCTGTTGATCTTCCCACGGACCTCTATGTCGCCAACGTCCCCAACACTCACAACCTGTCCAAGCACATCTACATGACCAATTAAACACTTAAATTAGTTTTGCGTATGTTCTGTACTTGAGTTTTCTTTGCAATGAATGAAAAAAACAGAGTTACCTGTCAAAACATTTAGATCGTAATTGCCAGCGAGAATACCATCGAAAGTGGCCAATCTAATGAACTGAGAATCCACTGCAAGGTCCGAGGGACCAACTGTTGTCATGTACAGGAAGGTGATTTTGTAGGGGAAATCTCCACCTCTGTACTGACTGCTGTCTTTAGAAACTTGGAAGTTATGAATTATCTTCCACTCGCCAGCAGCAACAGAGTTTTTGAATCTTGTAACGTGATCTTTCTTGATCACAGCACCAAGCCTCGCTCCCTTCAAAAATATTAAGATCTTAGACGATGTTTAATTGTAATCATTTATAGGATAACTTTTGAAACCAATATTTGAAACCGTGAAACTTACTGTCTCATCAGCGAGTATGAGCTCGAGTGTGTGCCCTGATTTTTTGCCGAATTGTTTCCAGCAGTGCAGGATCTTGCATCTGATACGCCAAGAGGTTCTGAATGCTTTGAGGTCATTGAAGAGAGTGAACTGAGGAGGATTAGCCAAAGGTAAAGCCATTTCTCTTTTTCGGATATTGTTTTTTGGTAGATGAATGAGATGATGGTTTAGGAATTTAGCTGTTCTTATATAGTAGTAATGCATACTCGGATTAAACCTAAGAAACTAATAAGTAGAAAAATCTGGGATTAGGGATTGCAATCTTGATGGCCACGTTTAAGAGGTATATTCGGAATGTACTAAATGATTGTTGTTATGTTTTCGCTTTAATTGGTTAACGAAATCATTAGAGAATATTGTTATGGAATGAGAATAAGAAATAGGAAATTAGATTGAGTTGTTAGTATCAATTAGCAATGATATAGCATAATTAGTAAGATTTTCTTTGATTATGACTTAAATGCCTAACTATAAAATGGACGATCGAGATTTTAAAATTAAGAAACAATGGAAGGCTAAGATTAGAAGTTAGTAATCGGATTATCCAACTAAAAAAGAAGGTCCGCGTGTTTTGTTAAGTAGGTCGAAACTTTGTTTAATTTTATTGTATAGTTTATTTTTACCTTTTTAGCCTCTAATGAGTTTTTTCCCTAATGGCATTTGATGTAAATAACACATCAATTAAGTGGTATTTCCTGAGTGTACCTCTCTTTTAATGGGTAGAGATTGCTAAATTAAACCACATTTAGTGGTAAAATGTCCCACTAATACTATTTCTTCCCAATTAAGGTCCATTAGGCTTTTCCAAATTCTAACCCCAAAATTAACCTTTTATTTAAATTATTATCAGTTTTTATTAATCTGATATTTGAAGAGAAAATTAAAAAGGAAACAAAATATTTATAATATCAAAAACGAATTAATATATATTTTAATTTTAAAACATATAAACAAATTTACAAAAACATTAATTCCCATTTATCAATCCCCCGAGTATCTTCTTCTCCGACTGGGTTTCTTTCGGCAAAATCACTTCTTCTCAATTACTCTTTTTTTTCTCCACCGCTAGGTTTTGCCGGGGAAATCATCATCTCCCTCGTCTCCGGCGATTACATTCTTCTTCTATCTTAGGTGCCGCCGAATCACTTCTTCTCTCGAGGTTTCGCCGGAGAAATCATCATCGCCGTCGTTGTCTCTAGGTTCTGTAGATCGATTCTTTCCTTCTACCTATGTTTCACTATCTTCTGAATACTGATTCCTCAAAGGTAACTTAATTTCTCAAAATTTGCATGTTCGTGATTTGCATGTTTGGTTAATTAAACCAACAAAACTTAGGTAAACAAAGTTTTGGGACATTTTCAACAGCTAATTTTGATTATTGATTATTCCTCTTGAGCTAATTTTGGGAATTTAGCTTGATTTTAATGATACTTCGGTTCAAAATTGTTTTTTTTTACTTGAAATCTCAACTTCTGTTGAAATTCGTCTTTTTTTTACTTGAAATCAGTTCACTAAAGGTCATATTTAGTCAATTAACCCTTCGGATTTGCAATAAATAAGTTGGTGTTCCTGATATGGTTTAGGCCTGTCTTTTCATTCTTGTATGTTCTCTTGTTGTGTGTGTTTCTTCATACATAAACTGTAAACATACATTAATTACCAGTGATGGAAGGAGAGCTGCCTCAAAGGATTTTTGGTGAGAACCTTGAGCCGGAAGTTGAACAGGTGAACAAGAGCTGTAGGCATTCTATTCTGGCCTTATTAAAGACACAGACGGAGAGTGAATATGAAGAAGTCAGAAGAGATCCTGTGTTTCGACACATAATGGCGCTAAGTGAGAACAATTTGGGATACTCGGCGAGACTCGTACACAGCTTAATGTGTAGGCAGCTTGACACAAGCAAAAAACATGAGATGTGGTTTGTCTTTGCTAAGAGACCTCTTCGGTTTTCGATGCAGGAGTTTCATGCAGTCACAGGTTTAAAGTACGAGAAAGGAGATGATTCTGACTTTGGTAATTATGTTGATGATAATGGTTTCTGGAGTTCACTGCTAGAGAAAGACCACGTGTCGATTTCTATTAAAAAAATTAGGTTGACGCATATTTTTCAATGTGAACAGTGGACGCGTGAGGATAGGTTGCGGTTGGTGTATGTGTGTGTTATTGGTGGTGTGATACTAGCAATGGATGAGAAAACTGCTATACCACGCAAATACATTGAATTGGTTATGAATCTTGATAAGTTACGAGCGTATCATTGGGGTCTTGATTCATATGATCATTTGCTAAGAAAGATGAAGGCTACTAAACCAAAACTTAGTCGGCCTTTAAGCTATCCTTTGCATGGTTTCATTTATGCTTTTCAAATCTGGATTATGGAGGCAATTCTGGATTTTGGGAGAATGATGGGACAGAAGATAATAGAGAATCGGATTGTGTTTCCTAGATGTTCAAACTGGAAAGGTTTCTGTGCACTTAAGTATCATGAAATAAGAACACTTGAGAATAATTTTGTAGAAGAGGTGAGTAAAATATCCTTCTTTATGCTTTAGGTTTTAAGTTTGCTATTGTGTGTATAGAATAACATTTTATTTCCATTTTCCTTGCAGGCTGTGTGGCATCCATTTATTTCTTGGAAAGGAAATAACGACATAGTTTGTGCTGAAGAGTATATGAGGAAAGGTGAAAGGAGAGACAAACGTATTGAACACATTTATCAACTCCTCGGTACCGAAAAAGTCTGGAGTAACCATGTGTGGTAAGTTATTGTGGGAAGGCAGACTCGTGTGCCTCATGATGAGATAGATGATGAGACTGTCTCTGAGGGTGATGATGTTCTTACTCCTAAACCGACTGTCAGTTCTGTCTCTACTTCTAGAAAGTGTAAGAACAAAGTTCATGACTATGGTGTAGAGGAAAGAAAGCATAAGATCTTGTGTGAACGGTCAGGGGGAAAAGAGGCTACTATGTATGATGAGATGAAGAGCTTCTTCAAAGACTTGATAGATACTTCTTTCAGGTCTATGGAGGAAAAGATTGGGAAGATTGAGACAGAAGTTGCGTCTCGATTAAGCGTTGTTGATACAGAGTTAAGAGATCTTAGAGATGCGGTCACTACTTCTAAGATGGCTGCAAGCAGAGGACAACCCTCTACAACCACTAAATCACCAGGTACAAGCAGTGGAGCAGCTATTGCATTCAATAAAGAAGCCAATGCAACCACTAAAGCACCAGGTACAACCACAAAAGCAGCTTCAACAACCACGAAAGCAGCTACTGCAAGTGAAAAAGGCAATCTCTGAGGAAAACTAAAAAGGTAACTGAGAACAACAACCTTTAAATCTGTCTTTTGATTTTCACCTTAATGTTTGTTGTGTTTGAACTTGTAAGGCTGTAACAAGTACCTGTGTAAAACTGGATTTAAATTTGTGAAGTAATATGTATCTTGTGTTTGTATTTGTAACATGCTTAATTGCATAACTATGTAAACTTTGTTTGTATGGTACTTGGTGTTGCTTTGGTTATATAATTTTTTGTTTTTCATTTCACTAGCAGGTGAACAAAGTAGACACGTCGACAGACTTTGACGATATATTTGAAAATCTTTATGATGTCGGTTTAAGTCAGTCTTCTGTTATTAACACTATCAATCTCTCAGAACAACCAGTAGTTGACGGTTTCGGTAACGCACCGGTTTCATCAAAGGATCGAGAAGAATGGAAGAAGTTAGTTCTGAAAGATATTGACGATGAATCCTACGATGAAGCTTATGCTCCACTGGTCTTCAGTAAAGACAAAGATTGTGATGCTTTATTAGAGTGGGGACGTGGTTTAAAGTAAGTCTAGTAGTTATGTTGTTGCATTTGTCTTTGGATAATTGGTTAATAATTTAATTTTGTCATTAATTTGCAATAACCCTATAATCTATATGGGTCCAACGACTTTCAGTTATGAGGTAGCTAACAGGTTTATTAAATCCAAGGAATGGCTGCTAACAATGGTTAGTCAAACATAACTTACAAGTTTGTAAAATATTCTGAAATGTGTAGATTGTAATTAAATGTCATGTTTACAAGATATGGATGTAGTGATGTACTATTTAAGCGAGAAGACATCTTTAGGACTTTGGAACGTACCTGGAGTAGACCGTTGTGGTTTTATGAGCTGCAACTTGTCCAGCCATCTCATCAGAGAATTCAAAAAATTCCGTGCCGAGAAGGAAAACTATAAACTGAGTGATGTGCTATTAGATTATGGAAGAGGTGAATTACCAGCACACGGAAGGACCAAAAAAGTATGGGGTGTCGATGTGGATCGTATATACTTGCCCTTCAATGTCCGTGGTGTTCACTGAGTATCATTGTGCATCAACTTCAAAGACATGGATGTTACACTTTTTTATTGTGATAATGGGACTCGTTTCAGGGATATAGACGCAGTCCAAACCATTATCCCGCGCATTATTAAAGCTATTCAGTCACTAGAAACTAGCAATGATATCAAGCTCGAGAAATATACACTCAAGCGTGAAAAAATGCCTGCGGGACTGAATAGGAATCAATCTCATTGTGGCATGTATGCTTTGAAGTATATCGAGTGTCACGTGCTTGGATTAAAGTTCTCTTTGCTTAATGATGAAAACATTGCATTGGCTCGATTTAAGCTTGCAGTTGATCTGTTTCTAGCCGCACATGATCCTCTTTTTCTTGAGCGTATGTCGAAGTATGTGCCGCCTACTCTGCGTACTGATGGTACAGTTGTGGAGTTAGACTGATTTAGCTTTCTCTTTTTCGATAGGATTTCCATGGTTTCAGTATTTGAATGATGTAAACTGAAGTTTGTGTTTTATTCAAGACAGTTTTTTATGATTAGAATTGTTGTTCACTTTGAATCGTGTGGCTTTTGTGTTCCTTTAAGGGTGACAAATGACCAATATTTGTGTTCCTTTTTGCTCAGACTAAATAATCTTCTATTACGTATATAGTGGTTAAAAAATGAGATCAATCATATCATTATACAAAGCACACCGGTTACATACACACAACATCAATATCATTGTCTCTGGTTCGAAGCCAAGATGATACACATTTTGCTCGTTTTTCATTATTCATACAAAATGGGCCGTCTTTAACAAAATGGGCCGTTTTAGAGTATTTAAGATTTTTGAAATACCATTGAACATCTAATAACACACAGCATAATTGGTCACACTCTCTACGCATTGCAGACAATTTAGTCGCACCTCATAGGTTCGAGGCCTAGTTGGTACACTTTTTTAAAAAAAAACGTGGAAGTTATTATTTCAGATTTTTGGGGTTTGGGTAAGTATGAAAACATGATACTTAGGTTTATAAATTATTAAAAAAGAAAAAATGATGGAAGTTACTATTATTAGAGTTTTTGGGTTTGGGGTTTGGGTAAGTATAAAAACATGATACTTGGGTTTATAAATTCTAAAAAAAGAAAAAATGATGGAAGTTACTATTATTAGAGTTTTTGGGTTTGGGGTTTGGGTAAGTATGAAAACATGATACTTGGGTTTATAAATTCTAAAAAAAGAAAAAATGATGGAAGTTACTATTATTAGAGTTTTTGGGTTTGGGGTTTGGGTAAGTATGAAAACATGATACTTAGGTTTATAAATTCTAAAAAAAGAAAAAATGATGGAATTTACTATTATTTCTGGTTTTTGGGTAAGTATGAAAACATGATACTTAGGTTTATAAATTCTAAAAAAGAATAAAATGATGGAATTTACTATTATTTCTGATTTTTGGGGTTTGGAGTTTAGGTAAGTATGAAAACATGATACTTAGGTTTATAAATTCTAAAAAAAGAAAAAAATGATGGAAGTTACTATTATTAGAGTTTTTGGGTTTGGGGTTTGGGTAAGTATGAAAACATGATACTTAGGTTTATAAATTCTAAAAAAAGAAAAAATGATGGAATTTACTATTATTTCTGATTTTTGGGGTTTGTGGTTTGGGGTTTGGGTAAGTATGAAAGTTTTCATCTTTTTCATCATTTTCTCGTGTTTCTTCAAGCCAAAACGTGTTGATATAGAACATTTTAATCAATTGTTTTGGTTTGAACCGGTTTATTTCTGGTTTAGGACCACTTAAATAGAACCGGGTAAATAAGATTTCAACTCCTAATTCTGATTTTGAAGATCCAAACACGATTTCTCCTTCTTCCTATAAAACGTTTTTAAGAGATTTTTCCATAAACCCTAACTTCTTCAGTTCTTACCAAATTGAACAATTTTTGGGGTCTATTTCATACAAAATCTTACTCCTCTTCAGATTCAATCACTTAATTTCTCAATCGACAAAGGTATTTGTCTCTATGTCTACTTTTCCGGTTCGTCAACTATGGTAAAACTTTGAAATTGGGATGTGTTGCTTCATTGTTGTTTCAATTCTCAGCTTTTTGTGCTAGGATGATTTCGCACATATCCTATGGCTAAATTGGTTGATATAAGAAACTTAGATTTAAATTGGAATTTCGGAATATTAGGAGAAGTTGGAGTTTTGTGAGAAAAAGAAGGAGATTGAAACATTGGTGATCGTGATTGCTAGATACTAGTACAATAATCTTTTAATTTTATGCAATTCGATTCGTTCCGTGATTTTTACTTCCATTTTGAATTTGTTTGTCTTTGTTTGTAGACATGAGTTATCTATCATCAGGTTCAAGCCGTAGTAGCTACGTTAGGGGTATTCCAAGGCGTTGTACCTGCGGACATCCGACTACGATCCTCAAGTCAACAACAGCCAGGAATCCAGATCGGGAGTTTTACCGATGCATTGTGGCAAAGGACAAGATATTCGACCATGTTTTTAAGTGGGCAAAAGAGTCTCAATTGGAAGAGTATGATGTCTTATCAGAGAACCAGGAAAAGATTGTTGATGACATTGGAAAAATATTATATTGGCAGAAGCATATGATGGTCACACTAGAACAATTTGAAGAAAAAACAAAGAAGCTAGAGTCTGAAGTTGAGAACATGAAGGCAAGACTTAAGAAAAGTGTGTTATGATTTGCTGTTCTCGGTAGTTTTTACTGGGCATGTCGTTTCTTGTAGAATCAACATTTGTTTGCAATTTCTCTACTTTTATTGTTGTGTTGGTTTAAGTTGAAATAACATTGCTTATGGCATTGGTTCATGTACTACTTTTCATTGGTTCATGTACTTCTTTTCATTGGTTCATGTACTTCTTTTTATTGGTTTTGTTCTTTATACAGTAATGCACTTTAGACAATCAAAATGTACGGAACAAATATGAAACCTAACAAAACCAAGAGTAAAGAACAATAACTAGCATAATGGAACCAATATCCAACCAAAAGCAACAAACCATAGTAAAACAATAGTACTAGAGTCTCAATGAAGCTACGAAAACCAGAGTAGTGTGTAATAAAATCAAAACCAATTCAAAGGGAAGCTTGTTCAAATCGGCATATCACATGTTTGCATGTTCTGTCCTGGATGATGACAACGGCTGCACTTGTATGTCTTTGCTTTTTTTGCTCCTTGGGACTTTCGTATCTTGTCTTCAACAGATTTGTATCTTCGTTTCCTTCGCCTTCCCGCCTATCTTCGTGATTCAGGTGGATAAACTTGGACAGTTTCGACATTCGGTGGAACACGCCACGCATCCTCAGGAACGGAAATTGGATTAACAGATTCCGCATAAGCTCGCCAAGTAACAGTCGTGTACTTTTCATCGGTCATAGAATGTGCGTCTCTTCTAACGGATAATCCTGCTTTCATGGCATGTCTGCAAGGTTTTAATCAAGTTGTATTTTGCACATGTACATGTTCTCTCCTTCAGATCAACAAGACAATCTATGGAATCGCCTACAACATGAAAACGATCATCGTTAATCTTATAAACGCCGAATGTTTCGCCCTTCTTAATCCTTCTCGCTATCTTCTTCTCAACTTTAATGGTTAAAGGATGGTTATGTTTTGAGCTCTTTGCTCGACGCTTACAAAACCATCTAGTTAACATTTCTCGAATGCTATCCATCAAAGGAATCACTAGATACTCTCTAGGTGCTCGCAACGCATAATTTATCGACTCGACAGGGTTGTTAGTCCTAACGTCGTACCTAAATTCTGGGAATTGACTACGAGCCCATTTGTTGACGTCAGCTTCGATTAAATACTCTCCAATTCTTAGACTAATATTGCAAATAGTCTCGAGCTTTGCTTCAAAATCAACCGGCCTATAAAATTTTGAAGCATCTGCAACCAAACCAGAAACACTCCTCCCGTGATAATTTGTCACAACATTATTAAGTAAATGGTGAATACAAATTCCATGTGTAGCTTCCGGGTAAAGTGTTTCAATGGCCTTCCGTATGGAAGTGCTTCTATCCGAGACAAAGGTCAAACCGTTATCATCCGCAATAACAACATTTAACTCTCTCATAAACCACTCCCATGAAAGATCGTTCTCTGAATCAACAATGCCGAATGCGATTGGATACAAGTTATTGTTATCATCCAATGTTGTAGCTACAAGTAGTACTCCCTTGTACTTATTCTTAAGAAATGTGTCATCAAAAACAATCACTTTACGCATGTAGTTGTGATACCCTCTTATAGATTGACCAAAAGCAAGGAATAAGTACTTGAATTTACCATCAATTTCGGTTTCAAAATTATAATGCGTACCAGGATTTGCAGCTTCTAGCATGTACAAGTACTTTGGTATTTTTCATAGCTTTTCTCAGGTATACCTCTAACTGCATTTACTGCAAACTCACGAGCATCGAATGCTAAAGAATAACTAATGTCGACTCCTTGCTCCAACCGCATACACTGCATCACATCAATCAGTGACGGCCCTACTTTGGAACACCGATATTTAGGCATTATCAACTTCGCAATGGTTTTTGCTGAGGCCGTCTTTCCTCCGTTCTTTTGATTCGAAGGCGCACATGTATGTCTAGAGACATACTTCGTGATTTTGAAAACCTCAGGATCTTGGACACTAACTGCACGAAGGCGCCAATTACATATATTGTCTGAGCAGCGTATATTCCACCATATGGTATCAGATTTAATAACCTTATAGTCAAAGTTGTGCCTCATTGCACACATTTCCATGACTGATTTCAACATACCTTTGGTCTCGAAATGTTGACCTTTCTTCACAACTTTGTCCAACGCTAGTTGATCCATTCTATTAACTTGTTGTTCGGCGCTTTCAAGGAGTAAGAGGATCGCTATTATCATCATCATCAAAGTCTTCCGATTTCTTCTTCTCACCCATAGAACTAATAAATGTTCCTGATTTTGTTGGCTCTTTATTGCAGCTACCATGAACTCTAGGTTTAAACGTCACACAAAGTTGAACCGTTGTTTTCCTCATAACGTACGCTGCAAAGTTTTTCACCTGGCGATCAGTGGTGATGAAGACAGGAGGAGACCCTGACTTAACCAAATCCTCTGGTAGAAAACTACACTCGATCATAACATGTCGTTGATCGATTTCGTACTCCTCGGACACCATATTCTTGAACTCCTCAATACTTGTTGTCGACTCCAAAACTAGTAATCGACCACCCTTTTCTTCGTCAATAGCAAAGCTCCAGCCGTTATTGGAGATCCATTGGCCACTAGTCGCATACGTATGCAACATATTTTACAAAACGAGTAACTTTTTTTTGTAGGATTATGAAGAGGAAAAAGTCGATGGACTGTTTATTGAGGTTGAAGAACTCGATGAAGAGAGATGTAGAGGAAGAAGATTACGCCAAACTAAAATTTCCAAAACAAATCTTGAGAAAAATTCTTTTAAGGTAACCGTAATATGTTCACCTAGATTTTAGGAAGTTCTAATATTTTACAAAAACTTATATTGGAGAAAAATCACTAATTATTACGGTTGCAGATTATAAGGAAACATAATACTAAATATTTACCAAAAACGATAATTGTTTGTTTTACAAGGCAAATATATCATTCCTAACATAAGTTTATAATTTTTGTTTGTACACATGTCAATATATACCGTCTTCAGCTTAACTGGTTGTATTCACTTGGTGATTGTCCTACACGAGTTCACCTTCGCGAGTTCGAAGGCATGGTGCTACAATTTTTTATTATACGCTACGATGGTGAGTATTTTAATTTTGTATAACATAAGAGTCCAATGAATACATACAGCTTAACTGGTTACATATCCTTAGCGGTTATGCGGAGGTCACGGGTTCGAGTTCCATTAGCCTCTTTTTTGCCTTTTTTTACAAATATTGAAAATTATAAAATAAAAAATATTCAGAAAATAATTAATATATTACGTGAAAATGATAAATATATTATAAAGATAATATTATAAAATATATTATAAAATATTATAAAATAATAAATATTTTAAAATAATAAACGTGAAAATGGAAATTAATATTTAGATAATATTATAATTTAGGAAATAAAATATTTATTTCTTAATTTACTCCTATATTTATGGGAGTTGTAACCACTTGGCAGAATGCCTGTTCTACCAATCGGCGGAGAGAAGTTATAATGGTAGAAAGAGGCGGTACAATTGGCAAACCGGCCGTGGCAGAATTTAGTAAGATGGTAGAATTTAGATATTGCGAGCCGTAGTAGTTGAATAATGGTAGAATTTAGATTCTAGCTATCGTAGAACACTGACAATTAGGTAGAATTAACGTACTGCGTCTGGTAGAATAACAATAACTGGCAGAATCTACTATCTGCCAATGGTAGAAAGAAAAACTCAAATCATTTAAAACATATGTTGTTTAAGTTTTAAAAAAAAAATGTTTTCACAAAAAGTACAATGCTTAATATGTTTATAATTATCAGAATTTTTATAATTTAAAATACTTTAAATTTAAATTATTTTTAGTTAAATTAAGGGTATTTTGGGAAAGAATTCTTAAAGGTGTATTAGGACACTTTGTCACTAACTGTAGGGTATTTTGGCAATTCTCCCTTTTTTAAATGAATTTATAAGGTTTTTAATCAAATTATAAGGTTTTAAAACAGTTTATAAAGTTTTTTAAATGAAATTATAAGATTTTTAATCAAATTATAAGGTTTTTTAAAGAGATTATAAAGTTTTTTAAATGAAATTATAAGGTTTTTAATCAAATTATAAAAAATTTAAAAGATTTTTAAAAATAATAGTTTTATCTTTTAAGACCCCCAAAATTAGGTGTCTCCATTGGAAGGGTTCATAACTGAAAGTGTCTAAAAATATAAAACTGAATTAATTAATACTTTAGACACCCACTAATTAGACCCCTATGGGTGACCATTATACATGCTCTAAGTGCTTTTTGTTTCAAATTTGATTGATGTTCTTACGAATCATATTATTGTATGTGTATTTTACGGGTTTATTGGTTTTAGTATTTTAATGGATTTGAAAATCCATATAGGATTTACAAATCTTTGTGATTTTCAAATCCAACATGTTTATTTTGATTAGTATTTGAGAATAACAAGGTTTTTCAATGGATTTGAGTCTTTGTATTTTTGACATAAGAATTCTTCCAAATCCACTAAATTCCATTTTAAAATCAAATTCATAAGTAAATATGTAGGATTGAATAAGGGGTGATTTTGATTTGTACTTGAGAATCACAAATTGAATAAGAGATGATTTTGATTTGTATTTGAGAATGACATATTGAATAAGGATTTGGTTAGGATTTTCAAATTCATTGAAATACCAAAACTAATGTTATAAATAAATAAAAAGACTTTGTTCAAAAAGAAAAGAAAAAAAAGAACAAATAGACAGCAGTTCCAAAATTTCTTTAGATACCACTTTTTAAAAAAAATTTCCAACCATATCACCAATTTTTAAAAGTTCCTTAGATACTACTTTTTTAAATGTAAATCAAAATTTCCAAAATCCCACAAACACAAAAATTGATTTTTAAAGGGTCTAGAATTTAAATTTTTGGGTTTGGGTTAACTAATGTACAATTAAGGTATAGTTTTAGGGGGTAGGTTGTAGGTTTAGTGTTTAGGGTTTAGGGTTTAGGGTTTAATTTTGACTATTTAAAACGAATTTTAATTTTGTGGTATTTTTGGAAGATTTTAAAAAAATGGTATCTAAAAATTTTTTAAAAATTGGTGATATGGAAATATTTTTTAAAAAATTGGTATAGAATTGCCCGTTGGAAATGGAGGAGGAAATTCAATAGAGAAAATGTCAAAAAAAAAAAATGCTTTTCATGCGGGAAAAAAGGGGGTGGAAATTGGTAGGTGTGGTGGTGTGACGGGTGTGGCGGTGACAATCTCAATGGATGTATGTAGAGTTCTGGTAAAGGTCCTATTACATAATTGGACTATTTGTATTATTTTTCAATTAAAAGGGAAAAAAGAAAGTCAAAAAAATTGTTTGTCATCTCAATTATATTAAGCAAAACCAGAACACAAAATTATATCAAACAAAATCAGAAAACAAAAACTATAAAGATTAATTACCACAACCAACATTATCCGAATCAAAATAAATCTATTTACCTATTCGAACAAATCATCACCTTCAACACAAACGAAACCTCCTACGCCGAATAAAATATAGGATTAATTGGTGAGATGGGCAATATTTTTTGCGGGAAATTTTTACGGAACGACTTTTTTGCAGGGAATTTTTACGGAATCACGTTTTTGGCGGGAAATTTTTACGGAATGACCTTTTTGTGGGAATTTTTATGGAACCACGTTTTTTGCTAGGAATTTTTACAGAATGACTTTTTTGGCGAGAAATTTTTATGGAATCACATTGTTTATCGGGATTTTTTACGGAATGACGTCAATGCCATCGTGTACATGTTGGGGTGGTGTATAATATGCTCAAAAGGGTTTGGTGGACATTGGTTTGGATACGCTTGGTGTACAGCTTGGTGTACAGACTGGTGCACATGTTTAGTGTACAAGCATGATGTACAAGTATGGTGTACGTCAATGTCATCGTGTACATACTTCGGGAAATTTTTACGAAACAACATTTTTGCGTGGAATTTTTACGGAATCACGTTTTTGGCAGGAAATTTTTACGGAATGACCTTTTATGAGAATTTTTACGGAACCACGTTTTTTGCTGGGAATTTTTACGGAACGACTTTTTTGGCGAGAAATTTTTATGGAATCACATTGTTTGTCGGGATTTTTTACGGAATGACGTCAATGCCATTGTGTACATGTTGGGGGTGGTGTATAGCATGTTCAAAAGGGTTTGGTGGACATGGGTTTGGATACGCTTGGTGTACATACTGGTGTACATGTTAGCATGGTGTACGTCAATGCCATTGTGGACATGCTTGGAATACATACATGGTGTATAGTATGCTCGAAAGGGTTTGGTGGGCATGGGTTTGGATATGCTTGGTGTACAGCTTGGTGTACAGACTGGTGCACATGTTTGGTGTACAAGCATGATGTACAAGTATGGTGTACGTCAATGCCATCGTGTACATGCTTGGAATACATACATGTATAGTATGCTCAAAAGGGTTTTGTGGACATGGGTTTGGATACACTTGGTGTACAACTGGTGTACAGACTGGTGTACATGTTTGATGTACAAGCATGATGTACAAGTATGGTGTACGTCAACGCCATCGTGTACATGCTTGGAATACATACATGGTGTATAGTATGCTCAAAAGGGTTTGGTGGACATGGGTTTGGATACGCTTGGTGTACAGACTGGTGTACATGTTTGGTGTACATAGTTTATATGTTATACAAACACATGGTGTATAGTATGCTCAGTATCCATTGTTCTTAATTTATTGAACAACATTTCTTATGGGCAGCTGGGTAACATTCGGTCCAATACTAGCCCATTAAACGTGATTCCAAAATCTTTCCGCCAAAAACGTGATTCCATAAAATTTTCCTGCAAAAAACATCATTCCGTAACAAATTCCCGCCAAAAACGTAAGTCTATAAAATTTTCCCGCCAAAAATGTGATTCCATAAAATTTCCCATCAAAAAAATGTTAATCCGTAAAAATTTCCCGCCAAAAACGTGATTCCGTAAAAAATTCCTACCAAAAACGAGATTCAGTAAAAAATTTCCCGCCAAAACGTCATTCCACAAAAAATTCTCGCCAAAACGTGATTCCATAAAAGTTCCCTGCAAAAAAACCTTATTCCGCAAAAAAATTCCCGAAAAACGTCATTTTGTAAAAATTTCTAGCCAAAACGTGATTCCATTAAAGTTTCCGGCCAAAAAAAGTCATTCCGTAAAATTTTGCCGCCAAAAACGTGATTCCATAAAAGTTTCCGGCAAAAAAACGTCATTCTGAAAAAATCTATAGAAAGCGTCTTTCCGTAAAATATTCTCGCGAAAAAAGTGATTCCATAAAAATTCCCTGTAAAAAAACCTCATTCTCCAAAAAATTTCCGCCAAAAACGTCATCTCGTAAAAATTTTCTGCCAAAAACGTGATTTCATAAAAATTTCCGGCAAAAAAACGTCATTCCGGAAAAAATTTCCGCCAAAAACGTCATTTCGTAAAAAATTTCTGCAAAAAACATCATTCCGTAAAAAAATCCCGTCAAAAATGTCATTCCGTAAAATTTCTGCCTAAACGTGATTCCATAAAAGTTTTCCGCAAAAAAAGTCATTCCCAAAAAAATTCCGGCCATAAACATCTTTCCGTAAAATTTTTCTAATTCCGGCCAAAAACATCTAGAAATAATTATTCTAATATACTAATTAACCCATTATTTCTATTTGAAAGGTTATTTGTGTTATTTTACTCACTCACCTCTATTAGAGGATTGCCCATTTAACAAATTATAAATAATGTTTTGCCCATTTTCCAAATTAAGTTTGAAAAGTTGCTCATTTTGCTAATTTACCCAAAAATATACCTCTTAAATCAAAACCCAAGCTAATTAAACACATAAGTAGAAAGTCACAAGCAACACAAACGTTTCCAAAAACGGCGGTGAACAAATCCAATTGTTAACAACGCCTCGAGAATAGCCAAACACGAAGGAAATAATCCTAAAAAGACCACAAACCCATACAGCGAAGAACCACCCATACAAAGAGCATCGAGAGACACCACCGAAGAACCACCCATACAGCGAGAACCCAAAGTTTACAAACCCATAAACACGCACGTACTCAAGAAAGTAGAATATCATGCATAAGAGAGATTGCACGAACTTGTCACCAAAGAGAGAACGAAAGCCAAAACATTGACGACTACGAACTGAAAAAATCGACAAGCCACAAGTCAGGCAAAGACAGCTGGAGGAAGCAATGAATCTCCAAAAGATGGCGACAAGCTTAGCCACGACAGAGCACTAAAGAATCAACCAAGGAGTAGAAAATGGAGCCTAATTAAGAAAAGGAAAAGATTTTAGTCAATAGATCTAAGGTAGTACTAGTACTCAAACCACAGACCCAACCCTACTAATCCAACTATAATAGTCCTACATATATGCGCACATAGAAAAATAAATTGGACAACTGAAAGACGAAGCACACCACCACTAACCTTCGAACCGAGACAAACATTGGCTCCACGACTAGACACCATCCTCAATCAGCTACAGAGAAGAAACCATAACTTACTAGACTACGAGAACGAGATGTAGGAAACCACCTAAAATTCATGGCGGAGTTAATCTAAACCACCTATACGGAGCACCACTAAACACACTAAATCCGGAGCCGATAAGGAAGAGAATAAAGGCATGAAAATATTTTTTCCCGTGGCAGTGAGAACCAAAAAGCTAAGCCTCCGTCACGAATCTCAACATTTCCTTGGACTAAATCCTCGAGAAAGGGCTTCTCAAAGCCGATGTACTGTGTAAGACTAGTAAGCAAATAATTGACTTTGTGATTATTTTGTTCTTTGTTTTAATTTATACAAAGTGTTGTCTCGAATTTTATTTATTTTGCTAGGTTCCAGCGAACCAAAGTCATAGGATCGGAGGGCGGTTCGTGATGGAGAGGAACTACACTAGTGAGCAAGCGTTTGAACTCATCGAAACAACTCCGTTTGCCATATCTCTCGAAGATACAAAAAAGCTCAAGATACTTGGTCCACAAGTAAGCCATTTAATTGAATCATTCGGTTTATTTTTTTTTCTTGTTTTTTTCTCCTGACATGTCTTGCCTTGTGTTCTTGTGAAGGAAATCTACCAAGTTCCTTGACACCGAGTCGAATAGGGTACAAAGGACCACAAGTGGCCGGTTTACTGTAACGGGGTGAGACTTCCTCGTGGTCCAGAACTCGTGGGGAGTCGACTGGAGCTTCCGCGGTTACGTGAGAATCTGTCTCCACCCGGCCGGAGAACAAAAAAATGGAAAATCAAACGATATTTCTCTAGTTTTGTTTTTGATAAAGTTTTCGCCTTTCAAAGACTTGGTTTTTTGTGAACTTTTAAGCCAAAATGTCAATAGAAACATACAAGTCTGCAAATATCATTTGAAAAATTGTAATGGTAAAAACTAATTTTGATTAAAAAAAAAATTGTATCATAAGCAACACAATCTACACAGATCAATTCAATTGATTTTTTTTAGAACGTGCAGTACAAATAATTTTGTAATTTAATTAAAAATTGTTTTTTGGTTTACTAAATTTTATGGTTTTTAATGAATTTAAACTTTCTTATATAGTTTTTTTTATGCCTATTGATAAATAAGAAATTTGAGATTATGTTTCACATAGTTTTTGTTTATGATATTCATTCTACAAATCAACTCTGGAACTACCAGTACAAATATTGGATCTTCTAAACAGCAATTGCAAAAATACTGTTGTTGACGTTCCACTGTATTATCACTATTTTTTTTAATAACTATTTTTCACTAAATTATATACTTTACACCCCCTAGAAGGCTAGAATTTAACATATTCTTTTGGTTAACAAACTTTAAAACACTTATATATACAATCTATCACCTATAAGAAGAGCAATAATAACAACGCAAATTGTGACACTAATCACTAGGCGTGAGAATCTTAAAGTTTATATCACGATCGATGCATTGGACCCACTTTCTATTATTCATAAACTCTTTTCATACTACTCCCTCCGTTTCTTGAGATTGATTTTCTAGCATTTTCACACAAATTAAGAAACAATAAATTGTGTTTAGTAATTAATGTAACTTTTTGCAAAAAAATAGCCTCATTCAATATTTTTTGAAACTTACAATTTGTTTAATATAAATTGATTAAAAAAGTATAAAAAATCTACAACATCAATTTTTGTGGAACAACCAAAATATGCTAGAAAATCAATCTCCAAGGAACGGAGGGAGTATATATATATTTTTTTATATAACTTTCATACTATTTTTCTTCCAGCATTTTCTTCTCTACTTTCGTTGATATGATAGACTCCAAATCTTCAGTGTTTAGTTTTTGACTAAAAATAAAGAACAAAAAACAGTGACATTAAACCTCAAAGTCGAAGACACATGTTTGTATGAGCTACAAGATCAACAACCAATTAGTGTGTGAACAATTTTTACTTTTTTAGTGAGCTACACACCAAACTCCACGTTCTCCTTTCTGATTCCACGGATGGTTTTGAATTATGGTATATGAATCTACCCTATATACCTATAATATATACTATTTTCATTTTTTTGAAATTCGTTTAGTACCAAGAAACCGATCAATAATATTGAAATTATTTTGGATCCAGTTAGGCAGTTTGTATTTACGTGTACATTTGTATGTTACTATATTCTGTTCATCAAAAGTCAAAACGCAAACATAATCATGAGAGATAACAACTTGCATGGGTTAATTTTGTTTTAACATATCGATAAAATCAATTTTGGCTATTTTCTCATGATTTATGATATGATCTTGGTCGTTTAGCTATTCATATTCTAGTTGTTTAGACCTGATGAATGTTTTGTATTTCAATATAAAAAATCAAGTTACCCCTGAAAATGCAACAACTAACCTTTCAATTCAAATGCTACGCTAAGGAGGATAAGATATGTTCATTAATTTTCCTACAATTGTGCCGAAAGGAATAAAACTGCAAAAGAAGAATGTTCAATGAGTGATTGTGGCAATGATTATTCATTCACACGTCTCCCGAAACGCATGCTTCATCTCAAAATCATCATTTTGTATATAATATTAATTGATGTTTGTGGTGTAGACCATCTCCAATGTAAATTTCTATTTTATATTCTAAAATAGAGGAAAAAATAACATTTCTCTATTTTCATTCCAATGTATATCTCAATTTTAGAGAAATGCTATATTTTCCACTATTATAAAGATATTTTGTATAGAACAATTTTTTTATATATATTTCTATCTCCAAATATAGAGGAAAATGTAGAGATCTCTATTTTAGAGATGAAAATATAAGTGGGATGGAAAAAAAATAAATGAAATAGAAATATCTCTATTTCTTTCCCTAAAAATAGAAATAGAAATAGCAATCATTTATTTTCTCTCTAACCCACCTCTATTTTTATCTCTAAAATAGAAATCTCTACATTTTTCTCTATAATTAAAGAGAGAAATATAATTTTTTTTTGTCTTGTTCAAAATATCTCTAAAATAGAAGAAAATATAACATTTCTCTAAAATAGAAAGATACATTGGAGTGAAAATAGAAAAATGCTATTTTTTCTCTATTTTGGAGTAGAATTTAAAGATTTATATTGGAGATCGTCTGAATTAGCTATGCTTATACATTTCCAAATGCATTTTTCTCCGTCATACTATATTATTGTCACTAGTGTGTGTGTGTAATAGAAGTAATAATGATGTTAAAGGAGACGGCAACAAGTATTGGGACGACACAAGTACTATCCACCGAAAGTCCCTCTTCGCCTCTTTTCGCCTCTTTCGCCTCCTAAGTCTTCACACTTCGACCCCACTTTTTTTTTTTTTTTCAATAATTCTTGGGTTCACCCTAGATCTAGGGAACACAACTTATTCACCCGCTCGTTATTAACCAATCAAAATTAAGTTGTAGGGACCACCAATTTAATTAAATCATTTTCTATCTCGAACAAATTAAAACAACTAATACCATATTATCTAATTAAACAAATAAAATAATTAATATTAGAAAAATTTCCTATACCCTAAACTCAAACCCTAAACTCCAAAATCATACCCTAATTTGGGAATAATTAACCCAAACCCAAAAATTTTAACTACAAAAATTGATTTTCAATAGATTTGTAGTTTAAATTTTTAGGTTTTGGTTAACTACTCCCAAATTATGGTATAATTTGGGGGTTTAGGGTTTGAGTTTGGGGTTTAGAATTTATTTTGGGTTAATTATTCCCAAATTAAGGTATAGTTTTGAGGTGTAGGGTTTGATTTTGGGGTTTAGAGTTTATTTTGGGCTAACTATTGCTAAATTAGGATATAAATTTGGAGTTTAAGGTATAAATTTGGAGTTTAGGGTTTTGGGAAAATTTTAATTAAATTATTACGTTTTTTTTTACTGGCTTTTAACTTTTTACAAAAAAATTGGTAATTTACTCTTTAGAGAATATTTTGTGGTCCCCACTTTTAATTGAGTTTTGATTTTGTTTTTAATAATAAAGCTTATTGTTTAATTCAAATGACATATGTCAAATTCTAATTGGGTAATGAAGAGGGGTAAATTCTATTTGTTATGGTTTTGTTAGTTAACCCATATAAAACGTTATTTTTATTGTATTTGTTGTTGTTGTTGTTGTTGTTGTTTTGTGTGTGTGGTGAAAATATTTAAATTTGTACTCTTCTCATTTAGTTGTTCTTTGGTCGACATGTAGAGATGGAGTGAATACATAATTATATCCATATTAAGTGTTGATTAATAATTTTCAGTTGTTTGCTCCCACTTAGTAGTGCTACTTTCCACTCAATAATAAAAATAGAGGAATAGTTAACAAAGCACCAATACAATGAATACACACTAAAGCACACATAACTACATTCAATATATTAGTATCGCAATATTTTAATATATTAGTATCGCAATAATATTTGAATAGCATAAGTCAAAAAGGTCACAATAGTTCTCAATATATGTTTATGTAATTTATAATGTTCTTTTTATTTAAAAATTTATAAGCGATATTCAAACTAATAGCTCAACATTTATGATTTACATATCGTATTCACATTGGCTTGAATTTGGATGACATGATAACATTTGTAGAAACTATTAACCGATGGATTAAAGTACTATCACCAACGCATATAATCTACTCCTATAATAACTTGCATCCATAATCTTAGAAAAAATTGCATTGTCTAAAAAAATAGCATTAAACTCTTGATTAATCACTATACTAAATGTCTTCCACTATATAGACTTTCGATTATAAATTATGTTCTTTCAATGCTATACTAAAACGAAAAGAAGAAATAAACAGATAAGAGACGGGACTATAAGCAAGTGCACTAATACATTAATATGTTAAAACTATTTCCAATTCATTAAGTAATATACAAAATGAAAATTATAAAACTATTAACACATAAGAAAAAGCAGTTCACTTTCTTACTCTATAAATAGAAAGAGACAGACATATCAGCAACCACAAACACCAAAACACATTTCTATAGACTCTCTTAAACAAACACACATACAAGCAAATTAGAACAATGGTGATGATCACCAAGGCGACATGGATTTCCGTTTTTGCCCTCGCGGCGGTTCTTCTAATGATTCTACTCCCGGCGGCAGAAGCGGTGACGTGCTCGCCAATGCAGCTAAGCCCGTGTGCGGCGGCGATAACATCATCTTCTCCACCATCGGCGTTGTGCTGCGCCAAGCTCAAGGAGCAGAAGCCATGCCTATGTGGATACATGAGAAACCCTAACCTCCGTCGCTTCGTCAGCTCTCCAAACGCTCGTAAAGTTTCTAACCGCTGCAAACTCGCAATCCCAAGGTGTTGAAAATCCTAAAAAGCGTTTGCTCAATCTATATATATGATCATGTCATGTGTCATCTTGAAGTATGTTTGGATAGTTAAAGTGGGGTTTTGTACTTGTGAGTAGAAAGTACTCACGACTAAACCCTATTGAGAATAACAATGTGTGATGATGCTTGTATGCATCTTTTTCTTTTGCAATATTTGCTATCTTATTTTGGTTTACGATCATCTTGTTGATCTAGAGGTGTTATAAAGTATATGATGGTCATATGTAATAATTAATATAAGAAAATATATTTCATAAACACAAAAGAATCAAATATGGGTACATGAAATCACTGTACAAGAAATCAAGAACACACCATCACCAATTCACCATGTTTTGGTCCAAATATGAACAGAAGCACAAACTCCGAACTATTCATAAAAGAAAATCTGGGATTTCGACTGATGTCGTTGCAATTACTTCTTCGTCTCTTCGTCGCCGTGATCTATGTTTACCACTTCTCTCCCCATTCTTTTTCTTCTTCTTCTCTTTTGTCGAGCTCTGTTCTTTGATACCTGAATCAAGATTTCTCTGGTGGTTGTCTTTTTCTCTTTCCTTCTCCTTCCCTTTCCCCATTAGAGCGGTCTGGATTGCACGAGACAGAGGTTCGTCGTTATTACTAGCGTCTGCCTTGGTCTTTGATTCATCTCCTTCGTCCAGTTTCACCACTACGGGTCTCTGTTTTGATTTATTTAACTTCTTATTGGGGTTAAATGAGTCCGCGGATATCTCATTCGCTGGTGGGTATTCGTTTAGGGCGTTGTTGTTGTTGCTATCGCTATCATTGTGGTCGTCGCTCTTCTGAGAGGAGAGATAGTACAGGCCATGACGTTTTCTGTGTTCCGCGAGTAAGGATGCAGATTCAGGCGGAGAAGATGAAGAAGATGAGGCTTCTTGTTGATCTCTGATTCTGAGTTTAGCAACAGAGAAGCTGATTTTGTCTAAGGAAGAGAAAGAAGTTGAATTTGATTCGACAATTGGTTCGAGAAATTCTCTGCAAATCTCTTGCAGATCTTCAAGATTCTCTTTCAGCTCTAAACCGTCCGGTAAGGGAACTTTTTGTTGTGCAGTTGAAAAAACAGGGCTAAGCTCTTCTGAGAAGACATCTTCCATGAATGCTATGGCTCTAGAAGCTTTTTTTTCGCTGTCTAGGGCGCTTTCTTTCTCGGTTATTTCGTGCTTTATCATATCGATGAATCCAAGAACGTCCTTAGCTCTCTCCTGCACTTCCACATCAAGGGTTCCGGATAATGAGTTCAACCCCAACTCGATCATATTCACCAGTGAAGAGCCAGAGCTAGTGGATTCCTGAACCAAGGACGACGCAGTGGGCTCCTGGGCTGAGAAGTATGCCCCGAGACTGAAGACAAGAACTTTGAAAACGGAATGTATGTAGATTGCTCTAATGGAAGGCGATAAGAGACAAGTACGTGGTTGTAGAAGCGCCTCTGCAATTTCATAAGGGGTCTTAGAGAACTCAACATATTCTCCTGAAGCCCAAGCAGCTGCAGACAATATTGGGTGCAAGAACTGATTACCAAGCAACGCAGGATCAATAAGCAGCGCTCGAGAAACACGAACTAGCTCCAATCTAGCATCTTTGACCCTCGTACCAATATGAATCAACTGATGCTCAATTTCTTGCCCTCTTTGACAATGTGGGATTCTAGCCATTTCACCAAGAAGAGACAAGTACCAATCAAAGTCAGCTACGATCTCATACGAGTTCCTCGAGCATGCCAGTAGAATAGAACCTATAATCTCGTTGCAGAACAAAGGATCAGACTTAAGTGCATAATTCATAAGAATCCTCGAGATATCAGACACATTATCTTCATTAACCATTGTCATTAAAAGATGCAAAGCCTCTAGTTTAACATTTGGATCCACATCGCTCATAGCCTTGACGACAGCTTCTTTGTTCTCCAAAACTGCCCACAAATGCTTTGGAGCAACAATCGACAAGGCAAGAAGACCGAGATACTTGAGATTCGGATCATCTTCCACAAGAAACTCCCTAATCTTTGCAACAGCAAGTTTCAAAGCCATTTCCTGATCGCTCAAACTACTCACTACGGTTCTAATACACTCAAACACCAAAGATTCCCCACAGTCCTCCTCATATGTTCACAAATAGGATCAGACACCTTCTTAGACAACCTAGGCTCAATCGAAGCCAACTTAGCGAATATTTTAAGAACCTTGATCAAAACCCAATTGTTCCTCGAATCTACAAGAATCTTGTAAAACTCCGGAGCTAAAGGAAGACAAGATCGTGGATCTTTAGCGGCGAGTTCACAGAACACTCCAACAACAGCTGACAAAATCTGCGGATCAGAGCTCTCCAGATTCTCGACGAGACGCTTGAAACACACTTTAACCGCATCGGGGTACTTATCGAAAACCCTCAAAACCGCACCAATAGCTTTCTTCCTAATGAAAGCCTTACTAACCCAAGAGTGTAAAAACCTCAGAGGCTAAATCCCTAGCTAAATCATCAGTTCCAATCCTAGATATACATTCTAGAGCTAGACTCACCTCATACTCATTGGAACTATTCAAATCCTTTCGAAGCTGGTTAGTGATCAGAAGCAGTACCGGAGTCTGATCGTTGAACGACTGAGTAATGGCGTGGTAACCTATTCTCTTATGCGCGAATCGGGAGGAGGAAACGACTTCAACGGCGTGAAACGCCGCCCACGACATATCGACGCCGTGGAGTGCGGCGAGGTATGAGAGTTTCTGGAGGGCGACGGATTTGGTGGAGAGATCCGTCAGTTTAATCTCGCGGCGGATTTCTTCTAAGGATTTTGAAATGAAATCGGATTCTCCGAGTAGCTGGAGACGAAGACCTTTGATCAGATCCTCGAGGCTTCGCTGGAACAAACTGTCCATTAGCGAATTTGAAGACGCCATTGAGGATAATGAGAACGAATCGGGATGTTTCTATAGTTGAAGTTTTGATCGGAATCTGAAACGAGGCATGATCTGAATTCTGAAATAGTGTTGCAGAGCGAAATCGGAGATCAGAATCAAGGATTTTCAGAATCCTGAATCCTGAGAGACGAACGGAACAGAGGAGGAGGAAGGAGAAATGTTTTTTTTTCTGGGCTTCTGGGAATACATGGGCCTAGAGAATTGTAAGCCCAATAAACGTAACAAATTTGAATTATGTTTTTGTTGAGTCAACTTAAATTTGTTAATGATGATACTCACTCATGGTGTCTAAATTATTTCAAACGCTACTGAATTTAAAACTTTGAAGATATGTATAGAATTTTTCTTTAACAAGGAAGTCAAATATATTCCATTCAATATATGTATAAAAAAAATTTCGTATAAAAATATTATCTAGCATGTCTACTGATAAAATGGTGTTCTCTGTTTGGTGAGATAAGCTTAGTATAAATAAAAGAAGTCATTAGGAGGCTTGAACTTGGGTTGGGAATAGCAAATTTTTTGGCAAATTAGTCTAGAAAACTATTTTCAAAATTTGTAACCTCTTAAATTAATGCGAGTTAATTTGCTCAATAGCCATAAAAAATTATAATTAAGCACATGACTAAAACCCCTAAATTTAGTGAATGTGATTGTGCCATAAGACAATTTTGGTAATGTGGTTAATTATAACTTTTTTGAAGTCTATTGGGCAAATTAACCCAATTAATGCAAGGTACCAAACTAATACCTCATATGGAAAAAAATACCTCATCAAACATAAAGGAGACACGATTCTGACTATATTTTTATGTATGCATTATACAATGGCAGTAAACTTATACATCAACTTTGTTTTCTATTATTTTATTCTATTGGTCAGATGTTTTCTATTATTTTAGTTCATTAATCAAAGTTTAAAATAGTTCGACCTAACTAACACACCTTTAAAAGAATGGCGTGGTGGCTCTAATATACAAAATCTCCGAATATTTCTTCTCATTTTCCCCCCAACCTCCGAATATATCCGATTCCTAACTACCGTCCTTACTAGTTATAACGAAAAATATTTATCCTTCTTTCTTACACGAGACATATTCTTAAACGTAGTAGACCCAAAACTCTTTTTTTTCTTTTGATAAATAATGTGGCTTTTATCGAAATTAAAATGAAATAAACTTCTTATTAAACAAAGAAAAAGCAATGAATTAACGTAAATGAGAACTGATGGAGGCTCTCGCTTTCGTGGACCTATTTAAGGTTTTGTCGTTTTGACTTTTCACAAGGCTTTTTTTTTTTTTTTTTTGTCAATCACAAGGCTAACAATAAGAGAGCAAACTGTTTTTATTTTATTTTTTTCTTGACCAGAAAAGAAAGAGAGCGAACTGTTGACACATCTAATATTGTAAAAGTACGGTCGCTAAAGTAATAGTTGACATAATTAGTATTTGATTATATGTAGAGCCAGAAATACTGCTAAACATAGAGATTCCAATTTGAAAATTATGACATTGGAACGTTTCTATTCTCTAGTTTTTTTTAAAATATTGTTTGTGAAGTAAGATTTAGAAAACCAACAAGATTTTTGGCAAGTAATATCTTTATTTTCGTAGATAGAAAATTATGTAAATAAGATTGATAATTTAGGAAATGGGAAATTCCCCATCTAGTATTGTTTTCAAGCTAGTGCATATTCATAATTAAAAAATAAAAAATATTTTTTCAAGCTAATCAAGAATAATCCAATCAAATGAAGAGTGTTTAGTTTAATTCTTGATACATACTGTATTCATTAAGAATATCATAGAAATTCGTTTCTGTTGAGATAAGCTTGAAGAAAGTTTGAGTCATCATAATCTTACCTAGTTATGGTTTTTAAAGAGATTAGGAAAAAAACTAGATTTATGAGTTATCTAAATCTAGATATATGTAAGTTTTCTTTTTATTATTAAGAATTAAGCTAGACTTCTCCCTATATAAGGAGATGCCAAGTTGTGGCATAACTTATGAGTTTTGAGAGAGAGATTGAGAGTTTTAGTTTTTAGTGGTTTTCTAAAGCTAAATAAAGAGGGTTATTCTTTATCAATCTTTGAGATCTTAAACGTGTTTTGATCCAAGAATTGGTGCCAGAGCTTTGTGAGATTGTGAGGGAGATATGGACGACATTACTGAAGCAACGAAACTGAAAAAAGGAGTTTGATCTTCGTTTGTCCAGTGTCCTATGCTTAACTCAACCAATTATATGGTATGGGCCATGGGGATGAAGATCACACTTAAAGTGGTTTGGGAGATCATAGAGACGGATTCAACCGACGGTGAGAAGAACAACATGGCCATAGCCCTATTATTTCAATCCATACCCGAGACGCCTATCTTTCAAGTTAGAGAGCTAGATAAGGCAAAGAAAGAATGGGAGGCTATGAAAGCAAGACATGTGGGAGCAGAAAGAGTCAAGAAAGCTAGATTACAAACGTTGATGGCCGAATTTGATCGTCTTAAGATAAAAAACTCCGAGACAATTGATGACTTTGGAGGAAAGTTATCTGAAATATCATCAAAGTCGGATGCCTTAGGAATAAACATCGAAGAATCGAAGTTGGTTAAAAAATTTCTTAAGGGCCTTCCTCATAAGAAATACATACATATTGTGGCGTCTCTTGAACAGGTGTTAGATCTTAATACAACCAGCTTTGAAGATATCATATGACGTCTAAAAGCCTATGAGGAACGCATCTTCGAAGAAGAAGAAACTCAAGAAGATCAAAGCAAACTGATTTATGCAAACATGGAGACTCAAACAGATCAATCAAACTGTGACTTCAATGGCGAATTTATGGGCAGAGGTCGTGCAGGACGTTCCTATTAGAGAGAAAGAGGTTGCGGTCGATTTAACAGAGGAAGAGATATTTTGAAAATTGTATGCTACCAATGTGACAAAGTAGGTCATTTTGCCTTAAGTTGTCTTAATCGATTACTTAACTACAAGAAGATCAAGCCAACAAAAATCATTATTCAAAAGAAGAGGATGAGCTTATGATGCACGAGGTAGTATACCTAAACGAGAAACATTGTATACCAAGTAAGTATGAGACAAACACCGGAGATGAGAATATTTGGTATTTTGAACACGGAGGTAGCAATCACATGACTGGAGATCGAAGATACTTCTCTATGATTGATCACTCTGTTACCGGGAAGGTGAGATTTGGTGATGACCCTCACATAGACATCAAAGGGAAAGGCTCGATATCATTCATCGCCATGAATGGTGAACCAAGAACGATGACCAATGTTTATTTCATTCCAGATTTGAAAAGTAACATCATTAGCCTCGGTACAAAATCATGTTGCGATATAATGATGAGAGGAGAATGCCTAACAATGCATGATCGCAAGGGAAAGTTACTCGTCCAAGCAAATAGATCTAGAAATCGTCTATAAAAAGTTCTCATGGGAATAAGAGACACCGCGTGTTTACACCTAACAACGATAAGTGAGTCAAGCAGATTGCATGCGAGTTTGGGACACATAAACTTTGAAACAATAAAATCAATGATACAAAGATAACTTGTTTAAGGAATCCCAAGTGTTAACATTGAAAAGAAAATATACAAATCATGTCTACTTGAGAAGCAGACTAGACAAGTGTTCCACAAACAACCTCATATCGAGAAACTAAGATACTTGAGGTTGTACACAAAGATCTATGTGGCCCTATAACACCAAGTACACTTGCTAGAAATAGGTATATCTTCATTTTCATTGATGACTATTCTAGATATATGTGGACAATCTTGTTGAAGGAAAAGAGTGATGCTTTTACAAAATTCAAGAAATTCAAATGTTTGATGGAGAAGAATCAGGATCAAGTATACAAACTTTCAGAGCGGATAAAGAAAGAGAGTTTTTATCAAAAGAGTTTAACTCGTTTTGCGACTTTGGTATAAAATGACATCTTACCGCTCTATACACTCCTCAACAAAACGGTGTTGTTGAAAGGCGTAATGAAACACCCAAACTTTTTTTTTTATCTAACAATGCTACCGCGGAAACCAAGAACCCGATCAAACCAACAGAACGACCAATTAATTTCATAAAATAAATAACCAATTCAATACACCAATAAACATGATTTAACATTTATTCCGATCTAAAATATCCAAAAGCATTTCTAACAATTCCTAGCGACCTAAACAGGTTCTAAACACAACCACAACAAGCTAGAGATCCTAATCATCCTCTCGTCCCAGCCATGATTCCACGATCTTAAACTTTTCTTTACCTGCAACTCAAAAGGGAAAAACAGAGTTACGTGATTATTGTCATAAATACTCAGTGAAGCGGTCATCCCGCCTACCGATTACATAATAGAGAAATAGCATATCAATTACTACGCAAACAACCAACATTCAACAGATATGCAACGATCAACAGATATGCAGCACTCAACAGATATGCAACGATCAACAGATATGCAAATTTTCACAGTTTAACAAGTGGTGTCGATCGACACTCCACCTGGGTGTCGATCGACACTCCAATACCAAAACCAATCCTCGCGATCATAAAAGGGGGTGTCGATCGACACTGTCACTAGGTGTCGATCGACACCTCTCGCAGAAACCTAGACCGAGTCGAAATCCTCACGAGACTCGATCCCGTTCATCGTACGAGATTGATCACGATAAAGCCACACAATATCACACGGAAGTCACAAAAATAACATTCATATTCATCACAATTCAATCATTCAATACCCTAACAAACTAATCCCGTAATCGCGATCACGCACTCACCTTAGCTTTAAACAAAGGAAAGGAAACGAATTGACCATGAACTAACGGCGAACAGAGCCTCTACCCACTGCTACGGAACGATCCGAGCGATTCCCTCACGAAATCACGAAGAACAATGATCCCTACGGCCCTAAAACTCGAATGGCCAAGGCTGAAAAATCTCTTTTATAGCCGAGCCCTAGGGTTTCCCTTAACCGCGACGCAAACCGAGCGATAAATTTTAAAACCGACCAAACCGCAACACTTGGTGTCGATTGACACCCACAGCTGGTGTCGATCGACACCCCCTTACCAAAATCAGAATTTTGGTTCCGGGATGTTACACGTAATAGAACTCTTATGGATATGACAAGAAGCATCATGAAGCATATGCATGTACCAAACTACCTATGGGGAGAAGCAATAAGACATTTGACTTATCTCTTGAATAGAATAGCCACAAGAGAACTCAAAGATAGAACTCCATATGAAGTTTTTCGTGCTAAGAAGCCAAACATCAATCATCTTTAAATGTTTGGTTGCATTGGATATGCAAGGAAAGAGAAGCCCACAACTAAAGAAACTAGATGATAGATCATGCATGCTTGTTCATCTAGGTACAAAACCTGGATAGAAGGCGTATCGGTTGCTTGACCCGCAAACTAAGAAAATAGTGGTGAGTCGAGATGTTGTGTTTGATGAAGCAAAGAGTTGGAAATGGAACCACAACAAATAGAATCAAGCATATGATGGAAGCTTCAATTTGGTTTTTGGGGAATTTGGTAACTGTGGTATCAAAGAAATAAATGAGAATGTCAAAAGTGAGTATGCTCATGAAAATATAGAACATTCTAAGAGAGTGATGAAGCTGGGGATAATATTTTTGTGATGTCACACGAGCATGAGAAAAAGGATGCGGAGGTTAATGATCAGTCTCAAACAGTGTTGAGGAGAATACAAAAAGATAGCGTAAAACCAAATTATCTTGAAGATTACGTGTTACTTGCGGAAGAAGAAGGAGAAAGATTACTGTTCTGCTTAAATAACGAGCCAATAAATTTCTATGAAGCCAAGGAGTCGAAAATGGATGTTTGCTTGTGAGGATGAAATCCATTCAATCAAGAAAAACCATACTTGGAATCTCGTAGATTTTCCATATGGAGTTAAACCGATTGGGTTAAATTGGGTGTTCAAACCCAAACGTAATTCTGATAAGACTATTAATAAGCACATGGCTTGGCTCATGGCTAAAGGATATGTTCAATATTATGGAGTCAATTTTGATGAAGTGTTTGCTCTATAAGCTCGGTTCGAGACAATACGACTTCTTATTAATCTTGCAACATCAAATGGATGGGAAATACATCATCTTGTTGTTAAGACATCTTTTCTTCATGGAGAGTTAAAGGAATCGTCTATGTGAAGACAAAGTTTATAAGCTCAATAAAGCTTTGTATGGCTTAAGACAAGCACCAAGAGCATGAAACAATAAACTAAATATAATCCTCATGGAACTCAAGTTCAAGAAATGTTCAAAGGAACCATCGGTCTATCGGAAGGTGGTAAGTGATAGTTTTCTTCTCGTAACAGTATATGTGGATGATTTATTTATCATAGGGACAAATATAGAAATCATTGACGAGTTCAAGAAGGAGATGCCTTCAAAATTCGACATGAGTGACCTCGGGAAATTGACATACTCTCTTGGGATTGAGATGTGCCAACACGAAGGAGGAATAATGTTGAACCAAAAACGTTATGCTTTAAAGATCTTAAGAAGTTGGGATGAAGAATTGTAATTTGGTTCACACACCAATCAAGTTAGGACTGAAACTGTCCAAATCCGAAGACGAAGAGGATATTGATGCTACGATGTTCAGGAAAAATGTTGGCTGCCTTCATTACTTACTTCATACAAGACCTGATTTGACATATTTGGTAGGAGTACTAAGTCGATATATGCAGAATCCTAAAGAGTTTCATGGAGTTGCAATGAAATAATGCTTGAGGTATTTGCAAGGTACTACTACTTTTGGTTTAAAGTTTGAACGTTCGATTTCAAAGGTACCAAAGCTAGTAGGCTACAACGATAATAGTCATAATGTTGATCCTGATAATGGCAAAAGCACAACTGGTTATATATTCAATCTTGGTGAAAGAGTTATTTTTAAACAATCTTTGAGTTCTTAAACGTGTTTTGATCCAAAATTTGTTTCGAAATGTCATTCTCTTTTATTTTAATTCGTTTTCAAAAGAAAACCATATACAATGAACTTGCGAAAGTAGGGGCTTATGAAAATTAAATATTGACCAAATCATAAGAAATATAACTAAATTTCAAATCTTTTTTTATTGATTTGAAGTTATTATTTTTACGATCAACTTGACGAAAATAGGGGATTATTACAATTAATTGCAATATTTTTGACCAATCACAATATCTTTTGATGTTAAAATCATCTTCCAAAAAACCATAAGATATTCATTCCTAATACCCTAATATATTGTAGGCTACATCCCTCAAACTTCTGTAAATATATAACCGACTCCCGAGTCATCTTAAACCATATAAACGAACTTGTTTTATTTTTCTTTTTAACTTCTTGATGTATTTTTTTTTTTTTTTGGAAACTAAATCAACTTCTTGATGTGTTTCAGGTTTACATGTTTCACATTTGAATCCATCTAAATTCGTGTGAAGAGATTTAATTCTAAAAGTATGCCAAATCGACTGGTTAAACGCTACATTTGATTTTCACCGATGAACATGTAAGTTATAATTTATTTATTGTTTTCTATGTAGAGATACTATAATTAATTATGCCATTGTTTAGGTTTAAACCCATGCAAAAAAAAAAACGTAAATTTTTCATACGATCCGTGGTATAAACCTTTCTCTTTTTCGTATGTAGGATACTAATTAATATCAAACTATAATATTTATATAGTTGAAGTATAGTATAATAAAGTTTCAAAAAAAAAAGAAAAAAAAGTATAGTATAATAATCAGAAGATGAGATAACAAACCAAAATAAACTAATTATCAATCCACGCATCTTCTTTCATTCACATAACAACTGCTAATAAACTAATATTTATAAACCAATTTTTATATTAAAAAGTATAGTATAATAAACTAAATTTTATTCATACCATCTCCATTGTATTTATCTATTTCTATATCTAAAATAGAGAAAATTATAACAGTCTTCTATTTCTTCTCCAATGTATCTCTATTTTAGAGGAAATGCTATTTTTCCCCCTTAAAAAAATAGCAATTCTGCACTTCTACCTCTATATATAAGGTTAATACTATAATTTACTATATTTTAAAGATAGAAATAGAGATGGATGTGAGTAAATTTTACTCTACAATAGAGTTTAGGAAAAAAAATAGAGATAAATACCTTTATGATACCTTTTTATGCTGGTTGTGCATTACTGGTAATGCGGTATGCATTGATTTCCACGTTAATTGAAATGTCATGTCTTGTTAGTGCAATCCGAGTATTGAAAACTATTTACCCAACCAAATTTTTTTTTTAGCGGAATATTGTTTGGGTGTGTGTTGGTGTTAAAGGGAAGAAGATTACTTAAAGAGATATTGTAGAGGACTCGACTTTGTATCTTTCTGATAAGCAACAAGACACACATGAACGAACATTTGTAGTGTTGCTCCGGGTTGATTTTAAAGATATACCAGTCAAAAAAAATTGTAATCAAGTGTAATTGATAAGTAATTTCTCATGATTTTATTTGAAAACACAACACATATAATTTGATTTTTCTTTTCTTTTCAAGAGATTGATATTATCGGCACATTACTGTCAAGAAACTTTAGTAGTTGTAAAGATGTTTTCTCATTGATCAAGTTGTGAGGTCAATAACCTTATATAAGGATTACTCAAACCTAATTGTAATGCTAAGTGTATGTTTACAATGGCCACAAATGAATCATCAAAATCGTCTTTTAGTTCATGAAATTTAGCTTTATTTGTAGGTACATTTATTACATTTGTGATTTTATAAATTTTGGATAACATCTATCTCTATAAAAGTAAATGTATATTTTGAAATTTTATAATTTCTCCATAGCACACTGTTTTTACTCTCACAAATTACTATTTCACTACTTTTCTTAGAAGCTCTTAGAAACAAAATTACAATCTAGCAAACTATTGAGAAGAATCCATTGAGTTTAGTTGATGTTGTGTATGTTAAGGGCATTTGAGAATTAAGCAAACCATATAACTGAATTTTCATAAAGAATAGATGGCGAACTGGATTCAGTATTTTGTAGCTAATCTATCTTATTATATAAAGAGAGCGCGCAAAATTGTAACTCACGAGACCGCGACACGTGTTAAGTAGTCGATTAGATTCTAACACATGTCAGTTATTTAAATATGTAAGTTTTTCAATAACAACATTGTTAATTACTAAAAAAGGAAGAAGTTAAAATGAAAAGAAAAACAAGGATAAAGTAATTTTATAAATTGTACAAAAAATTTATACGAATAGTTATATAAAATATTTAGTTGAAAAAGATTTTTAACAAAGAGAAATTTAACATAAAATAAAAATTAAGAAAAAGAAAATAGCAAACTATATAATTTAAAACAGAAACAACCAAGTTTCTATCGTTATATATAGGCAGAGGTTTAACATATGTTATATTTATAGGGAACTCAAAATAATTGATTATAGATAAAAAAATTTGGTTAGTGGCATGTTTTTACATTTTTAAAGTCTACGAAATATCATCAAAGAATGATCGTCAAAACATGTAAAAATGATTTAGTTGTTCAATCAAATAATTTAATTATTAAAACCATATTTACATATATTAAGTATACTTTATTGATTTCCGAATTCTTCAAATTATATGAAATATGAGATTATACTTTTTTTTAATTACATATCAACCTATAACTTTAATCATTACATTATGTAAGTTAGAGTTTGAATTAAAAATATAGTATGATTTTCTCCAAAAAATTCTTTAACCATAACTATATACTATAAATAAAATGATACTCGCATCGCGAGGGTCTTAATCTAGTTTATTCTAAAACTTGGACGTATTTTTCTTTTAAATATTTTGGCAATATTACATTTTTGTTTGTTTGTAGAAGTTAAGCTCTGAAATACGGTTCTCCATCTATTCTCTGGGAAATTAGCTATTGTACTCTTCCTTCAAACCACTTGGGCTATAATACTCTCATTTCCACCGAATTTCTTTTTTCTTTTTTTTCTTAAATGGACAAAATGTGGTCATTTACCAAATCAGAGAGAATTTGGCATTATTTACAAAGACCAACCAGGGTCAACCCGGACCGAACCCGTAAACCCGACCCGAAATCCGAAACCTAACCAACTAATTCCTAAACCGGCACCCATAACCAAGATAACCATTTCAAACCGATTAAAATCCCTAATTTTCCCCTAAATTTCAATTTCAAAACACAAACAAGATTTTCCGAAACTCAATCGATCTCTCTTCCCTCTCTATCTATCGATTGTTCTTGAGGAGTACAACTAGTACAATTGAATCGGAATCATGGTGAGAGCTAAGTTACGAACTCCTTCTCCTTCATTCTCCTCCGGAAGTGAGGAAGATCCGCCGGCGGCTGAAACCGTAGCCGTAGATATGGCCATTTCGAACACCACCGTCGACGATGGTGAAGAAAGAAGGGGCAATGAAGAAGTAGTAGAAGAAACCGGCGAAGAGAAAGGCGTCGAGCCCACCGGAGGCGTAACCGCCGAGCGCACAGTAGGCGATGGTGAAGGAGAAGAAGACACGGAAGAAACGGTAATGAATTGAATGATTTGAGTGTATGGAATGAATTGTGGAGTTTGAATTTGATTGATTTCGGGTTTGAGATTGATGTTGTTGAATTTGTTTTCTCGGTTGTAGGATTCAGATGACGAAACCGTAGCCTTGTTACTGGAAAAGATGTATATAAAGCCGGAATTCTACAAGAAAAGCATGAAGCTAGCAACGAATTGTTACGTTTCCAAAGCGGTGGAGAATTTGGAGAAAGTTCTCGACGCGAACGAGATTGAATGATTCCACAATCATCCTCAATTTTGTCACTTATTCCACATGACTAGAGAGGTGAATCACAAAACAACGATGCTTTATTTGCTTCTTATAAAGAAGTATGGTTTATCGTGAACGGAGTTCACGATGATTATTTGCTCTATTCCTTAATAAGATCCTTTGTAAAGTCTTTTGTAAAGTCCTTAATAAGGTCCAACCTGGAGCTATTTCAAAGGTAGAGACATAGACTTTTGCTTGAGTAATGTAGATTTAGAAGCAGGTTTTGAGAATTGTGATTTATGATTGTTGAAATCACGTTGTGGAAAGTCCTTGTGATGCGATTCTTGTTGCGGATGGAGCGCCGTTATCAGCGTTTCAGTATGTGATGGCTTCTTTTTTATGAATAGATACGATATTTGTAACGGTAATCATCCGCAAAAATCATGAAAAAGAAGGAAGTATGGTTTATGGTGAACAGAGTTCCAATTTGGTATTTTATGAATGAGCACGCTCTCATTTCCGGTTTAGATTATAGGCCATACATGGATAATTATGAGGAAAGAGGGAATTTAAAGTTCTTTGATAAGCATTTTTTGTATCTCAAGTTTGTTAGTGTTGCTGTTTGGACAACTAGGGAAAACTGGTACAACTATGCTTGTTTCTGTTTTGGACAACTATTAAAAACTCGGAACAACTATGCTTTTTTTTCTTTGGAACCTTGCATTTCGGATCTATTGCTAGCATATTACCTATTTTAGCATTGGTTTGAACTAGAGTATAATAGCTAATTTCTCTATTATTGTTGAATAACTGAGAACAAGTACAAAAACAAACATTTAAAACACAAAAGTTAACCATACAAATATTAAACCGAGAACAAGAGGAACAACTAGAAACCGTAGTTGTACTAGTTATACAAACAGAGACCGAGAAGATAATCGGAAAAATGTCTAAACGCTTTTTACCCAACACCACCACCTCCAGATCGAGAAGCCTCCCCTTTAACTCCTCGATTTCATTGCTCTTCTTGGCATTCTCGGATTCCAAGTGTTGAATGCGGATTTTTTGTTCGCAGGATTTTTTGTTCAACGCCTCCACTTCTTCCGTCACGGAGAAATCCCACCACTTACGGAAGTGAGGACCGTCACGGAATTGAGGACCCTAATCGGTTTCATTACAAGCGTAATAAGCCCTCCCTTGTTATCGCCGCTTGGTTCACAATGAATGAATACTTTCCGACTGTAAAAACACTTCTCCGGGATACCGTCTGGGGTCCCGTCGGCAATGCACATGGCGAGGAATGTGGGGTTTTCCTCCTCGCTTGAGCTTTCGTCTATAGGGAGGTTTAATCCCCAATTTCAGTAAGGATCTCGAGACATTTTTGGGGTTTAGATGGAAGGAGAAGGAGAAGAAGGGCGTTTGGGTTTGGTGGAGTGTAAAGAAGTGATGTAGGAAAAGGGGAGGGGGTCGGATTATATGGTGGAGGAAAAGAAAAAGTAGCTATTGTACCTTTCCCTAATAGTTGATTTGACTTAGGAGAAGACAAAAGTTTTAGAAGGAAAATTGATTTGGAGGGAAATATTTTTGGAGGGAAAATTTCCAAAATTTTCTCCAACAGTTGTACCCCCAGTTTTCTAGTTGTCCGAACTTACAAACAGTTGCACTTTTGTGTGTTTTCATACATATATAGTTGAACCCTGAAAAATCTTTGACATTGTGGTTGCACATTTGTAATTGTCTACTTTTGGTACATGCCAAAGATATCAAAGCACTCACAATTGGCAGAGAAACATTACATTGATACTCACCTAGGTAAATTAGATATGATTAAGAAACAACACACAAAAGGGTAAGTTATTTTATGGGGAAATCTTTATATGGTTGAAAATAAAATTCAAAAATTTGATTGTATTCTTGACCAAACATATATGTATCAAACTATACACGTTACTAGAATGGGAATTATAATTGGGAGGTTAGTGTTCAGTGACAATTCCATTTTTTTGATTTTGTTTTAAACTAGTCGTTTACGGTTGTCCCTAGTTTTCTCCAGTTGTTACACCAGAGAGTAAATAGCAGATTCTCGGGAATAGGTTTAACCAGTTTTCCCTAGTTTTTTCGAACAGAGAAGAGATACATAAATCTGGGAAAATAATAGCTTAATAGTTGTCCCAAATTTTACGCAGTTGTCCAAACAGAAAGCGAAATACAAAAACAAAGCAAAAGAGGTTCAAACTTGTGGTGCATCGGCACTACTCCCCGCCATATTGATCCCCACATACGTATTACTAAGCTTCCGACGCTTTTCTCCGGTCGACGGAATCTTTTTCACTCGGTTTCTTCCCTTTCTTGTCTTATACTTTGGCGGTGACACCCACGATTCTTGTATATGCTCAGGGATTCTGGACCACTCACTCTGATACGGGACTGGGTAAATCGTCCTGACATAAGTTAGTGCCCACGTGTCCATTTGATAATATTTGGAGCATAATTCATGTATATGGATATCCACGGGCCTTTCTTTCCAACTCATGTACTTAAGAAGTGCGGCTATTGCATGCACGCAAGGGTACTTGTCGATGTCAAAACACCTGCAACTACAACTTTTCTTCCTCAAATCCACCAAGTAAGACTTCCCATCTTTACCAATCACATTGTACTCAAGCAAGAACGAGTTCAACACATCCACATGTAATCTCTTAGCAACAAAGCATCTAGTGGACAATTCGTTCTCAACAACGGGCATCAATTTCCGTGCGCTTGCTCCACTCCTTCCGGCAGATTCCTTCCTATATCGGTTAAACCACTCCACCATTTTCTTGATTATCTTATCCATCATACGTAGCAAAGAGTGTTTTCTTGCGTCCTTGAACACGTTATTCAAGGACTCCGCACTGTTCATCGTGTTTATGTTATACCTCTCTCCCGGAAAATAGCATCTCGCCCATTTTTTTGGACCCTCCACCACACTAGTTTCCAAGTACTCCACACCCTTAGAGTATAATCTTCCAAACTCCTCATACTCCCTTAGGAATTCTACGTCCATGTAAATTGTTGCCAACGCCATGAATTTCTCTGTACATGCTTTTTTCTCAAGGAACCGACTTGTCCTTTCACATTCAATGATAGATAATACATGCAAAACCCATGTTGCGGTTTAGGGTACAACTCGTGAATCCTCTTGATGAGACTTCTATTTCTATCACTTATCCAAACCAATTGTGGATCATCTTGAATAATACTTCTCATTTGACTGAAAAACAATTCCAACTTGCGTGTTCTCACCATCGAGAATGGCAAACGCAATGGGATAATGCACTACAAGAATTCAGATTTTTAACTACTGCCAAATCAGTCGGAAATCAGTAGGTAAACACCCTTTACCGACTGATTACCGACTGATTTGTGCTGTAGCTTTTTCCCTCGTCGGTAAAATAATCAGTCGGTAAATGGTTACTGATTCCCGACTGATTTTACCGACTGTTTCTAAGCAGTTACAAAACAGTCGGTAAGTTTAACGACTGATTCGTGACTGTATACCGACTGGAGTTAGCTACTGCATCAAATGTATGCAATCAGTAGGTAAATTTGCCGACGGATTAGGGACTGATATATACAAACTCAGTCGGTAAATGGTTACTGATAACCGACTGATGTAAGCTTCGCATTTGCATTTTGGGTAGGATTTACCGACTGATTTCCTACTGATTTCCTACTGTTCACCGACTGATAGTGTAATATATTTACCGACTGATTTGCTACTGGAGATGATATTATGAATCTAATAATTCTGTTTAGATGCTAATTGGTTTGTTGATTCTAATTAAAACGTCAAAATCAATTAGAAAGCAAAGCACACCAAAACAAACCATAAGATTCAAAGTTCCAAATCACACCAAAACAAAAACATATATACACCAAAAACATACATAAGATTCAAGTTCGAAATCACACCAAAACAAAAACATATATACACCAACTGTTTAGTTGCATACCACATTGCATGAGTTTCAAGTTATAAGAGAGCTAGAGAAGTGAGAAACAAAAGGCTTAGACTATCAGTTTCTAAACCTATGAACCAGTACCTGTAGTAGTTTCTGTACCAGTTTCTGCGGCAAGGAATGCGAGGAAGCGGTCGTCGGTTTTCAAGAACTTGTCCAGCCTGTTAAGGTGAAGGGTTTGGGCGTTTTGAGCAGCTACAATTCGACCATTCTCTTCTTTCTGCCGACTGATAAGATCTGCTTGTTCTTTCAGTAGACGTTTAGCCTCTTCAAGCTCTTGTTGCATCTTCAGGACAGAGGCTGAGAAGTAGCGGTTTTTTCCCTTACCCTTGTCCACCAGATCCTCTTGTAGGCTTCCCATCCCAAAAACATGTCCTCTTTCATTCACAAGAGTAGACTACACAGAAATAAGAAAGAAAATTAATCCAAACCTGCAGAAAGAATAAGCACAACAAGAAATGACAATCCAAAACAGAATAACCACTTAACCTGCAGAAAGAGCTCGTTATCCTCTTCTACGGATAGCTCCGGAGCACGACCATCAGAAAGCTCAGACCCAAGGTTGGACAACTTCTCCCCCTTTTTCTTCAAATAGGAGTCAGCAACTTCCTCCGCTTTTTTATCGACAAATGTTCCATCTTTCTTGGTATTTGCTCTGATGAAAATCTCACCGTAACCCACTGGTCTGCCGCATTCTACTTCCTGCACAAAATCAGTAGATAGAGAGGAAGGGGAGGAAGAAACAAAACTCAGATTACTAACATAACATTAACAAAATAAACGAACTCAGTCAAAATCACAAACATTAACAAATGATTCACAACAACCACAACGAATCAAAAGCAGTCTAAGATCAGAAGTAATCATATGCAACTCAAAGAAAATGCTTACCATTTCTAAGATCAGAAGTAATCAAAAGCAGTCTAAGATCAGAAGTAATCAAAAGCAGTCTAAGATCATAAGCATTTCAATATAATGATTTCAACTAACAAACAAGTAGTGAAACAGCTACTTACCATTTCTCGTCCGAGTTGTCGGTATGACTTCGGTCCGCAGGTGTGTTTGTGAGGACCGAGTCCTTTTCGCTGAGACATCCGAGCTTCTGAGGTCTTCGCTCTCTTTGCTATTTGGTGATCAGTGGCCCAATGTGCTTTCATTTCTTCCCAGATCGTATCAATGATCCATTTAGGTTGCTCGTCAAGACTCCTTGCATTGCTGACCATGTCCTTCAAGCGATTTTGAAGTACTGCCTCAAACTCCTGTTGAACCAAACCTGTTATTGATGGATCCCACCTGTGTTTTTTCTACAAGACAAAAGAAAAAGATTGGTGTTAGACAAAAGACAAGATAAAACACACAAGTAAGAGTAAAAATAATGGTCAAGTAAGAGTAAGAGTACTGTTACCGCGAATTCAACGAACCATCGTTCTATTCTATCCCTAGGCACAGAGGAGATACTGTAGTAGGGGCCATCAAACTTATGGGTGAAACACTTAGTGACCTGTCTTGTGAGTTTGGAATCGTCAAAACCAAACCTGCAAAAACAGAGAAAATAACTGACAGTTAGTGATTTGTTGAAACAGAGAACAAGAAATCAAAGATGGATAAACTCTTCTTCACCTTCTCAAAACCAAATCAACCGTATTTAAAGACTCTCTAAAACCTTCTTCACCTTCTCCTAGCTTAATATAATAGCTAACATCTCTCTAAAACCAACATTTAATTAGCATCAATATTCAGCTTCTCCATTCAATAAAAGTTCTCAATTTACTCTATTAACATAACCTAATAACCTATTGACATAACCTAATAACCTAAGAACAATACCTAACTTAAACAGAATAAACACATTTTAACAAAGAAGAAATTACCAAGTTGAATTAGGCTCAATGAGATCCGGGTCAAGGATAGTGATTTTGTTTGGCCTTGGCCCAAGCAGAATCGCGTTTAGAGACTCCAGCTGGTCTTCGGCGAGATTAGGCTCAACTGGAGCATCGACATCAGAGTACTCTCCCTCTTCAGCTTCTGAATCTCCTTCTTCAAATCCCAGAGGTGAAGTCTGGTCTTGAGAACTGCGAGGCGATTGAGATGCACGCCTTGTAGTCAAATCAGTAGGTTCAACTTGATGATGTTGAGGCGTTGAGGCTTTTCGTTTCCCAGACGATGCAGGGGCTCAGATTTGAGGCCGTACAGATGCAGGGGCTCGGATTTGAGGCCGTACAGATGCAGGTGCAGACCTTTGAGGTTCCGCAGAAGGGGATGGCCGAGAAAGTGGATCCGAGTGAGTGGATGCACGCCGTTGAGGAAGAGAAGAAGTGGAAGGTACAACTGTTGGAGTTTTAAAGAGATGCGTCGGTGGAGGGTAATCTTTGACAGACGGCTTTGGATTGGTCTTACGGAGAACCGGCGATGGAGATTCCGGTACCGTATCTAGAAGGAAATCATGTCGCCTGGGTGGATTGGTCGGTGATCTCACCAGTTCCGTTCTTGGTTTCAGATGAACCCTCTTCCTCTTTTCTTTGAGCATCGATGAAGAGAAACAAAAAATTAGGGTTTGAAATGAGATTAGGGTTTGCGAAAACTGGGAATCGATGAAAATAGGGTTTGCGAAAACTGGGATTAGAGAGATAGAGGGATTGAGAGATTGAAATCGACAGAGAATCGCAGATGAAGAAAAGACTAAAAAGGAAAATTAGGGTTTGGAATCGCAGAAGAAGAAAAGTTTCGGAGAAGAAGAGAAGACTTTGGGATTATTTTGCAAATGTGTTTTGTGACTCCTCAAATTCGTTAAGGCTCTGTGAAAGGAGGCAAATTTAATTTTGGCCCAAATGTTTTGGAGGCAAAAATTTTGGCCCAAATGTTTTGAATCAGTCGGCAAATGGTCGGAAATCAGTGACCATTTACCGACTGATTGTGGAAAAATCTAACATTTTAAGGCTCTGTGAAAGGAGGCAAATTTAATTTTGGCCCAAATGTTTTGGAGGCAAAAATTTTGGCCCAAATGTTTTGAATCAGTCGACAAATGGTCGGAAATCAGTGACCATTTACCGACTGATTGTGGAAAAATCTAACATTTTAAGGCTTTTTCATTTTATGATTTATTAAACAAATTTTAAGTTGTGAAATTTTAGTGTTCCTTTTTATTAGTGAAACAAACTCAATATACGTAATAATACAAAATACAGCATGAAACCACCAAATCTTGGAATTAGCACAATTAAACACCTTCAAGATCATCGTCCGAATCTGATAAGTTACACTCAAATTCGTCATCTTGTTCCGCATCGCCGACTTCGTAATCGAGAGTTACTGGGTTTACTCTTGGACCCGAATTCTCGACCACGATATCTTCAATTGTAGTTAGGATTACATTATCATCAGTTTCTTGTTGTAAAAGAGTAGGTTCGGTGTGTTCGTAATCTCCTGAAATATTTGCCCTTGGGTTGACTTTAACAACATTGTGCCACAGATCCTTCGATTTCCTGCCCTTGTATGGGTACGGGATATAACAAACTTGATCGGCTTGAGATGCTGTACAATTTCAATGTGAAAATCAGACTTTTACAGAAATTGATTATAAAAGCAACCTAGGATACAAGCATACGTACCTAGGATAAAAGGGTCGTATTTAGGATATCTTTTCTTTGGAAGAACATCTACAAGGCCACCATTGCTCCTCCGAGTGCCTCTACCGATCACAGGATCCATCCACTTACACTTAAAAAGTGTGATTCTCAAATCAACCGCCCCCGTATATTGTAGTTTTAGGATATCAGTTACGATACCGTGATATTCAGCTCGGTCATCTGGATTGCTATAATCTACCCCGCTAACACAAACACCGTTGTTACAGGTAGTTTTTCCCTCGCTGTGAGTCTGGGTATGAAACAAATATCCTCTTGTATAATAGATGGGCCAAGTCTTTACCATCATCTCTGGTCCATGAATTATGTCGAGCACCCACGTTGGAAAAGGAAACTCAGCCTTCCAGGCGATAACCTGCATGGACATAGATATTCTTAGACAATATGAGATATTTCAAGGTAAATGATCAAGAAAATTGTCAAATATTTAATAGACATACATATTCTTTGATCCAATCTGTATACTCTTCGACTCGTTTGGCCAAGATTTCTTCCTCGGGGAGGTCCGTATATTTTGCACTAATATAATGTTCGAATGAACTATATAGAAAAACCGGAAAATTATATGAGAAATTTAATGTGGACTATATATTTAATTTTCAGTGAGAGACATTAATCCAAATTATACCTCTCAAGTTCGTCGAAATAACCACAATTCCGCAAAACATATGAATGTGCGCATTGGTACTCTTTCTCTGAGAGCCACCTTTCTTGCATTTCGCCACTAGGTCGACCTACATCCTTTGTAAATATATCGGGCACTCCATCGAAATGATACAGAGGGACTTCACCCGGAGTGAATCTGGTCAACCTTACCAATTATAGCGAAGACATCAATTTATAATATGAAATGGCTTAACTAATGAACATGAGAATATTTACAGCGCTTACCTTGATTTTGTTTGTACATTCGAGGGAAAATAGTGTTGTGTGAAATTAGATACCTCCTCCCTTAGGTATGCTTGAACAATCGATCCTGCTGCGTACCTTGAGTTCTTCGCTGTTGCTTTCAACTTTTTGAAATACCTTTCAAATGGGTACATCCACCGGTATTGCACGGGGCCTCCTAATTCAGCTTCGTAGGGGAGATGTATCGGTAGGTGCTCCATCACGTCGAAAAAAGATGGTGGGAAGACCCTCTCCAAATTGCATATAATTAAAACTATGTTTTCTTTCAGAATTTGGACGCGATTTGTTTGCAAAGTTCTCGCACATAAGTCACGGAAAAATGTTCCAACACCTACGATTTTTTTAATTAAAAAAGCAGATGGTTAATACAATCACTATGATCATATTTACATGATTTAATTATTTTAAAAAAAATCAATTAGTACCTGATATCGCTGTATGTATGTTCCGGTTCACGAGATCAATTAAGATAAATGGAAGTAGCCGCTCCATAAAAACATGGCAGTCGTGACTCTTCATCCCGAAAAACTTTTCTTTCTGAAGATCAACACAATTAGCTAAGTTCGAAGCATAACCATCCGGAAATTTCACCGAGTCGTTCACACATTTCAATAAGCTTCTTCTTGCGTCGTCTGTCAAAGAGTAGTCAGGAAAAGGGGCACTACCCTGACTATCAATATGTAAGTGTGGCCGATGACATAATAATTCTATATCCAATCTTGACGGGACGGTGTCTTTTGATTTACCTGGCAACCGCATCAGAGTGTTCATAATGTTGTCAAAAAAATTCTTCTCTACATGCATGAGATCGAGATTATGTCGAAGATTGAGGTCGCTCCAGTATGGCAATTCCCAGAATATGCTTTCTTTATACCAGTTATGATTTGTCCCAAATCCTTTCTTCCTCTTCTCGTGACCGTTTCCACCAACATCCTTTGTTTTCGGTGGCTTCACACGTTGCACACGGTAAGAGTAAATTTGCTCACCGGTCAAAAAATCCGGTGGCAACTCATTCCTCGCGTCTCTTCCCTTTAAAAAGTCTTTTTTATTCTTCCTTATAGGATGACCATGAGGCAGAAATCTTCGGTGGCAATCGAACCAACACGTCTTTCTTCCGTTCCGCAAATAAAATGAGTTTATATCTTCCATACAAATTGGATATGCTAATTTTCCATGTGTGCTCCATCCTGATAACATGCCATACGCCGGAAAGTCGCTTATCGTCCACAACAACACTGCTCTTAGATTAAAATTTTGATTCAAGGACACATCGTACGCCTTGACCCCAGTAGACCACAATTCTTTCAACTCTTCAATAAGAGGTTGGAGGAAGATATCAAGACTCGCTCGCGGATGATTTGGCCCAGAATTCATAATTGTTAGAAACAAGTACTCCTTGTTCATGCACATACCAGGTGGTAAATTGTAAGGAGTCAAGATCACTGGCCACAACGAATGATTTTTTGACATCCCAAATGGATTGAACCCATCTGTACACAATCCAAGATAAACGTTGCGGGGTTCTTTTACAAACTCGGGATGTTTATCTTGAAAACTTTTCCACTCCGCCGCATCAGAAGGATGACACATTTCCCCCTCATTTGGTTCGTGCTCCGCATGCCATCTCATTGCCGCTGCAGTCTTCTCGCTCTGGTACATCCTTTTCAATCTGTCGGCAATAGGCATATACCACATACGACTATATGGCACCCTATTCCTACGGTTTTGCTCGTTAGGCATCCATCTTTCCGAGTGACAAAACCGACATGTTTCTAAACCTTTATCATCTTTCCAGAAGATCATGCAATTATTAATGCAAACATCAATTGCATGACAAGGGAGCCCTAAATTGCGCATCATTCTGTCTGTCTCGTAATTTGAACCGGTTGCCTGGTTTCCTTCAGGTAAAAAATCTTTCAAGATTCCGCAAAGTGAATCCACAGACCTTTCACTCGCATTATGATCTGTCTTATGTTGCATGATTCGAGCAGCTAACAATAACCGCGACTGACCTTCACGACAACCATCATATAATGATGTATTTGCTTCATCTAACAAGTCGTAGAATTTTTTTGAATGATTGCGAACCGGTTCTTCGACACTCTCAAAACTAGCATCTTGTTGATAGTAGTTATCAAAACTCACATTATCACGAAACGCATCATTCACCATATCCACATATCTATCCTCTACATTGCCCACATCTTCATTCCTATCAACATTACTCGGTCCTATATCCATATCTAGTTCTTCACCATGTCTATACCAGATATAATAATCTTCCATAAATCCTCTACTATACAAATGCCTCATCACTATATCACCCGATATAAATTCCTCATTCTCGCAAAGAAGACAAGGGCAATAAAACTTACCGCGATTTCTCTGCGTTAGTTCCAGGCTATTTGCATATTGCATGAATTGCTCCACCCCCCTTATAAAATCTTCCGAGAGATTTCCCGTCGCTTCATCGAGCCTATTATACATCCACGCCCAAAAATTACCGCAATTGTTATTTCCAGACATTATGAGTTGAAAAAGGTTATTCTCTCTTTGATTTGTGTTTGTAAACTCTTTTTTTCTTATGTGTTTCTATAATTGTGGCAAGAAAACCCGAGTTTGGCATTTATAAAGAAAATTTACCGACTGATCGCCTACTGTTTACCGACTGATTGGTAAATTAGGTACACCAACCACCAAATAATTTCCACGTGCTTGTACCTACTTTTACCGACTGATTTGCTACTGATATACACACACTGAAATTTCATCGGTAATCAGTCGGTAATCAGTCGGTAAATAACTGACAAAAAATAAGATTGATTTCTGTCGGCAAATCAGTAGGTAATTTTGCTACTGATTAATTTCAGTAGTAAAATCAGTCGGAGAAATGGCTACTGTTAATATGAAGTAGCAAATCAGTCGGCAAAACACCTACTGATTTCTGACTAATTTTTGTAGTCGCTAATTACCGACTGCCTGCCGACTGATATGCAACAGTAGGTAATCAGTCGGTAAGTAGTAGCTAATCAGTCGGTAAATTTACCGACTGAAAATTCAGAAGCAAAAATCAGTAGGTAAACCCAGGTATTGGTGTAGTGATGGTAATGATTAGGATCTTGAGCTGTCACAAACACAAGCATCCCACCATGTCCTGTTTTAAGAAAAGTCGCATCGACTTGGAGAACTTTTCGCATTGCTCCAAACCCTTCAATATAAGCTCCCAAAGCCACAAACAAGTATTTGAATCTTCTCTCGACATCCAATACACACCTTGTTACTGACCTGGGATTCGCCTTCTCCAACATGAATAAATACGAATGCAAAATCTTGTAGCTCTCATATTGATTCTCGTTTCCATCAAATGGAACCTCAACCGTTTCCTTACCAATACCGTGATCCACATCTTCAACCTCACTATCATATCCATCTTCATCTTCATTCTCACTATCATATTCATCTTCATCTTCAGCCTCACTATCATATTCGTCTTCATCCTCCACATCCATATTCCCACTTGGTATACTCTCATCCTCTCCAACACCACCATCCACATCCAATGTTTTGAACATTGCACCTGCCAAAACATAATAAAAAAATTCACTAACACCTTCTCGCTGGGTACAGTTATACTATTTATCCTAGTTGTCCCACTATGATCAGTATTCCTATTTGTACCAGTTGTTCGAGTAGAGAGTTCTTCTAATGCAAAATCATCTTGCTTCTGGAAATGTGAATTAGTTTGTCCCATTTTCAGGTTCAATACCTAACTACATTACTCTATTTACTACCAATGAAGACCGTAATCATTCCTTACAACTCTAATGCTAATCACAATCTCCATTATATTGAAATCTATTGAAATTCAACAAATCCAACAATACTAATTATAAAGCATAAACAACTCAATTCTACATCTCAACATCATATAAGGAGCAACATTCAAAGGATTTCACCCCAATTTCGAAGCTTCAACTCGGGTTCCGATCGAATCCGGGATTTTTCCCCAAAAAGCTTCAACCTTCAATTGATGATCCGGTTTGATGAGATTGAGTTCGATTCCAATGACATTGAGTTCAAATCGAGTGATTGGGAAAGGGTTTGGGTGTGTGGATTCGACGGAGGCGGGGGGAGGAAGAAACGGGAAACTCGAGTTCCGTACAAATTGGTTTTGGTTGGTTTTAGTTGGTTTTGAGAATGGAATCGGAAGCATTGGTTTTGAATGGTTAGGGGTATTTTTGGAAAACTCTAATTCATGGGAAAAGAGAGCATTTTAGCTAGTCATGAAGAGTATGAGTCTTTTTTATTTTAACTAAGAGTAGAATAGCTAATTTCCCCTATTCTCTCCGAAATTTTATTTCTGTAATTTTAGTATATGTTTTGATTATTTCTCACATGCCGTAACTTATAGACATCATTACCCAGATTTAATAGATTCTCATTGACGGTTGCTTAGCTTAAATTGTAACGAGCTTTGGCATGGGTTTTTTTTCTAAGATGCCATTCTTAAGTAAGAGCTTTTGCTTGTATCTTATGGTTCTAGGGCGGATTTAGAACTATTTTAATTTGGGGAAAATATAAACGTAAATCAATAATGTTAAATATAAAAATATAATTGTTGTGGAAGCTAGACCCGACTAAGAATTTATAAGTAAATTCGGAAAAAAATTTTATTCCTAAAAAATGTCAGTAAATCTGACTAAACTCGGATGAAAATTACGAAACTGGATTTATATTGATATTTGATCGAACATACAAAGAGAGATTTAGCTAAAACAAATAATTGAGCTAAAGTAGTGCTAAAAGTAAGCGTATAGGAAAAATTGGTCATATGTACTCTATCTCTTGGTATATATATATATAGCTTCCATGAGCTAATCGTTCAACTCTACATATCTCTGAAATTTGGGCACCTTCGGATTCGTCCTCCGTGATTATCGGAATTGTAGTTGTCCTGGCCTTGTTCTGAGTTTAACGATGGAGTGGGCCTTTGTTTATTTTATAATTATGCCTGAGAATAAACAAGCTTTTGGGCCGAATTTCAAGGCAGAAATCCTGCTATAAAAGTAAGCGTATAGGAAAAATTGGTCATATGTACTCTATCTCTTGATATATATATATATATATATATATATAGCTTCCATGAGCTAATCGTTCAACTCTACATATCTCTGAAATTTGGGCACCTTCGGATTCGTCCTCCGTGATTATCGGAATTGTAGTTGTCCTGGCCTTGTTCTGAGTTTAACGATGGAGTGGGCCTTTGTTTATTTTATAATTATGCCTAAGAATAAACAAGCTTTTGGGCCGAATTTCAAGGCAGAAATCCTGCTATAAAAGTAAGCGTATAGGAAAAATTGGTCATATGTACTCTATCTCTTGGTATATATATATAGCTTCCATGAGCTAATCGTTCAACTCTACATATCTCTGAAATTTGGGCACCTTCGGATTCGCCCTCCGTGATTATCGGAATTGTAGTTGTCCTGGCCTTGTTCTGAGTTTAACGATGGAGTGGGCCTTTGTTTATTTTATAATTATGCCTGAGAATAAACAAGCTTTTGGGCCGAATTTCAAGGCAGAAATCCTGCTATAACAGTTGCCCCCCCCCCCCCCCCCCCCCCCCCCAACTAAGTGTTTTCAAGGGATAAAACCTAATGGGCGGTTGTGAAACAACCAGACTTTTTTTAATTTTAAAACCTAAGAATTTCTACTGCGGAAACAATATCTCATTCAAATAAATAAATCAATTAAAACCAACAAGTCTTCATTATAATAAATAACCAATTACTCCAAATAATTCCAAAGTAATCAAACACCAGATTCATGAATGAATAATTAAATCTAGCAACCTATGACAATGGTTCACTAGACCAACCATAACAACACAACATCCTATCATCCTCTTCCTATCCTCGATTCCGCGATCACATATTTCTTTTACCTGCAACACATGGAAATAAGAGTTGCGTAAGTATTTCATAAATACTTAGTGAGTTGCTCATCCCGCCTACCAGCGTAACAAGAAGGCTCAGATAATCAATAACACAACCAACAAAAACCCAATTCAGCACATAACACAACTCAAGGATATAAACTCAACACATTTCGGGAAACAGAGCTATGTGTCGAGCGACACCACACAGGCGTCGATCGACAAGACCAAAAACTCCGTGTCGAGCGATACCACACAGGTGTCGATCGACACTCAACAATTATTTGTGTCGAGCGACACCCTCCTGGTGTCGATCTACACGCCTCACTGAAACACATAATCGAGTCTTTCTCCTCTCGAGACTCAATTCTGGTTACACGAGTCGCAAAACTTGCAACAAAAACACGATGTGTATGAGAATCCATTCCACAAACATCACAGAATTGACACCATAAAATGCCACATTAACAATCAATCACAAAACATCACGGAATATCCTCATTGCCTAGAAACCGCAGTCACAACTCACCTTGGCTTAATAGGAAACAAAAAGGGGGTTCGGATGAGACAAGAAACAGCACAACCAGATTTCTAAAACACCAGAAACAATACGGCACAACAAGGAATGGCTCTAAAACTCGAATGATACGGTTTCGGGAGAATTTCTTGGCAACAATTCTCTCAAAACCCTAATCACTCTCTCAATGCTCTAAAACTCAAGGTTTATACACTCTAGCACATGGCCACGATTATCACGAGTTTATAAACTCAGACCTAAGGCTTAACTCCCTTAAACCGAGCTGAAAACTGTAATTAAAAAGTTAATTACTCAGTTCAGAAAATGCAAGTGTCGAGCGACACCAAGACTGTGTAGATCGACATTAACAAAAATCCTCGTCTCGATCGACACACTCCCTGTGTCACTCGACATGACCACCAGAATTCACATTTCTTATTCGCGAATGCTACAGGTTGATTCAAGCTTTAGTGAGTGGGTCAGATCTGGAGATGTAATTGTAGCTATTAATTCTGTCTTTGGAGATGCTGGAGTTTCGATTCTTATTACTGTGACCTCTTCCGCATCCCCTGCGGTTGTTCATGCAGTTGTTGATTAGGTTGAGATTGATGTTCCGGTTTAGACCAAACGCTCTGCAGATCTTCCACCTACCCGAGCTCGGTCGAGTTCAAATGGGTAATCTAGGCATTCTCATCATTTGAAAAGGGCAAGATCTTGGTCCCCTTGTCCTAACCCTACCAGGAGCTCATTTGTTGAGAAGCACGATGTCTTTGCTAATGGTGGTTCAAGTGGGAGCAAACCCTTTCATTGACTTACTCTCAGTCTTGGGATTGCCCTATCGCTGAAGATCATGAGAGGTTAGCTAATTTGTTTTTGTCATTGCAAGCCGGTGGGATTCCCCATGCCGTTAGTAAAAAATTTGGTGCTCTGCGAGCTGTTTGTTAGGTTTACCTTGGCTATGGGAAATGTTAGTTTGACTCTTGCACCTCTTGGTATTTCTGAAGATTATTTAGATTGAGCCTAAGTCTTGTTTTCGATCTACCAAGCTTTGGAGATGGCCAACAATTGGGTGGCCGATGCTGAGACCCGCATGCTGGATGTTCCTCACAGAGAGGAGGTGGAGAACATGAAGGCGGTACTGGAAAAGATGGCCGCTAACCTCATGGCATCCCAAGCGGAGGATGCAATTCTCAAAAGACAGCTCGACCTTTTTTCTAGTCAAGTCACATAATTTTCTTCGAATCTACAACCTGTGGATCACTAGGTCATCCTTCTCAAGGAGGAGACTCATAGTCAAGCTCGACTCGAGTCTCCTCCTTGGGAAAAATGACTTGGTGACATGTGGATTGTAGATTCGCAGAATATTCTGCGACACGACCGAAAAATGGGTCGAGTTGTCCTTTCCAACACCGCCTTCATGTTCTCCATCGGAAATAAGGCATAATCAAAGGAATCTTCATAAATGCTAAACGGTGCAAGAATCAAACTAACCTTTTTCATATCCGAGGTGAACCTGATGATGGCTTGTATACCATTATATTATTTACTAACGGCATAGAATACCCCGCCGGCTTGCAATGAAGAAACAAATGAGCTAACCCTTCATGATCATTGGCGCCATGGCAATCCCGAGAGTGAGAGTAAGTCCAATGAAAGGGTTTGCTCCCACCTGATCTAACATTAGGAAAGACATTGTGCTTCTCACCAGATAAGCTCTTGGCAGGGTTAGGATGAGGGGACTGAGATATGGCCCTCTTCGAAGATAAGACCGCCCAGATGACCTGTTTGAACCCGACCGAGCTCGGGTAGGCGAAAGATCCGCAGAGCATTTGGCCTGAATCAGAATACTTGTCTCAACCCAATGAATATATGCATAAACAATCACTGGGATGCGGAAGAGGTATTAGTAACAAGAGTCAAAACTCCAGCGTCCCCAAGGACGGAATTAACAGTTGTAGCTACATCTCCAGATCTAACCCGCTCACTTGAGGCAGTTTGATTTTTGTGAGGATGACGGAATGTAGGACTGCAAGACATGTCCGAGATAAAATGAAGGCTGGAAATGGAACTAGCGTCAAAGGCTGGTTCCGCAGCAAGACTAGAACTATGGCTGGAATACGAGACAGTAAGATCCTAAGCGAGCTTATTCAATGTAACAAACTGATAAGCCAATTCACCAAAAAATATGCGGATCAGATGGATGTCCGAAAAGAGTGCGAGTTGCGAGTTTTGATAGGCTTTTCCTCTATTTCGAGGTCGACTAAGGCGCTCTTTCAAAACGAGATGGTAGAATCACAAGATCGAAAGCAAGCACGAGAAGGAGTTGAGTTGGATCAACAACAAATATAGCTAATCGCCTCAAAGAGTAGACCTTCTTGATTCAGGAAAGATCAAACAATTCCCAGTCGGTTTGACCACCTCAAAGACGGTTAATCCGGTTGGAGACGTTTATCTTCATTGTTCTTTACATAAAATAAATGCCAGTGAATGTTACATATAAGAAAGGAATCAAAATGACGCATGCGTCTTAAATAGGAAGCATGAGGTATGACAAGGTGCATTCTATCCACACGATGTCCCTAACCAGCATGGGTGACAAAACGGTCTAGGAACGCATCAAATTCTCCAACTTAAGCACCAGAGGAGAAGGAAACTCGGAAAAATATGTCTCTTGCCAATTTGTATCCTTCTTCGAATTCATGCCGGTGATGATACATGGGGATTAGAAAGATAGAATCAAATTGGTCAGCTGGCATGTCCATCTCCTCCTCAAAGCTCCAAATGAAGGTATTGATGGTATGCAAAGGAAATTAGGGTTTGTTTGAGGAAAAATCAGCCCCAACGCATCTAGGAGACGAATTAAAAATAGAGAAATTGGAAAGATGAGTCCACAAGATGCAAAGTAGGTCGAGTAGGCGCAACACCATCCAAGTTTAATTGATTGAGGAGTATTTGAATTGTGAGGAAGGCTGAGTTTGACCTCCTCTGGAAATCCCAGATCTCTGGAAATCCCAAATCTCTGGAATTTCTTGACAGTTCAGCTTGCATAAGGCCAGAAGGCTAATGAGGTTCTTACTGATTGTTGGAAGCCATGGATTCTGAGTCTCGAGACAGATAAGGTAGTTGTAGATCTTATACAAGGTCAGATCAGGAGAACCTCCAATTGAAAGTCGACAAAATAGGTTAAGAGAAGATAAAAACAAAAACACCAAAACATACAAACTATTCAAGTGAAAAAGTGGATGAGAGAGGAGTTATGATTTTTTACCTCGAGAGTCGAAGTCTGAGCAGTTAAAAAGAGAAAGGACGTGGGTGAGTTATTTTATACAGGGAAGTGTACACGGTTACCCAGATCCGCAAAGATATTTCGACTTTCCCCATTTACTCAATGGTATGATTTCAAGCGAGGAATCTTAACCGTACGATTCCAAGTAGGTGCATATTTGAGTTGTATGTATCCCATATCTTACCAAAGTAAAGATCTTCCAATATTGCAGCTGAATCAACCGCCCATTAGATCTTATCCTTTGGAAACACTTAATGAGCTTGGGGGCAACTGTTGGAGCTGAATTTCATCCTTGAAATCCGGGCTAGAAAGTCTGCTTATACTTGAGCCTGATTATAAATAAAAGTAGGTTTAAGGCCCAGAAAATCGTTAAACTCAATACAAGGCTAGACATATTCTCTGAATGTGTTGGGCTTGAGTCACTGGCCCATTAACTCGTTAAGCTAAGGATCGTTCAACCGCCTCAGTCAACGAAGGTGGAATAAGTCAGCAAAGATCCAACGTCCTAGCTACAATTATGGTATTCCCGGAGAACGAATCCGAACGTGTATGAGATCTCCGGAGTCGCGGTGCGATACGTGGAGCTGAACGGTTAGCCCGTGGAGGCTATATATACGAAAAAATAGATGAGAAATCACTAATTATCCCATACGCTTAAACTTAGCACTACTTTAGCTCAATCAACTGTTTTGGCTAAAACTCTCTTTATATATTGGATCAAATATCATTGTATATCCAGTTTCACTATTTCCAGCTAAGTTTAGTCAAATTTATTGATATTTTTTAGGGTTAAAATTTCTTTCCCGAATGCATATATAGATTCTTAATGCGAAACTAGCTTCCACACTCATAATTTATATATATTATATAATCCAACAAAAGTAAAATAAATTAATTTCATTTTTGGTTTGAAATCTATGAGCATGTAAAAGATTTTTTCAACATAATAATTAATATATGACTAGACAAATTTTAATATATAAATATATATATATATATATATATATATATATATTCATTTACCTTTGAAAACATGTGGGTTAGCAACTAAAAATTTAGTACATACAAAAAAGATAATAACACTATACGTGAACAATTTTCTATATGTTAAAAAAAAACGTTTCAAGATATAAATATTTTAATTTTCATGTGAAATAACAATTCCAAATTTTCTTCACCGTAACAAAAAAAACCTATTTAATTAGAGGAAGACAAATATAAAAATATTTAACTAAATCAAATAAATATGTATAACAATAATACATACAATAACAAATAAATCATTATGCAATTATGAAACTAATAAAAATACATATACACAATTCATTCCATAAAATATTTGTTGGTGTCTAATAATATCACCATTGTTTAACCATATTTTTATTTACATGTAAGCAAACAATTTAAAAATTAAGTTAACAGTTACATCTAAATACGTGTACAATACGTGTATTAAATTAGTATATAGTAATTAGTAAAGAATAAACTAGACTCGTCAGTAAATATATATTTCCTAATGAAAAGTTATGTTTGTTTTATAATAAAGTAAAACGAAAAAAGTTAAATATATAGTGCAGATAGGTATGAGGATTTGAGGATGTATTCCAAGGAAAAGACGTGATAGATATCATCCTTTGACGATAAAGATAGGAAAAAATAATAAATGAAAAGATAATTATTAGTGATGGATCATAAAAGCCAACCCATTGCATTATACACTTGCACGATACTTAAAATTCCAAATAATTCGGAACAAAAAAAAACTATATATTATTAAAATAATTAACAAACTCAAATAAAATAATTTGTATCCACTCTTACATTTTATATACCCATTCTAATCATTTAGCCCTACGATCATAATTATGGGTTGTAGACTTTGTAGATGCCTCTATTCTATGGCTGCATTAGTTAAAGAAGAGGGGAAAAAATCCTGCCATCTAAATGACCATGATCCTATAAGACTTAAATAAATATGTGATTAAATTAGACAATTAAACGTTTAATAATATAAGTTCTTAGTATTAATTACTCAAAGTGGGTAAAGGGTGCCATACAGAATTACGTGAAATATTGTTGAAACGCTTACATACTTTGACTAGTCTCGTTTTTTTCTTTCTTCTTTCTTTGTCGTCTTTTCTTTCTTCTTATTGTGAAGAGCGGTGAATCATAATTTGATCTACTTATAAAATATAGAGAAATTTGCTAAATTAAACCACATTCAGTGGTAAAATGTCCCACTAAGACTAATTTTTCCTAATTAAGGTCTATTAGGCTTTTGAAAATTCTAAACCCCAAAATTAACCCTATATTTAAATGAATATCAGTTTTTATTATTTTAACAATAATTCGAAAATTGTAAAAGGAAACATAATATATATTCCGTAAATCTAAAAGGAATTAATATATATTTTATATTAAAAAATATTTAAAAAATTACAAAAACATTAAAAATTTGGCCGACTCACTTCTTCTCTTTAAAATTTCGCCGACTCACTTTCGATTCTCCGACGAATCACTTATTCTCTCTAGATTTTGTCGGAGAAATCACCATCTCCGTCGTCTCCGGTGATTACACGCTGTCTTCTCAATACTGATTTAGAATTTCAAGATCTCAAAGCTAACTCAATTTTTTGTGATTTGCATGTTTGTTTAATTAACCCAACAATTTCTCAATCGATTAACATCTTTAAACAGATTACATGCTTCTTCTTATAAACCTATTAGAACTCGGCTACACTTTACATAATATATTAACTAATTTGGAGACATGCTTCTGCTTATAAGATCTGAGTTCATGAGTTTCGTCTTTTCTTGACTTCTGAATATGTCATTGATGTGTTTGTTTAGAATTTATTAACTGTATTTTCATCTGTCTATTCATACATACACATACACATGTAAGAGATATACCAATGTTTGTGCTAGTTATAGTAAAAATAGAGTAACTTGTTAAGTAAATTAGCTTAATGATTCATTTACTCATACTATAGGAAATGTTGATACAAAAGTTACTCTAATGAAACTAGATGGCTTGTTAACACAGAGATATGCAGAGGAAGTTAAGAAGACTTTTAATTTACTTACCCAAGTGAAGTAGTAGAACAAGAAGATGGCTTTGATCATCATAAGAGCCAGTATTCCTAAAGGGTTATACCACTGTGTGTTCCATCTCTGAAGGATCTTTTCTCTCCAGTGAAATATCAGAGAATTTGACAAGAAAAAGCCATTTCTTCTTATCAAAACATAGTAAACTGCAAAGCAACAACGTCCCCAATCTGAATGTGAGTATTCTCAAAGCTAATCTCACTACTTTCACTGTCACTGGCATTGCCTTTGTCGCTAATAGCTATGCTACCTGTTTTTCAAGTTTATCATCATTTCAGTACACACACATATATACTTAATTACATGTCCATGCTTCTACAGAGAGAAAGAGAGAAAATACCTCATTAGGTTGAGCATGAGACCAACCAGAAGAAGATTTAAAGAAAGACAAGAGTGCATCATTGCGTAAAACCTTCAACTGCATGTCAAGATCTAAGCTCAGTAATAAACAGGAGGTATAATAGCTTCACAAATTGCAGAGAGAGCTTCTAGGTCAGATTCTGAGAAGCCAGGGCTAAAGCTTTCTTGTTTCACACTCTTCCATCTCAATAAAGGGTTTCCTCTCTTCTCTCCTCTTCTTCTTCCTCCCATATTTCCTCTCTCTTTACTCTCTCTTCTTCACACACACAGACATATATATATATAGAGAGAGACATGCAAAGAGCTTTCTGTTTAATCTTTATAAAAACGTTTTGTCTGAAAATAATACAAGGCGGTTCCTTCATTGTTGGGTAATAAAGAAAAAGATAGAAAAAGAATATGTGTTGAATTTGTAGATTACTATTTTTATTGTTTGCATATTTGAAGTATTACGCACGTGTATGCATATATAATCATATGCGTATACGTTTGTGTGTCAGATGTGGGATACAGAAGGGGTCGACGTGACGAATGTTACATGTGTTTTTCGAGATCGCCACCAATGTGTAGCCTGGATGTATAAATTACGACGACACTAGTCTGATTCTCCTTTTTTCCGTCTGGCTATACATAAATTTTTGATTGTTTATGATACAGTTTCAAGTGTCAAGAATTGTTCTTTTCTGATATGTGTAGAAAGAACCATGTAGAAATCTTTACTCAAGTAGTGTTTCCTGTTGGTGTAACAATTTTTCTACGAAAGCATATAGTAAGTTAAATTACATCGATATGAGGAATTTTATACACATATACTGCGATTTACATTTGACACATTACACATACGTATATTCATACAAGCTTCATAATTTTTTTTTGTAAAGAGATTATGATCGAGGTGATCAACACAAACTGAGAGCTATATGATTAGTTATATATTTACATACATTGTCTGAGCAGCGTATATTCCACCATGTGGTATCAGATTTAAAAATCTTATAGTCGAAATTGTGCTTCATTGCGCATTTCCATTGTTGACTTCAACATAAAGGGTCTCGAAACGTGATGGTTAGTATTTCAATTTTGTATGACAAGAGAGTGCAATGAATACATTCAACTTATATTGGAGAAAAATCACTGATTATTACGGTTGCACATTATAAGGAAACATAATACTTCAAATATTTACCAAAAACGATCATTGTTTGTTTTACAAGGCAAATATATCATTCCCAACATAAGCTTATAAGTTTTGTTTGTAAACATGTCAACATATACCATCTTCAGCTTAACTGATTGTATTCACGTGGTGACTGTCCTACACGAGTTCACCTTCGCAAGTTCGAAGGCATGGTGCTACAGTTTTTTATTATACTCTACGATGGTTAGTATTTTAATTTTGTATAACAAGAGAGTCCAATGAATATATGCAGGTTATGGGTTCGAGTTCCATTAGCCTCTTTTTTGCCTTTTTTACAAATATTGAAAATTATAAAATAATAAATATTCAGAAAATAATTACTATATTACATAATTAATATTTTAAAATAATAAACGTGAAAATGAAAATTAATAAACAGATAATATTATAATTTAGGAAATAAAAAATGAATTCCTTAATTTACTCCTATATTTATGGGAGTTGTAACCACTTGGCAGAATTCATGTTCTACCAATCGGCATAATTCCTGTTCTACCAATCGGCAGAGAGAAGTTATAATGGTAGAAAGAGGCGGTACAATTGGCAAACCGGTCGTGGCAGAATTTAGTAAGATGATAGAATTTAGATACTGCGAGCCGTAGATAGTTGAAAAATGGTAGAATTTAGATTCTAGCTGTCGTAGATTACTGACAATTAAGTAGAATTAACGTTTTGCGCCTGGTAGAATAACAATAACTGGCAGAATCTACTACTACTTTTTAACTGGCAGAATATTTTTTATATTTTTTAACAATAACTGGAACGAAAAACTCAAATCATTTAAAAAATATGTTGTTTATTTTTTTTTTTTTTAAATGTTTTCACAAAAAGTACTATGCTTAATATGTTTATAATTATCAGAATTTTTATAATTTAAAATACTTTAAATTAAAATTATTTTTAGTTAAATTAAGGGTATTTTGAGAAAGAATTCCTAAAGGTGTATTAGGACACTTTGTCACTAAATGTAGGGTATTTTGACAATTCTCTCTATAAAATAATTAGGTTGTTGTGAAATCGGGGAAAAGAATAATGAATACTTAAATTGGTCCCCCTAATAAATTGTTTTTTTTTTCTTATTTGGTTGTAGAACAAAAAAAAAAAGGAATGTGTTGTGGAGAAGAGAGCGCGAGTGGAACTTGATGCTACCCAATTGTCGCCACACTTCCCACACGTCCCCTCATGTGTCTTACTTTTCACCACTTCGTTTTGTCTTTGTAACCCCTTTTTTCACAAATATCACAATTTTCCTACCTGATTTGTCGATCTTTATTTTTGTAACTATAGGCTGATATAAACATATCTTCACCAATAACAATATATATAAACATATGATGATTCTTATTTTTTGAAATCACATATATATATATATATATATTTTTTGTTATTTTTACTTGAGAAAATAAATTAACATATATCATTTCCATAAATACCGACGACGGTTGACAAAAAAAATTCACCCATAGATTATAATTTTTATTTTGAGAATCAAAAGTTTTAAAACAAAATTTTAAACTAGTCTCTCAAGATTCATAAAGATGTCATGTTTTTTGCTTTTCATTTAAAATAAATACGAGTAGTGAAAATGATTGGAATCGGAGAAAAAAACTCAAACTCTCTAAAAAACATTCCGAATGCATTCAACCATCAGACCACTTTTTAGTTTGATAAACTATAAAAATATATTACATGGTATCAAGAGTTCCTTTGGTTGATAATCTTTTAATTATCAAGAACTACGTACGATTGAATGAAAATCATTAGTTTAAATGATCATGTATATACATACATAAATACATAATAATGGGTGTTGAGGTTTTAAGTTTAAACATCACATTTACTTCTTACGTACCAATACATTAAAGAATAGTAATAGACTATTTTAGTATAGAATCTTCATTGATTATATACTTTGACATATGAACGAAGTGATCTAAGTTCTAACTAATCTCATTCGAAATATTATAATCGAACGTTTTGATACACAGAAACATTATACAAAATATATAAATAGTTTAAGTTCCACCTTTAAACTCGAATGTAATTTCTTTGGTACCAATTACTAGACCATATGTATGTGTTCGTATATTGTTGACAAAAAAAAAAAAAATGTGTTCGTATTTCCACTATTGTGAAATGATCGTCATCATCATTTTACTGATTTGAGACTGAAAGGAATTGTCTCTTATCTTAACATAAGAAGAGTTTATGAACATGATTATTCTTTAACTATTTGCAATATTATAAGTGCTCTTAGTTATAGCACAAAATTAATTCACTCAATCTAGTAAACCTTCGAGCACATGCAACAGAATTAAAAAAAGTTTAAACCTTTGTAATTGTAGTTATTAATTATAGTAATACTAATTTAAACAAAGCTATCTGGCTCCTTTAGATTACGAGTGGGTGTTGCAATCTCATCTCTGTCATTCTTGAATATTTAAAACAAGTTTCGAACAAAACACGAATCTCTCTTAATATTTCTATTTTATAAACTTCAAAGCCAAATTCATCTTTTCTTTTCAAGTGCTCATTTTAAAAGCTCAACCTCAAACATTATCAATATTTATTTGATTATCTAATAAAAAAAGAGGTCGACCATTATCAAATTTATCTAACCATCAATTCCATGTAAGCATGACAAAAATGACTTTTTTGCCCTTCGTCTTTTTCTCCGAGAACCAGCGTCCTTGTCTCGCGGACCATTTGCGTTCGTAGGTACGCTCGTACGTGTCGAGATGCAATCGGTCACGTGCCAACCTCGGTTGGTTGCATCAGCATCCGACGTGGCAATGGTAATGGCCACGTGCTACAAAACCTTGTATACAAACACCCACCCAATCCCCAAGCACTTTATTCATTATTTAATTTGTATTCTTGTATAAAAATTCGTATGATATAAAGTTTATAAACACTTAAAAACATTTTTCTAATAATAAAACGAAAAAGGAAAAAAAAAGAAAGCGAAAGCAAAATCAAAATCGATATCAGACAAGGCCTCGACCTTTCTTTCTTTTTCGTTCTCATCGTCTCCGTTGAACAACACCACACAACACAGAGGGGGAAAAAACCAGATAATTCTATGGTGAAACGAGCTCAGATTTGAAAATTGAAGGTCATTGAAGAAAATTGAAGGAAGGAGAGTGATTGAGATTTCGTCTAGATTGTTGACGCGACACGGAGAGAAAGAGAGAAGCTCGGTGGGAAATGGCGACGCCGTTGCCGGATTTCGAGGCGGCGAGAGGCGGCGGAGGAGTGGCGTCTTCCTCGACAACGGTCCTTGCGAGTTCCGTGCCTTCTGCGAATTCGTTCTCGGAGGACGCGGAGGAGATTTCGCCGATCCTGATTTTCTTATTCTTTCATAAGGCAGTATGTAGTGAGCTCGAAGCTCTTCATAGATTAGCGCTTGAATTTGCTACTGGTCACCATGTCGATCTCCGGTTGCTTCGTGAACGGTACCGGTTCCTGAGATCGATCTATAAGCATCACTGCAATGCCGAAGATGAGGTAATGCGATTACCTGACCCTCTTGTATTTAATTTTCTGGAAACTGCGAATTCACAATTGGGAAACCGTCTCTGCTTAGAATTTGAGCTTGCGGTTCAAGACATTTGACATTTTATCATTGAATTGACTCATTTGGGGATTTTTTTGCCTGGATATAGTATTGGTTGCCTCATAGGATTATCTGTCTTTGTCTTTGATTCTATGAATTGTTTTTTTTGGAGATGTGGAATGTATAGCAAGATATGGTGAATTGTTGTTTTCTGAGGAGAAGCTGTTGACGGTTGCAAATCTGTGGATGTAGGTTATTTTTTCAGCTCTTGACATACGTGTGAAGAACGTAGCGCAGACGTATTCTCTTGAACACAAGGGTGAAAGCACGCTTTTCGATCATCTGTTTGAATTGCTAAATTCTGCCACGGAAATTGATGAGAGTTATCGAAGGGAGTTGGCGAGCAGTACTGGAGCACTTCAGACATCTGTTAGCCAGCACTTGGCAAAAGAACAGAAACAGGTAATGTTTTTTTGGATGCTCGTGTTTTTTCTCGCAGCATAGACGTAGTTTCTCGCTTCATTTCGATCAACACAGCCAATATTTAGGAATACTCGTTAGCCTTTATTAAACTTAGTGTTTTTCTTTGCTTGTTGACAGGTGTTCCCCTTACTTATTGAGAAATTCAAGTATGAGGAGCAAGCTTACATAGTCTGGCGGTTTCTCTGCAGCATTCCTGTGAATATGCTTGCCGTGTTTCTTCCATGGCTTTCTTCCTCCATTTCAATAGATGAAAGTAAGGAGATGCAGACGTGCTTAAGCAAGATAGTTCCAGGCGAAAAGCTACTTCAGCAGGTAAGTTAGAATTAAGACCCAACTTCATAAGTTGAAAGAATTTTGCTTGTTGATTAATACTTTTCCTTCTTCAAGGTTATTTTCACCTGGTTGGGAAGGAAGAGTGATACTGCGGCGTCGTGTTGCATCGAAGATTCTCTGTTCCAGTGCTGTCTAGATTCGTCTAGCAGCATGCTTCCTTGCAAAACAAGTAGAGAACAGTGTGCATGTGAGGGATCAAAATCTGGGAAGAGAAAATACCCAGAGCTTACCAAGTATGATACTCTTGATGCGCAGATGCATCCGGTTGACGAGATAAAGCTTTGGCACAAGTCAATCAACAAGGAAATGAAAGAAATAGCTGATGAAGCTAGGAAGATTCAGCTGTCTGGAGACTTTTCTGATTTATCTGCATTTGATGAACGCTTACAATTTATTGCTGAAGTGTGCATCTTCCACAGGTATTTGTTGCATCCTTTTATTTACAACGAAAACAAACTATTTTCAATTTTGCTATTGTGTACTGGGCCAATATTATTGGCTATGTTTTGTGAGCTTGTTCGATATTGTGATTGATATTTTAAATTTGATGTCGATTGCATACTTAATCAGATTTTATGCTGATGATGTGTGTTAATTTCAAGTTATGTGGATGTTGTTCATATTTGCTCTTCCCATGGTTTAACACGTTTCTGCATGAGATTGTTATCATTCTAAATGGAATTTTGTCAAATTTTCTGACAGACATCTACAATTTTTTTTTTTTTTTTTTAATCTTTTGACATAGATTTGAGTGACATGAGTCTATTTCTGAGGTGATATATCCTTTTGTCATTGCAGTCTTGCAGAGGACAAGATCATATTTCCAGCTGTAGATGGGGAGTTTTCATTTTCTGAGGAGCACGATGAAGAAGAAAATCAGTTTAACGAGTTTCGATGCTTGATTGAAAACATCAAGAGTGCTGGAGCCTCTTCTACTTCCGCCGCTGAATTTTACACCAAGCTGTGCTCACATGCTGATCAAATAATGGAAACTATTCAAAGTCACTTTCATAACGAGGAAATTCAGGTGAACATTTGCGTTTAAGTGTTGCGACATATGATTTTTTAAAATAGGTGAAACTAAGAAAGTTGATACCATAGGCTATGAAAGTTCAAGATGCCAATTTTGGATGTTAACTAACTTCATAATGTTTCCAGGTGCTACCCCTTGCACGAAAGAACTTCAGCTTTAAAAGGCAACAAGAACTTCTCTACCAAAGCCTGTGTATAATGCCCTTGAGATTAATTGAACGCGTGTTGCCATGGTTGACGGCATCTTTAACAGAAAATGAAGCTAAGAATTTTCTGAAGAACATGCAAGCTGGAGGTACAATCTACTGTTTGCATTTTTGATGAAACTTTTAACCGTTTTTTAGAAAGAATTAGCTACTCACAATCTTCCATGATTCTCTTTGTGGCTTCAGCACCTAAATCGGATTCTGCTCTTGTTACTCTTTTCTCTGGTTGGGCATGCAAAGGGCGCAAAGCCGGGGAATGCTTGTCTCCAAACGGGAATGGTTTATGCCCTGCTAAAACACTAAGCAACATTGAAGAAGTCTGCCTTCAGTCATGTAATTCTTCTGCGTCTGTGCCATGCTCGAGTAGGAGTGTAGAATTGTGTTGCCAGCATCAGGATAAAAGGCCAGCTAAGCGAAGCGTTGTATTGTCTTGTGAAAAAAGTCCCACCACCCCTCACTCGTCAGAAGTCGCAAATGGGTGCCAGCCATCTGGAAATGGAAGGTCATGCTGCGTTCCGGATCTCGGAGTTAACAGTAATTGTCTGGGACTTGGTTCTCTTCCAGCAGCTAAAGCTATGAGATCTTCTTCTTTAAACTCTGCTGCACCCGCTCTTAATTCCAGCCTCTTTGTTTGGGAAATGGATAGCAACAGCTTTGGCACTGGACATGCTGAGCGACCGGTTGCTACAATATTCAAGTTTCACAAAGCCATAAGCAAAGATCTGGAGTTTCTTGATGTTGAATCTGGAAAGCTCATTGATTGTGATGAAACGTTTATTCGTCAATTCATTGGTCGGTTTCATTTGCTCTGGGGTTTCTACAAGGCTCATAGTAATGCAGAAGATGATATCCTATTTCCAGCTCTGGAATCAAAGGAGACGCTTCACAATGTCAGTCACTCTTACACGCTCGACCATAAACAGGAGGAGAAGTTGTTTGGAGATATTTATGGTGTTCTTACTGAACTGTCAGTTCTTCATGAGAAGTTACAGAGTGATTCTATGATGGAGGACATAGCTCAAACCGACATTGTTCAGACTGATATTGACAACTTGGACTGCAAGAAGAAGTACAACGAACTGGCTACAAAGCTACAAGGGATGTGCAAATCCATTAAAATCACATTGGATCAGCATATTTTCTTGGAGGAACTGGAGCTCTGGCCTCTATTTGACAAACACTTTTCTATTCAAGAGCAAGACAAGATTGTGGGTCGTATAATCGGGACAACAGGTGCTGAAGTTCTTCAATCTATGTTACCATGGGTGACGTCTGCCCTTTCTGAAGATGAGCAAAATAGAATGATGGATACCTGGAAGCAGGCAACCAAGAACACAATGTTTGATGAATGGCTCAACGAATGCTGGAAAGGATCACCCGACTCATCCTCACAAGAAACATCCAAACCTAGTCTACAAAGAGGTAAAAGCAATTTTTCACCTAACTATTTTTCTCCAACTTAATATCTAGCTGGTTTTATGTACATTAGATGTTTTTTCTTTGGATTTCATAATTCATACTTTGGCTGGCTACTGTAGTTTCTCTTTGTTAAATTTGTTTTGCTTATGTCAAGTGAATTTCCATATAGATACTGATCCTGATCATCAAGAAATCTTAGACCAAACTGGCCAACTATTTAAGCCGGGGTGGAAAGATATTTTCCGCATGAATCAGAACGAGCTAGAGGCTGAAATTAGGAAGGTTTATCAGGACACAACACTTGATCCTAGGAGAAAAGATTATCTCGTTCAAAATTGGAGGACCAGGTCAGACTTCTTTTTCAATTTCCCTGCATAAATACTCTATTCCACATTTTCATGCTTACCTGGCTTAAAATTTGAACCCAAAGTGGAAGAGTATCGAGAGTGCTCCTGTCTTTCCCGGTTTCCCAAGCTAATATGATCCGCTCAGTTTATTTACCTATATATATGTGTGTGTTCTTGATTGAACAATCTTCCGAACAATAGCGAACCTATAATCTCATTCACATTTCACTCTCATAGCCAGACCCATTTTGTTCCAGAATATTATTAATTCTAAATTTTGCCTATTGGTGCTTTTATCAGTCGATGGATAGCTGCTCAGCAAAAGTTACCTAAGGAAACAGAAACTGCATTAAATGGTGATGTTGCACTTGGATGTTCCGCATCCTTTCGAGATCCCGAGAAGCATATATATGGATGCGAACATTACAAGCGTAACTGCAAGCTTCGGGCAGCTTGTTGTGATCAGCTGTTCACTTGTAGGTTTTGTCATGACAAAGTAAGCGATCACTCTATGGAGAGGTAAGAATTCATGTCAATCTCCCCTACTTAAATTGCTACTCCTTTTCTATTTATTTTTATCTGAATCATATGATTTAACATCCAAAACACTTACAGAAAACTGGTGACGGAAATGCTCTGCATGCGGTGCCTGAAGGTTCAACCTGTTGGCCCCATCTGCACAACGCCTTCATGCGACGGATTCCCAATGGCAAAGCATTATTGCAGTATCTGCAAACTTTTCGATGATGAAAGGTAAGCAAAATCCAACAGTATAATGCATGAATCGATTTGCAATATCAAACTTGAGATACTGTACTAACCTTAACAAACTATGATCTGCCTTTAGATCTATTTACCACTGTCCATTCTGCAACCTTTGCCGGGTCGGGGAGGGACTAGGAATCGATTATTTCCATTGCATGACATGTAACTGTTGCCTGGGGATGAAATTAGTAAACCACAAGTGCCTCGAGAAGAGCCTCGAGACAAATTGCCCCATCTGCTGCGAATTTCTCTTTACATCGAGTGAAACAGTCAGAGCCTTACCATGTGGTCACTACATGCACTCAGCTTGCTTCCAGGTTTGCAAATCTCTCCTTCTCTCATTAAACTTAAAAGAGTTCACTTTTATCGCCTTAAATCAAAACATTTTTCCTTTCAGGCTTACACTTGCAGCCACTACACATGTCCAATTTGTGGAAAATCATTAGGAGATATGGCGGTATGTGGACTCCTCCCTCCCTCAGAGCGTAGTAATATACAAATCGCATCATATAATTTACGTAACTATTTTTCCTTTGTTTCTTTTTCAACTTCCACAGGTTTATTTCGGTATGCTTGATGCATTGTTAGCTGCAGAAGAACTTCCAGAAGAATACAAAAATCGCTGTCAGGTGAGAAACACTAAAACTGCTATGTCTTGACTATTTTCATTTACTCTTATCATTTGATGACACTCACACATGTTTCAGGACATTTTATGTAATGACTGTGAACGCAAAGGAACAACACAGTTCCATTGGTTATACCATAAATGCGGTATGTGTGGTTCTTACAATACCCGTGTGATCAAGTCCGAAACAACAGCCCCAGACTGCTCAACCTCGTCGTGAAAACAACGTGAGAGGTTTTTTCACTCTCTGTTCACTTTTGTTTTGTTGGTTTCATTCTCTGTTTCGCAAAACAATGTGAAGAAGATTTATAACAAAAAGCCCGTTGATAGATTTCTGTTTGTATAGTCTCTCTCTGAGATATTGAAGATTTTGAAGAGTCTTATTTAGGTTACCATACATTTTGGCTTTGGGCAAAGTCCTTCCCTCCTCTCTTCACATATCCGTTATTTGTTCTCCTTTTTCCTTCATAAGCCGAGACTTTATTTCTTTCAAGAGTGTAAATAGTTACAGTTTAATATAAAACTTTTATTTCCCACGATTGATCTTGAGATAATAGTTACAGTTTAATATATAATTCCTAGTTTGTTTGTTGAGATGAAACAGAAAACTCTTGAGATGGAATACGCACGATTGACCTTTTTGTTAACTGTAAACAAAGGGATTGAGATGAACACCACCATTAAACACAAAAAAACAGTCATCAATAGTGTAACAAAATAATCAAGTACAAATTCGTAAACATTTGCACACACTTCAAGTCCTTTGTATGGTCTAGAGAGGTAACTCAAGTGTCCATTCCTTGGATTGCAAAAATAGTCCATATTAGAAATGAAGAACAAATGTAAAACGGTTTTCTATTTCATTCTCGTTAATCAAATTACAATGCCCACTTACGTGTACATAAACAAAACCGAAAACACTAAACCGGCTAACTTAACCAAAGCCTATTTACAATTGAACCAACTATACCAACTTGATGATATTACACATAAAAAACTAGAAAAAGTTCATCCGTTGCGTGGAAAAAACTATCTACATAAATTTTAAAATTATTTTACTATATATAAGTGATATTTAAGAAATATTCTCACAAGTTATATTTTTAAAAATTCATAATATAAAACTATATGATGTAAAGACAAACAATATGTTTTATCTTATTATTTATGTTTGACAAAAATAACCAATTCTTTGTAATTGACTTGAAATTAAATTAGTGATTTTTCTTATTTATATTGCATAAACATATAAAAGTAAATTGATTTTCAACACTTATATACAGCAAAATAAGTGAATTATATGGGCGTTTTACGATTTAGGGGGTGATTGGTTCGGCTGTAACTTTAAATTATTTGCTGTAGAATTTAGTCTGTAGACGTTTTTGGTTTGTAGACATTGTTGTTGTAGCTTTAAAATGCTGGCTGTAACTATTTAAAAATTTAAGCACGATTGGTAAAAATTAGATGTATGATGTAGAATAACTATTTTGTTGCACAAAAAAAAATTCATTTGTTACATAAATTTTGCAAAATAAAAATAGTGATACTCATATAAAAATGAAAAAATATTTAACATTTTTATATGTAATACTATTTTTATTTAACATTTTTATATGTAATATTATTTTATATGTAATAATAATTTTATTCAATTAAAAACTAGTTACATACATTTTTATAACATTATTAGTATGAATGTAAATAATATTGTATGCAAAGTAACATAATTAACTTATAATAAAATATGTTATACATTTCATATTATATAATATATATATATAAAAGATAATAAAGAAAGAATGAAAAAAGAAACAAAAAGCATAAGAAAGAGGAAAAGAATAACGAAAGAAACGTACAACTCTTATTATTTTCTTACAGCATCAAATATAAGGCTTTAGGTTTTAGGGGTTTTACAGCCCTTTTTTTTTGTTGTAGTTTTTAAAATGAGTATAAAGCATAATTGGTAAGTTTTAAGGCTTTAGAAAAAAATTAAGGATGTAACTACTTTTTAAAGCCCAGCCAATCATTCCCCTAGTGTTGAATTATAATTAATAAATAAATAGAAATATTAACTTTGGAAGGTTATGAATTAAAATTATGGGCGTCCCATATTTTTAAATTTGGTTGAATTAGAATTGATTCACAATTAATGGGGAAATCAATTTGATTCCAAAATTATTAATAAGCAGTCCATTTTGGAAACGTTGCGTTTGATCGTTATTAGTGTTATATAAATTTATTCAATTAAATAGGTTCCACATTACAAAAAAATAAAAGTAATTGGCATTTCAAAACATCTACTTTTGTGAATGACTTTTAGAAATAATTTTAGTAGTGAATTATATATCTTTCTTTCCATGATATCACTACAAGAAAACAGCCGATTTTCCGACGAAATTTTTTTCCCGTCGGCCAATTCCGACGACTTGCCGACCAAAAAGAATCCGTCGGAATAAATTGACGGAATTCCGACGGCAATCCATACGGTCGGCATTCCGTCGGAATGCCGTCGGAAACCACCGACGGAACACCGACGAATACTAGCTGTCGGTATATTCCGACGGTATTCCGACGGTTATCGATGTCGGCAAAGTTTGAGTGGTTAATATATCATCTGCGGTGGCCGATGTGATTGGTGGAGTGTTATGTCGGAGGTATTGACGGAGTTCCGACGGATTCCCGACGGAAATCCGTTCTACATAAGTTTGCAGAATTCTTCATTCCATCATAACAAAATATCGAGAAACAAAAAAAATTATAAAGATGAGTTCATATTTTCGGGCATGGATGGACGAGCCAATGATGGATGTGGGGTCGGACTTATTAAGGGACGAGTACGCTCAAGGTATATGCGAGTTCATGAATTTACCCAATAATGTCGATGCAACAAAAAAAGGTCAGGATATCAAATGTCCTTGTTCTAATTGCTGTAATAGAATTAGTGTTGCGGTTCATAATGTTTGAACTCACTTATATAGATATGGTTTTAGGCCGGGATATAAGGTTTGGTTTTTACATGGAGAAAACAATTATGAATATGGTAGTACTAGTACCAATGAACCTTATTTTCCGGATAGCGTAGGGGAACCTACACCGGAAGTAGATGTTGGGGTAAGTACGGTTGCGATGGTTAACGATGCGTTTAGAGAGAATTTCCAGTCGGGTGGGTATGAGGGTGATAGGGTTGAAGAACCTAATTTAGAATCTCGAAGGTTTTTCAATATGTTAGACGCATCAAAGCAACCACTATACAACGGTTGTAGGGAAGGTCATTCACCGCTATCTTCTGCTAGTAGGATGATGAACCTGAAGACTGATTATAATTTGTCCGAAGAATGTGTTGATGCATTCGCCGAGTTCGTGAAAGATATTTTTCTAGAAGATAATCTGGCCCCCGAATCATACTACGAGGTCCAAAAACTTGTTGCCGGTTTTGGTTTGCCCTACCAGGTTATAGATGTGTGCATGGACAACTGTATGAAATACTAGAGAGAAGACGAGAACCGAAATAAATGTAAATTTTACCACAAACCACGGTTCCAGGACACAAGTGGCAGGGTGAAGATTCCATTCAAACGGATGTGGTATTTACCCTTAACGGAGAGGTTGAAGAGGCTGTACGAATCAGACCGCACAGCTAAGGCTATGAGATGGCATGCAGAGCATAGTCAAGATGGAGATATCACGCATCCTTCTGACGCGGAAGCGTGGAAACACTTCCAATCCGTATATCCAGATTTTGCATATGAACGACGAAATGTATACCTCGGCTTATCCACCGATGGTTTCAACCCATTTGGAAAGCATGGAAGAAAATATTCATTGTGGCCGATCATCGTCCTTCTATGTGCATGCGGCGAGAGTTCTTGTTTCTCTCAATTCTAGTTCTCGGGCCAGATCATCCAAGACGGTCACTCGATATATTCATCCAACCATTGACCTATGAGTTGCAGATGTTGTTGGAGCATGGTGTCCAGGCATTTGATGTTTCAATCCAGCAGAATTCCAACATGTGTGCGGTTCTTATGTGGACCATAAGCGATTTTCCGACTTACGGTATGTTATCTGGATGGACAACGCATGGAAGATTGGCATGTCCTTATTGCCAAGACAATACTTCAGCATTCCAATTGCAGCACGGAAGGAAGACTTCATGGTTTGATTGCCATAGGTGTTTTTTATCGGCACATCATCCATATCGTCGGTCTAGAAGACATTTCAGGAAGAATGTACAAGTGTTACATGGTCCACCTCCTGAGATAGATGGTCGCAGCATATTGGAACAGTTACGTGATTTTGGTGCAGAGCAAACTCCTGAATGTGGGGGTAATGGCCATTACCCCGTCGACGGTTATGGAGAATATCACAATTGGGACAAGAAGAGTATTTTTTGGGATTTTCCTTACTGGAAAGACCATCTACTGCGCCATAATCTAGATGTCATGCATGTTGAAAAGAATTTCTTTGACAACATCATGAACACCATCTTAAACGTTCCAGGGAAGACAAAAGACAACTGGAAGTCTAGATTAGACTTGCCATTGGTTTGTTTAAGGGAATCTCTTCATGTTTTTAACGGTAGATTTCCGATGCCCGCGTACCGGTTAGACGCTGGGCAGAAAGAAGTATTTTTTGAATGCTTCAAAAAATTTGTCAAATTTCCTGACGACTACGCATCTAATCTACCTAATTGCGTGGATTCGACGGAAGGGAAGTTTATAGGAATGAAGAGTCATGATTGTCATGTCGTGATGCAACGTCTTCTTCCATTTGTATTTGGAGGTATATTTCGTACTCCCATTAGTTTCTTACTACCATAATATTACTATACATGTACTAATTAACTTGTTTATTTTTTATTTATAGGCGTTGGTGCATTCTTCCGAGATTTATGTTCAGGAAACGCTTACAGTCCACGGGATACGTAACTTAGAGTCCAATATTCCGGTTCTCCTTTGTAATCTTGAGAAGATATATCCACCGTCTTTTTTTGACGTTATGGAACATCTTCCTATTCACCTCCCACGAGAAGCAGCCTTAGGAGGCCCTGTTCAATACTGATGGATGTATCCGTTCGAGCGTTACATGTTCCACCTGAAGAAAAAGGTTAAAAATCTCAGCAAGGTTGAGGGATCTATTGTCGCACAAAGCCTAAACGAGGAAGTCTCACACTTTGCCGAATATTACTTTCCACCGGAAGTTCGTACTAAGGCGAGACGTCTTGCCCAACATGATGATAGAGTTGAGAAAGCAGTTTATGCCGTGGTTGGTACTGAGTTGTTTGCCCAAGTTAGTCGAGCAAGTGGAAAAGGAAAGAAACGCAGACTATCACCACAAGAGGTCACATATTTGCATACGTATATCCTCAGAAACTGTGACGAAATTTTGGAGTACGAAAGGTATATCAGTTATTATACTAAACTTATAGAATTATTTGCCTTCATCTACTAACGACTGTTATGTTACAGGATCTACATGTCTCTCGCACGTGATTACCATTTGGATAAGACAGATGCCGAACTTGCTATCTTGAAAGATGAAGAATTTCCGGGGTGGTTGAAATGTTATGTAAGTTTAATATATTTACTTACTCTTACTTTTCCAGGTTTTCACGTTTATATGTTACCACTATCTTACTTATATCATTTTTTAGGTTTCCGAAAGTTTAGCAAGTGGTCAACCTCTCCCGACATGGTTAGTGGAGTTTGTTCAGGGTTTACGCAGCACCGCGACTTCATATCCCAAGTTTTACACTAGGGGATATTCGTTGAGGGTCCTTAAGGAAGGATGTCAAATGTCAACTTCGGACTATGGTGTTTCGGCGCAGTCAGGTGATCCCATGTACTAAGGGATTTTAGACGAAATCTTAGAAATCCACTATCCAGGAATGTTGGACTTGAGGTGCATTGTGTTTATGTGCGATTGGTATGATCCATCCAATGGTCGAGGGGTTCGAGTTGACCCTCTTGGTGTTATTTCGATAAATTCAAGCCGGAAACTACAGTATTACAATCCATTTATCCTTGCGTCTCCAGCAGACCAGGTATCAATACACTAATATGTTTACCTACGTACTCATAGTTAAGATTTCTTTTTCATGTATATTAACAATAACCACTAGTTATTAATAGGTTTGCTACATTCCATATCCTCGAGTTGCCTACCGTACAGATCCGTGGATCACAATAACTCTAATAAACCCGAGAGGAAAATTCTATGGAGTTCCAGAACATGATGCTCTACAACCATCGAGAAGTGTACAAATGTCACATGTTGAAGAGGTGGATAAGATTGACCTTGTCGTTGATATCACACATGTCGGGGATGATCTAGTGCATTCGGACGAAGAGGAAACACGTGAAGAATTTGACGACGATTTAGACTCCATCCCTAGTGAAGGTTCCTCCGGAGATTCAGAATAATAAATTGTAAATAAATGTTTGCTTATTCATGTTGTTCTCTCACATTTGTGTGTTCCATATAATATTTTTCATTTCATTAACAAAACCGATTGTAGAAGACAATCTGAGTATTACTACAGACAAATAAAAAACAAATAAAGGAAGCTTAATCATTTCATCTGTTGACAAATCTTGTATATCATATTATTTAATACTATATATATATAGTCATGTTCGATGACTAATTAACGATAAATATTGGTATTGCAACTCCAATAAAACATTACATTTAATGAAACATAAAATTTAAAACACATTCTTAAACAGGTACATTAGAGACTTGGAATTTTTTAACACACAACGGTTATGGTACAAGTACATAATAAACTCCTCATTTTACAATCATATGTCGGTTTCCATTCCGAACTTACCATTTGTTAGAACCATTTAGTGATGTTCTTTCCCTTTTTTTTCTTTTGTGGAGAATCTACAAATCCGTCGCACAATTCGCTTTTGATTGCATCAACATCTACATTTATGTTTGGCTTGTCTGGGCTTTGGGCGAATTCGAAATCATAGTAATGATCCTTTTGTGGAGAATTTATAAATCTGTCGCACAATTCACTTTTGATTGCATCAACATCTAAATTTAAGTTTGGCTTTTCTGGGCTTTGGGCGAATTCATAACCATAGTACTGATCCTTACATACGTTTGAACCACTTGCACCGTAAGTATCTGACTTTTCCATCAATTGACGTGGTTGTTCAGCTTCGATAACCCGCTTATGGTCAGGACATTGTGGCTGCCTATCGTAAATGTGGTGGATGTTTGGCGAGCACTGGCTGTCAGGCACTATTGTTGATGTGGAATCTTCTTTATGGATTGGTGAGCACGTATCAAATTCCCACGAGTAAGTGGGAATCTCTTGAGTGAATTCGTCGCAACGACCAGGGGTTTCCCACGAGTATTTTGGAATATAAAAAAAATTACCCTCGGATGTTGTTTTTGCGTCTTCATTAGGAGAGCTAGAAGACATTTTTTGTTTTATTGAGAGGTGTAGAAGATATACACTCCATCAGGTGTATTTATAGTAGAAGTTATATGTAAAAACCGTCGGTATTCCGTCCGTATTACTGACGGAACACCGACGGAATTCAGACTACACGATGTCGGCAAAGTTTGATTGGTCAGCTGTACTGACGGATTTCCGATGGAGCTATGTCGGCAAAGTTTGAGTGGTTAATAGATCAAGTGCAGTGGCCGATGGGATTGGTGGGGTGTTATGTCAGAGTGGTTTGACGGTTTTCCGACGGATATCCGTTCTACATAAGTTTTCACATTTTCTCATTCCTTCATAAAAAAATTTCAACACAAAATCATAACACAGAAAAATTCAACTGCGTAATGACAAACAGAGATCTATGGAATTACTATATGCAAAACCGAGCCCCCGGTCAAAACCCTCCAAACACAACTCTTGTTCCTTCAAGCCCTCCTTACGATAACTTAAATGTCATAGATGCTCAATCGACAATTTCACTCCACCCAACTCAACGATCCCTGAACCAAACGCCCGAAATACCGGGACCTGGCCAAGTCGTAAGGCGAGGAATTTTTCGCAGGAGGGCTCATGATGCAAGGGTGGTGCGCGGTGAAAGTTCTCAAACTCGCCCAACACAAGATTTTATTTATGAGGTAATTAACGAGGCACCACAAGCCGACCAGGATTTTAGTAGTCCTCGGTGGACTTCTACTATCGATTACATAATCCGTGAAGGTATATATATATATATAATTACCGTTGTTACTTTTACAAAATATTATTATATAATGATTGTATCTGAAAACTACAAAATCTACCATTCATACATGTAGGATTTATAACAGTAGAAGCACACCATTCTGGACCCAGGTTGCAGAAATTCAATTCTCGCATTCACAATTTCTGAAAGTAAAAAAGGTTTACGTTTTCGACCTATTTTAGTAATATTTACACATACAATTTATCTGACAAGTATATTCTATTTCATTATCAGATTGTGGTTATGCTCTCTAGTTTGACCCCCAATGACCAGGGTGATCTGCTTGTAACCTTAAAAGATCCGTCGGGAAAAATCGAGGCAACCATGCACCATAACATCTTCAAGAATGACGAGTACAGACTCACGACTGGTGTAGGTGCGGTGGTCATCCTGAAGAATGTTACCGTTTGCCGTTTTGATAGGAACCCAGAGTACCTAAACATCACAGAGCGAAACATTGTTAAGGTAGATACACCAGACGTTTATAAATTTTTTTTGGAATGGTTAACTAAATTCTGTTGTCAAACAGATAATCGGTGGTAATTCGATGATTGCTGAAAACCACCCAACGGAAGTATGCACCATCGAGGAGGAAGATGAAAGAACTACTGGGTACGAATATGAAACAGTTCCAGACTCCGATGAAGAATAAATATCTAACTCGTCCATGGTTAAGAATAATGTTATGATAACGTCTTTATGTTGGTTTTGTGTTAAATAATTTCCTAGTATCTATTGTACGAGTTTATCCGGATAATGTTGTTATGTGTAATATTTACTATTTTGGTATTTAAATTCCTATTGTATGTATAATGTAAGATTTATGAAAACCAAGGCAACATAGATAGAACATGTGGGATTCACGGGTTTAGCAATTCGATTGGCAGGACGATTAAAGCCAATTTTGATTTGTGGATTTTTTTCTATATAGTTAAAAGTCACCAAATCAAAATTTCCTTCAATCGTTCTGCCAATCGAAGAGCCAAGCCCGTGAAACTCACAAGTTCTATCCCTGTTATCTTCATTTTAATAAATCTCTAACTCGTTCACATTGTCGACGGAATTTTATTTCTAGTATTTATTACCGCCGGAAAAAATAAATATATGTAATAAAAATAAATTTCCGTCTTAATTTCCGACGAAATTCTGACGGATGTTGTTTTTATTAACAATTAATGAAATAAAAAATTTATTTAGTCGGAAATATAGTATTAATTGGTATTTAAAATAATATCCGTCGGAATTCCGTCTTTATTTCCGACGGAAACCCTAATTTGACTTGCCGCCAAACAACTTCGTGATCACCGCCAAAGCGGGAAATCCGTCGGAAATTCCGTCGGCCACGGAATTCCGTCGGCCACTCTTTTAAATACCCACACTTCCTTTTCCCCGAATCCATTCGTGAATTTTTTTTTCTCTCATTTCCTCCGATTCTCTCGCCGTTCAACCGCCGATTTGCCCACGGAATCGCCGATCTTCCGACGTTTGGTGGTGAATCCTCACAATCTTTCACCAAATCAAAACCCTATGTAAGTTTTACATAATTGAATAGAGTTTTTGTGAAATTGTTGTTGAATTTGGATATTGTTGAACATGGTTTCCTTATTGCTTATGAGAATTTTTGTGAATTTGGAATTAACAAATTTAGGAATTAAAAAGTTAAGGGTTTATGAGGATGTTAGAAATTTATGAAATTAGGGTTGTAGATAATTTAATAAATTTTGGAATTTTGGGGAATTTAAGATAATTTTCATATGTTTTTTTGTGATTTTTAATGATTTTTTAAAATGTAATGTATGATTAATATGTAAAATTTTAAATTTATCAATATCCTATATAGAATATTTTAAGAAAATCATTTAAAATCCTTAAATTTAAAAATTTTATAACATTAATAAAACAATTTAAACCTTTAAAATTTAATAACTGTTTAAAAATAATAAAATTTAAAACTTTAAATCCAAAAAAAATTTAAAAATTAATAACTTTAACAATTTAAACCTTTAAATCCTTAAAATTTAAAAATTCAACAATTTAAACCTTTAAATCCTTCAAATTTAAAAATTTATTTAGAGTAATAAAATTGTCCAAATTATAAATGTCAATTTCCCAACAAAACCTAAATCCATGAACTTCGGTTTCTGAATATAGAATATACAAAGAAGCCCTGATTACTTAAATTTGAAAATTACAATTTCCCTAAATCCCTAAGTCCATATATCACAAAACTACATAATCCCAAATTTTATAAATTCATTTATTACAAAAACCTGAAATTCCCATCAATCTTTATGTTCCTAAATAACAAAATGTACAAAAACTAAATTCCTTAAATCTCAAAATTCCAAAAAACCCAAATTCCCAATATCCTTAAACCCAAAATCCTAAATTTCTAAATAACTAAATCCCAAAATCTGAAAATCCCAAATTCCTATAAATTTTAAATTTCATAAATCCCGAAATCCCAAAATCTTAGAATTTTAGAAATCGTAGGGACTATCCGCGATATCATCACTCTAGGACTTCCAGTACGGGAGGTCGGAGTGCGAGTCAGACGCAGATTCCCGACAGTAATGTTGGATTAGAGACCCCACGCATGTCTCAGCCCACGGGTACAGCCGCCTCAGCTCCCACTGTCATGAGCATCGAGGAGTTTGTGTCGCAACCCGGACGTGATAGGTTGACTCGTCTAGATCCAGACGTTCCACCTAACAAGACCTGGTATGTCTTATTTAAATATGTAATGGATTAAATTAATTTATTTTAATATTTAACTAAATATTATAATAGGTTCCAATACTCGGGAAACGGGATTACGAGTTCTATCAATGCAATGATGAATTGCTTGGTAACTAAACCGTATCCCACATACAGTGATATGCCAGTGGAGGACCGGGACACTTGGTTCCGGCAATTTGCGGTATGATTTTATTTTCTAATTTTAAAATATATTTCTTATGACTCATATTTTAATTACTAATGCGGGAATGTGGTTTTTTCAGCAAGAATTTACGTGGGACCCACCGCTCACTCCGATGGTCCGTAAGAAATTCGACGAAAAGGCTGGGAGGAAGTCCTCGTTGAAGATGAACGAGTGGAAGGAGTCGTGGTACAAATACGGGAAGGTGCCTCGGGTTTTGCAAAAAAAATGAAACATTATGGGCTGGACTTCTTGCACATTGGGAACGGGAGGAAACTCGGGAGGCCTCGGAGAAAAACTCAACTAACCGCAATAGCGACCGGAAGGGGAAGGGAAAAGCGACCCACAACCTCGGAGCAACGAGCAAGGCTTCAGTTGCTGATAAAATGGTAAATATTTAAATAATTCAAATTTTTTAAAAATTCGCTAATATAATTGTATATGTTTACAGTTTCACGAGACCGGTGTGTTTCCTTCGCATCTTGATTTGATCAAAGTTACGCACACCAACAAGAAGACCGGTAAAATTCAAGATCCGATTGCTCGTGAAATCGTGGAAAGCGTGGAGAGGCGGCAGAAGCAGTACCTCCAATCGCAACCGATCAAGGAAGGAACTCCGGCGCCCACCGAAGTTCCAGTCGAGAAGATCAACGAGTTCACCTACGAGGTTAGTAACCGTGTCACTTTTAAACAAATATCAAAATAACTTTTAATACAACTAAGTTATAAGATTTAATTTTTTTTTTCGTAGGTGACTCCGAAGACCAGAGGCCGTGTATTCGGCCTCCCTGAAGATAGTTGCTCGTCCGTGTCGTCGGTTCGATATGGGGGTGGTAGCCGTTTGGTGGCGGAAAATCGAGAGCTGACCCAACGGCTTAGGGCAGTGGAGGAAGCGAGAGAGAAAGATAAGGCGGAGGCGGACGAACGATTTCGAACGTTGGAACAGAAAATGAACGACTTCTTCAGTACCCGTAGGTCCGAATAGGCCTTTTTACGTTTTTAAATTTAATGTAAAACTTTAGAATACTTTTAAAATACTTTTAAAACAATTTTAATATATTCAGTTTTTTATTTTAAGTTTTTAATTTATTTTTAATGTTTTATTATATTTTAATTACTTTTTAATTATTTAATTATTATTAATTTTTTTTAAAAATAACAAATTCCGTCGGAATTCCGTCAGTGTATTTGACCGTCGGCATTCCGTCGGTGCCTTTTTCCGTCGGTACTTATGTCCGTCGGAATTTACTATCCGTCAGAAATCTGTCGGATACCGCCAGATGTCCGAATCTGTCGGAATTCCGTCGGCGATTGTGTTTCCGACGATATACCGACCAAAGGTCGACGGAATCGGAATTCCGTCGGAATTGACCCTTTTCCGACGGAATTCTGACGGTTTAGGCCGTCGGAATATCGGATGTTTTCTTGTAGTGTATGTACAAGTGTCTTTAGTAGCCTAGTGGCTCTTTTACACCGAAATTACCAAGGTTTGTTAAGTTTGAATCCTAGAAGAAACATTTTTAACATTTTTTAAAATAAAGATTTGTAAAGAAAAAGGTGACACGTGTCATTTTGTCAGAGCTTGTTAGCTTTCGTAAACCTTAAAATATTATAAAGATAGCAAGGTTGCAAAAATATTCAGATTGGAGATTAAATATGTTTAAATCATTATACATATATACCTTTTCCATAAAAAATAAAACAAAATTGTTTTTGTATTACAATGATATCTAAAACTAAACCAAAATGTATATTAACAAATTTTCCAAACTTTTAATGTGGATTTACTTCTCAGTTGAGTTTTCCTATTCTTTAGGAGGTTCAAAATGGAGTTATCCCATTTACATACTCATATATTAGTCCTCGTAGTAAAACTGTATGGATACCAACCTTCATTTCGTGATCAGAACCGTTGAATATCTTATAAAAAAAAAATATATATGTCACATTCGAGAATTCAATTTTAGTTTACTTATATAATTTATAGTCAAAATGGAGTTATTTCATTTACATATTCTTATCTAATCATTGTTTACGGTGGACAATATAAGTGGTAAAAAATCTAATGAATTAATATGAATTTCCGAACTTTGAATGTTTATAAAAAATATTACACTTCCTGATTTAATAAAACTGAAAACGGAGTTATCCCATTTACATATTCATTAGTCGTCGTAGTAAAAATTTATGAATATTATCCGACTTTGGTTTATGATGATGAATGTTGAATATCTTATAAAATATATACACGTCATATTTTAGTATTATAGGTGTTATTGGAGAATTGATTTGTGTAAATTTTAAAGTTGAGAGATTTGTATAGATTTGTGAAATTTCACAAATCTTAAAGAATTTCACAAATCTCAAAAATTCTTATTGAATGTTTGTCAGGGGTTGTTATGGATTCTTATGGATTTTTATTGATTCTTAGTAATTTCGTATTTTTTTAATTCTAGAAATTATCTTTATTAGGTAATATTATATATGCTATAATGGAGAGTTTCAAAAAATAAAAGAAGTTTAATGTGAACATATATATGTCAGTCCCAAAGTCAACAACTGTGTCCCAAGGTGAAATGAAGAGGAAGAGGGTATGAAACATGTTAATTGGAATTGATTGAAAATGACTCTAGGTATTGGGTTTGTCACCATTCGAATGGTGTTTTATATTTGAGATTACATTTCTGAGTATATGAATTTATGTTTTTGTTTTAATTTAGAGAAATTTTAACAAATGTCTTCGTAAAAAATATTTTGCAAGTCATGCCACTATTTATACTTGATGTTCCTAAAATAGCCTCAGATCTAATTAACCCATTTTCTCTTAAAAAAAAAATCTCTTCCCAACAAAAATCACCGTCGACGGCGATCTCGCCGTCACCAACCTTCCTTCTTCATCTTCTTCGATTTCGGATTTTCGATCTTCAGATTCTAGTCTCGTCTCTGCACTATGAACTCCGCTTTAGATTTTGCTTTTCCGGCTACAATTCCGGCGAAATCGAGTTCCGTTTGCAGAATCCGACGCGGAATTCCTTCTTATGGATTCCGTTCCCATGTAAGAGTGTGCTCTCTTCCTCCTTCTACGTCTCTCAAGGTTTGACTCTTATTTCCACTCTCCTTATTCTTCGATTTCGCCTCTTCATCGCTTGATTCCAATAGGATAACGAAATTACTTGTACTATCGGTTTGATTCTGCGATTTGAGGTGTTATTGTAAATTTTGCGTATGGAATGAAGCAATTTTTGAGAGTTGGGCTAGTTTTCTCATGGAAATTTCAATGATCATACCAGTGTACTTGTCCTAGCTTGTTAAATGATGATGATGATACTTACGAGTACTAGCATTAGTAACTATGAGTAGAAACATTTGTATGTTAGTGCCTAGACTCCAAATCATGAATTTGTGATGATTATGCTTTATTGGCATTAGTAAATACGAGTCATGATAGCTATATGTTGATTCTGTGACTTCAAATCCTGGAAAAAGTTTAGTGATGCTTAGTTGGATATGATGTTACATAACTCAGTATTACCTCGGTGTTTGTAGCTTTCGGGTAACATTTATGCATCAGGGTGATTGAAAAAGTTAAGAAATAGGATCCTGGTTCTTCTGATAAGGGATACAACATTGTTTGATAAATTGAGGAAATTCTTTTGATTCCGTAGGCTGAGTCATGCTTAAAAAGAGACATGCACAAACAAAGAAGCATTCTTGAGTCAATGTTTTGCTACGATAAGCCAATACCTGAAGAAAGAATCGATGAGCCAGTAGGATTATCCATGTCAGAGAGAGATATTGGTGATAATGAGCGTTGCACTTGTTGTGAAGCTAAAGGTGCATTGCTCTGTGCCATTTGCTCAGGAGCAGTCTTGCCAAGACAGTAAGTAGTCTTGATGTTCTTCATACAAAAATCTTGATTTCTTGCTTTGCTTTTAGCTTCTCCTAATTATGTTTCTCGGGTTTTCTGCAGTATAACAACCGAGATAAACGGAGATGGATCAATGTATGTAACAGAGATACATCAAAGAGAGTCATCTGGAGTCACTCATAAGCTAATCTCGAGCAACCCGACCGTCGAGGAGCTTGAATCGTTACTGAAACAAGGAAATGTTGTAGATGCATTCTTGTCTCTAGAACCATATGATTATCAACAGAAAAATGGAATACGTCTTATTGCCAAATAACTAGTTATACACTCCTAAATCATTACATGATTGTATACTATGGTTAATATCAAAGATATAAATAATTATGTACTATGGTTTTGGTATATAATAGTAATAGTGTATTGAATGGTCCATTTCGATTTCAATCTCTCGTTAAAAATTCTTGATCGTCTTCTTCCTTCTTCACTCTCCAGATTTAAGACAAAAATAGCTTCTTGATCAAAGGGTTTTTGTAAATTACTCTCTTTGTATCAAAAATGGGGGAAAGAAGACGGTTTCAAGACTCAGAAACGTGTTACCGGTGGAGTTCTGCCGACGACAAGGGCGAGTGGTGACTCATGTCCGTGGCAAGTTTTGGTGAGGAGAGAATTGGGTTTTGGAGGTCTATGGCACAGTTGAAGAAGGATCAATTAGAGATTAAGTTCCGGTTAAGTGATGGTTCAGATTATAAGGTTTATTTTTAATAAGATTATGAGGTTTTTTAAACGAATTATAACGTTTGAAAAATAATTTATAAAGTTGTTTAAAGCATATTATAAGGTTTTTCTTAAAATAGATTATAAAGTTTTTTTTAAATAAGATTATGAGGTTTTTTAAATAAGATTATGAGGTTTTTTAAATAGAATTATAACGTTTAAAAAACAATTTATAAAGTTGTTTAAAACAGATTATAAGGTTTTCTAAAAATAAATTATAAGGTTTTTTTAAAGCAGATTATAAGGTTTTAAACAACTACTATTGTTGAATAGATTACAAGATTTTTTAAAATAGATTATAATTTTTTTTTAAAGAAGATTATAAGGTTTTTTAAAACATATTATAAAGTTGTTTAAACCAGATTATAAGGTTTTAAACAATTTTTATTTTTAACCAACATATTCACACTGGTGACTCTGAAGTTGATGGAAGTGAGAGTGATAAGGGAGGCTTTGCTGGTCATCCTATGTGTGAATTATGTAGAAATCCATTCTTTGGTGATAATGAATTATATACTCACATGTCTCAAGAGCATAACACTTGTTTCTTATGCCAAAGGTAATGGAAATTTATATATACGAATTTTTAATTTCGTGAGTGTGTATCCTGAGTGACGATATCCAATATAGGTCGCAGCAAGGACAATTTGAGTATTACAAAAACTACGATGACTTGGAGGTAAAAATCAACCAGTTTCATTGTAGCTTTTAGGTTAACTTGTGGCTGGATATGTTCTGATTCTTCATGTTTTTGCAACAGATTCACTACCGCCGAGACCATTACCTATAATACCGATTTTAAGATTTAAAAAGTTTTTAAATCATATTATAAGGTTTTTTAAAACAGATTATAAGGAATTTTTATGTTTTTTAAAACACATTATAAGGTTGTTTAAAACAAATTATAAGGTTTTTTAAAGTTTTTAAACCATATTATAAGGTTTTTTAAAACAGATTATGAGGAATTTTTATGTTTTTTAAAACACATTATAAGGTTGTTTAAAACAAATTATAAGGTTTTTTAAAGTTTTTAAACCATATTATAAGGTTTTTTTTACAGATACAAGGTTGTTTAAAACAGATTTTAAGGTTTTGAAACATATTTAAATCATATTATAAGGTTTTTAATCAGATTATAAGGTTTTTTTAAAACAGATTATAAAGAATTTTTATGCTTTTTAAAACACATTATAAGGTTGTTTAAAACAAATTATAAGGTTTTATAAAGTTTTAAACAAATCATAAGGTTTTTAAAGTTTTAAAACATATTATAAGGTTTTTTAAAACAAATTATTAGGTTGTTTAAAACAGATTTTTAAGGTTTTAAAAAGTTTTTAAATCATATTATAAGGTTTTTAATGAGATTATAAGGTTGTTTAAAACACATTATAAGGTTGCTTAAAACAAATTGTAAGGTTTAAAGGAGATTATAAGATTTTTTAAAGCAGATTATGCAGTTGTTTAAAGTAGATTATAAATTTTTAAACAAGTGTTATTTTTAAAATCATTAGTGTTATTTTTAAAACAAAATATTTGATTTTTTAAAATAGTTTATAATGTTTTATAAAACAAATTATAAGGTTTTTTAAAGTAGATACCGTTGTTTAAAGGAGATTATAAGGTTTTTCAAAACAGATTATGCAATTGTTTAAAGTAGATTATAAAGTTTTAAATAACTGTTATATTTTATTTGATGGTATTTAAGTTCCTTATAAACTTATTATAAGTTTATTTGAAATAGATTATAAGGTTTTTACAAACCTATGCATGCTAGTGTGTTTTACTCTATTTCTTGTCACAGAAGGAATCGTCCATTAGGAAATCTTTCAAAGAAGACATGATCTCACTCCAGAACAATCGTTTTAGAATTCCTTCTACATCTGCTTGAAGATTAGTTTGGTTATATGTACTAAATGACATATCTTATGTCACATACTGTTGATATTACATTGTTGGGAATCCATTCAACAAATAGTAGGAATATTTCTAGACTATTTTTATACAGTAATAAAAGAATAAGAGTACACCTTCAATACACTTCTAGAAACCCTTTAAATCTTATTCAACAATGTAAACAATTATTGGAGTGAGCTATAAAGTACAAAAAGAGAAGAATAGAGAGAGTATAAAGCGTCACTTATAATTCGGTAGCCTTTGGTATATGGGACCAGTTTCTTTGAATCTCCAGCTGCCAAAGAGAAACCCAGCAGCTTACTCTTCGTTTCCTTTAAACAATCTGAGAGCGAGCTTGTATCACTGCTTCGCTAGAGAACCCTAACTCCACAAGCGTTGTAATCTTAGCTTCAAATTCAGGTTCTTGTTGAGTTTACATGGTTGATGTACACTTCAATGAATCCATCTGAAAAGAAGGAAAATCTCTAGAAGCGAACCTCGTGAACGTGATAAGCCCTTCTCTGAGTCTGATAACCGATAGCTGAGTGGAGAATGTTAGATCAGGAGGATAGAAGAACAAAATCTTGTCAAGTTCTTGTCCTTCATTTTGGCCTCTTCTTAAGTCAAAAACGCAAAGTCGAAAGCTTTCACCACCTCACCTCATGGACGCCATTAACACCTTCAACACACACACACACAAATGGCTATTTGAAAATTCATAAATTTAAGGCTTTTCAATAGCAAATCGGTGCAAAAACATAAACTTTAGCGAACAAAAAAGTTGATCAAATTTACGATTTCGGGGATTCATATCATCGCAAGTTGATCAAATTACGCAACCCATTTGAAGTTATAAACATAAAATTAGGGAAATTGATTACCTTGATGAGTAAGACTAAGATCGACCTTCAATAATCGCAATAGTGAAACTAGCGATTCTAACAAAAGTTGTTGGTGTTTATCTTGACTAAAAACCAGAGAAACAAAGGGAAAACAGTATAAGAAAACAAAAATTGCCGGTGTTTATCTCGATTGCAGCAACATGAAACGGATTTTGACAACTTGAACCCAAATTTCGACGACATAAATACGAATTTTGCCAAATTGAACAAAGATTTCGACATATTGTACCTTTACAGATCTGAAAAAACTGCACGGCGAAATTCTCAGATCCAAGACGAAAATCTCTGATTTCAAAGGCGAAAACCATGACGAACACGACAGAGAACGAAAGACCTTATCAGAAATCGGTTAACTTCGTTGTTCAATCTGGAGCTAGCGACTCCGTCGAGAGAGAAGAGAGAAAAGATTTTAGGTTTTGCCTAGAGAGAGAAGAAGGCGTGATTTGTGGGAGGGGTAATTTTGAAATTGGGCAATATAAATGGTGGCACGAGTTGCAACACTGGCAAGGTGGCATTGTTATAAGAATGTAATTCAATAATGACATTGTTATAATTCTCCCTTTAATTTATGTTTTCTTCACGTTTTCTAGGTACATAAATATTTCTTGCCCAATTCATAGTAATAATAGTTTGAAAAGTATTTGCATGTTCTTAATTGTATGTGACGTTGTGTGTGATTTGCTATTTAAGTGTGTTATATTTGTTACTCCTTCCGTTTTATTTTATAAGATGTTTTGATTTATTTCGCGAGAATTTAGAAAATAATAAATACAAACAAAATCTCATTTAATATTTAACTAAAAATATAAATCAACCAATCATATATAAGACTACGAAATTTACAAGAACAAAAATATCAAATCTCATTAAAATCTGCATAGAAACTAGTAAAACATCTTATAAAATAAAACTAAAAAATTTCTCTTAAAAATCATATACAATAGAACGGAGGGAGTATATGGATTAGAAGAATCTCATAGATATACATGGTATTTTGAAAGTTGAGTTCCAAGAGTAAAACTATGCAGAATCTTGGTCCCAATAACAAGAAATTTTAATAGAATTACAAAATCATTGATAGTTAGACTTTTCCAATAACAAAAGATTTCAAATAGATTTTAAAAATCTTCAAACCAATAACAATGGATTTCATTTAGAATTGAAGAATCCATAAACCAATAACAACGGATTTTCTAGATTTTAAAAACCTTTCTATTTCCTACAAAATACCATCAATATACTTACAAAACAAAAAAAAAAATTACCCCATAATTTGAAAAAGTGGGTATGTGTAGTCAAGTCATTTTTTATGAGTTCTATGCTAAAGTATCTTTCTAAATACCTCATTCTTTAGGTGTTGTAATATATGCAAATTTTTATTAACACTCTAAATATTATATAAGAAACCATCACTAATCAATATAGCTTCATATGCATTAGTGTATTTAGTAATTTTGTCTTTTTGTTCTGCTTCTATATACATTATATTCCATTTTCGTGATAGTATGTGTTGTGTTTTATGAGTCTAACTGTTGTATACACTAATGCCCTTTGATTGGATGGCCAAGCAACTCTTTCTACTCACTTAAAAATCAATGTCGTAAAAGGCTCATAAACATATACTCATCTTTGTGTTATTGTTATTGTTATTGTTCTTGACTTGGATCGAGACTTTCTATATTTCTTTCCCTAATCCTTTTGAACCTAAAACGTCTCAAAGTTTTAATGTTTCAAACACTTCATTTGTTTATTTTAAACCAACATGTTTAAAAATACGGATGCTTTTAATCACGACCACTAGATGCTATATGCACTCCAACAAATTTTTAACTAAAGTATATATTTGTTATTATAACATATACATACTATAAATATTCGTAGTATAATTTATCATGTTTGTTTATCATCACATTATGGTCATTTTAGTGAGTTGAAAAGTATTGGAAAGCATGGATGGTTCATGAGAAAACAATCCCAACAAAAGAAAAAATCGGCCGAACAACAACGTCATGAATTTGAGCAACTTACGGTGGAATGTATAGACATTTGGAATCTCCTTATACAGAATGGTGACATCTTGGGTTAATAGGACATAATCACTACAAGTTGTTATCAATGGTTTAATTTCACTTCATGAAGCCAATGAAGATAGAAATCCTCCTACAATTATAATTATGTTCCAACCAAATTTTATCTAGCAATCATGATTATGAATATATTTCCAAAATTATGTATGATTTGAATATTAATTCCAGTAATAATATAAAATTATGGTTTGCTTAATCCATATATATTGGTCTTTTTTTTCTTGGAACATAAGAAATCCTTGGTACTAAACTCCATCAATCGTAATAATGGTATATGCTTAATAATCTACATATATGTTTTCATATTTTGGGTCAAATTTACGAGTAATCGTGTCATACGTAGTATTTGGAATTGTCATCTGATAAGCTCAAATTATCCCTAGAGCTAGACTCTCTCAAATTAAGAGGTAAATTGCAGTATTTAGGGTTATCGATCCACAGGAAGTCTAAGAAAACACAATAGATTATAAATTTCAGATTAAGCTAGGCAAAATGAGATGAATGCAATAAATCAAAGCAATTAAAAACGGTTTTAAAATCAATGAAAGAAAGCGCTAGATATAGGGATATCTCCGGTGAATCAAAGATGCAGATAAATAAGATAATAGGAATATTAAGCACAATTCTTGAACATGAACACGAAGGTAAAATCGACCAACTGTCGTTGCAAAGATTATCTATGAATAAATCCTAGAAAACCAAATTCCTTTGCGAATCCTATGGATCTAATCAAACATTAAAGTTCAAGTTCAATTGCTCACAAAACCCTAAACCAAATCCCTTTGCGAATAGGTATTTTGCTCATCTAACACTAGTTCAGGTGATTAATAATGCTGTCGCATCTACTAAACAACCTAATATCAGATTCTAGTTCGCGAGGCTAGAATCAGCAATAAACACAAGTCTAGATGAAGAATGTTCTAATGATTTTATCCTAATAATCAGATCAGATCATGCAACTCATCAAACACCTTTGAAAACCCTAAACCTAACAGGGAAACTACTCAGACATATCGAATAATGAAAACATGGTTTTATTAAAAGATAAATCAAAGAGTTCAGTAAAATAATGCGTAAGTCTAAACAATGACTCTAAAAACGTATTTATAAGGTTACAAAGTCGGCCAGAACATAAAAGTAAACATCTGGAAACTTCGGGCTTCAAACGGACTTCTGCGATTAAGAACCGGGCTTCTGCGAACAGGGTGTCGATCGACACTGATAGGTGGTGTCGATCGACACCAATCTTCAAAATCGGATTCTTTGCTTCACAAATGGTCGTGTCGAGCGATGCTCAGTGATGGTGTCGCTCGACATAGACTCCAAAACTTCATTCCATGATTGCATCTTTGCCGCTTCATTCCATGATACTCCAAAACTCCCAGTAAACATCTTTTAAGCTCCAATCGTCCTTGTACCTGAAAAGACTCTAAAACCAACACAAAACATAACAAAGATTCTAGATATAGGACTTATATCATGGCTTAAACAGGGTAAAAACCATGATATATCAACTCCCCCAGACTTAGTTTTTTGCTTGTCCCTAAGCAAAACAGATATAATCACTCCTTTAGGAACCACATACCTTTGCAAAGCAAATCCGGTGATACTTCGATGTTTCCCTAGAAGCTTAGCAGCCCTCCAGATTGAATCCAAACCCCTTAGAGAAACTCAGACTTTCAGTCGCAGGCCCCTTAAGTTCAATTAGGTGCGGTCTCATCGAGGGAATATCGATCGCTGGACCTTCTAGATTCTTTCGCTTCCTTTAACACTTTTTCCGCGTTTCACCCTCTCTCTTCCCTCTGAAACTGTTTATCCAATTAAGGATATCATAGAGATGCAATGCCTTTCTGTTGAACTTTTTTCTTGTGATGGCGGGTACCTCAGCAGAGGGTCCTTTACCACCAAATGCCTATATGAATTCGGGCTTGCACTTTTCGGCAGATTTTTATTTCCTTGGCATCTCTATGATTTCACTAGATCAGCGCTCACTACTGTTGTTCTATGAGGCTTTTATGATGGCGGGTACCTCAGCAGAGGATCCTTTACCACCAGATCTAGGACAGTTGTACTCATCATACGGGAAGAAGTTTCAAGAGCGGTCCTTCCTCGCTTTCAAGTGTTTAGAAGCTGAATCAAGTCTTACGATTAGCCAACGCCCTTGACAAGAAGATTAAGATTCATTAGGGCGGGGTCTTTGACATCCTTTCTAGCGTTCTCCAGAAATTTGAACTCGCTCCGTTAAACCGATCCACTTCCAGTTACCCACCTTGTAAAACCAAACAACTTGCATTGGAATGGTCCATGAGTGCTGTTCAAAGCAAGTCTAAAAGAGAAGTTTTGGCTCTAAAAATTTAAAAAATGACTCAAAAACACCAAAATAAAACACAAAAGTTAGCGACTACCTCCCCCAGACTTAAACGACACTGTCCCCAGTGTTATTAAGCCTAAGATCGGTGAAACAAAATAAACAGGAATTGAAACGAATGAAAAATCAAGTAAGAATTCGTACCTGGGGACCGTGTCGATCGACACAACATTAGTGTCGATCGACACTCACGTTTCTATCCCGATTCTGACTATGGATTTTCATGGTGTCGATCGATTCTCCTGTTGGTGTCGATCGACACCTTCAATTGAAGTTCATTCTCACTTTTAATTCGAACGTTTATTTTCCTGAAAATCGACACCAAAAACAAAACCAAAGCGTAAAACTGAAAAAGAAACATAAAAAGAAAACATAAATATTAAACTTACAAATGGGTTGCCTCCCATTAAGCGCTTGTTTTCAGTCTTTAGCTTGACTGTGATGGAACTCGGAACTATGGTGGATCTTTAGGAAGTATCGGACTTCCTCTATCCTGAACGGAACCGGCAACTTGTTTCAAACGGACCTTCTGGACAGCTCCCCCAGACTTATCAGAAACAGTCTCAGGAAAAAGTCTCATCGTTCTCTCCATCATTTTCTGAAGAACTGCTTCTCCTTGATCTTTAAGCTCCGAAGGAATGATGATTCGCATCTTTGCGAAAGGCTTTGATCCTCTTAGGTTTCATCTCTTCTTTTCTCTTTCCTGCAAATCCATCAGAAAAATCAAGCTTTCGAGGAACTCGAAGCTTGCATGAGCGCGTAACAGGCTTTTCATCTTTAATGAATGTAGAAGAGACAGAATTAAGTACAAGGGGTTCATACCTGGGCTCTTCATGAGGTATCTCAGGAGATGGTTCTGAAACGACCACTTCTTCAATGATCTCAGCAGGAATATCTTTCGAAGGCTCCTTGATTGGTTCTTCATCCAGCGATGTATCCACAGAGAAAGCTTGACCATCAATGGTGGATTTCCTTCTTGTTGTCTCCATGTCAAAGTCCATGACAATATCACCAAGATTAAGCTTTATCTTCCCTTTCCTCACGTCGATTTGAGCGCCAGCAGTAGCTAAGAATGACCGTCCTAGGATCAAAGGATCTTCAGGCTCATCTTCGTACTCCAAAACTACAAAATCCGCTGGAATAATGCAGTCCTGAATCCTGATTGGCACATCCTCTAGAATTCCTTTTGTGAATCTCCTCGACCGATCGGCTAGAGTAAGAAACATCCTAGTAGTCCTGAAATTAGTCATACCAAGATCAATAGCAACAGATAATGGCATTAAGTTAATTCCTGATCCTAAATCACAAAGAGAGTGAGGAAACTGCCCTGTCGAGATGGAGCAATTAAGCACGAAGTTTCCTGGATCTGGCAGCTTGACAGGAATCCTGCTTTGAATCATTGCGGTTACTTCTTCTGAGACTACTATGTCCTTCTTCTTCTTCCTAGGTACTGGAGGAGTATTCAAGAGAATCGCTCTGATATCTCTAGTCAGCAGTGCTCCCTCCTCAGGACTAATACCATTAGCTGCAAGCCGCTTGACGTATCTCCTAAGCGCAGGAGAAAGTTTAACTGCATCGATCAAAGGCATCTCAACCATGACCTTATCAATGATCCGCCTGCAAAATGCTTCTTCAATCTCCTGCTTGGACCTTTTAACTCTGGGGAAAGGAACCTTGGCCTTGTGGACGTTCTCCTCAGAAGCAATCGCGATAACCGCAAAATCAGGCTCTGTCTGGACGGGGTGTCGATCGACACTCTTTGTAGTGTCAATCGACACTAGATCTTCTGTCTCAATCTCAGATAACTCCACAAGTGGTGTCGATCGATGCTCTGGACTGGTGTCGATCGACACCTGCTCTGCTGTACCAAAAATCTCATCCAATTCTGCGAAATAATCCTTCGTCTCAGTGTGAATAGCATTGCAAGCGCTCCTTGGGTTTACATCGGTCTTCGCAGGAAGGAAACCATCTTGTCTCCTAACAGATTCAGCAGTCTGCGCAACTTGTGTATCCAATTGCTTCATATGAGCGCTCAATGACTCGAATTTCCCATTAAGGTCTTGGTAGACTGAGTCCAACTTCCCATTGAAAGTAACTTCCAACTTCTGTTGTCCATCTAGGAGTCGCGCAAGCATGGTTTTCACCTCGTTGTCTTGCTCAGGAGGTTTCTGGTAGGACGAGGAACCATAACTTCTGTTGAAGTTGTTGCTCTGAAAGGGCTTCTGATAGCCTTGCTGACTTCCATACTTCTGAAATCCTGAGCCATTGATGTAATTCACATCCTCTCCTGCTGTCTCAACTTCCTGGGCAAACTGAATAGACTTCTTGCCCACAAGGATACTTTTCATAGAATCCAGCTTCGCGTTCATCTCAGACAAGTGCTTCCCGCCATCTTTATTTTCGCTCAACTGTTTCCTCTCAATGTCAGCGTTCTTCGTGCTGTTGCAAGAAGCCAAGTTCTCGATGAGAGTGATTGTATCTGCTGGGTAGTTGGTATTGAAGGTACCACTACTCGCTGCATCCAGTGCCATCTGATACCGCCAGTCTACTCCCCTGTAGAAGATGCCTAACAATTGAACGTCTGTGAAGCCGTGGTGAGGACAATCCCTCTGATAGGACTTAAGTCGCGTCCATGCAGCCTTAAAAGCTTCTGTAGGACCCTGCTTGAAAGAAGTAATCTTTGTCCTCAGCTCTTCTGATCTAGCATCATTAAAGAAGTTGTTCAGGAATGCGTTCTTTGTGTCCTCCCAAGTAGTAAGCGATCCAGGCTCAAGCTGCTTCAACCAGTAAGAAGCATCCCCACTAAGAGAGTATGAGAATAGCTTGCAGAAAAGATAATCGCTAGACACTCCTTGAGCCTTGATGCTGGAGGCTAAATCCTCGAAGTTCTCGATGTGATCCATCGGATGCTCATGTGGAAGGCCATGGAAAGGATGTTGAGCTACTAGTGAGTAGTACGCAGGCTTCAGCTCAAAATCATTCCTCTGGAAAGCTGGAGGACGAATCGCAGCTCGATTCGCGTAGAACTGATCAGGCCTGTTGAAATCAGCTAAAGTGCGGTTCTGGACAGGGAGTCGATCGACACCCACCTGGTGTCGATCGACACCTGGCTGTCTGTTGCGTCCAGCGATCTGATTCCCTTGTTGCTCGGCGTGAATCCCATGCGGGTGTTGAGCGACACCAGCCTGATTTTCGAACACTGCTCCTTCGTCAACTGGCTCGACAATCTCCTCGACGATCAAAATACCATCGTCGTTAATCCTCTGCCCTTCGACGTTGTATCTGAGACCTGCCGGATCACGGAGAACTCCATCCTCTCCAGGAATCAGTATAATACGTTCTTGAGCAGCCATTCTAGCTGTTCTTCTGTTCTCACGTTCCAAACGCGCAAGTTCCTCGAGATTGTAACCAACTAGTTCCTCGTGTCGATTGCTCCTGGTATTGCGGTTTCGCATGTACCTGAAACGCAAAACAAAAAGAAACTAGCAAAACAAAAATAAAAACAAAAACCTAGAAAAAATCCTAATAAAATAAATCTAATGGTCTAAACTCCCCGGCAACGGCGCCAAAATTTGATAAGCTCAAATTATCCCTAGAGCTAGACTCTCTCAAATTAAGAGGTCAATTGCAGTATTTAGGGTTATCGATCCACAGGAAGTCTAAGAAAACACAATAGATTATAAATTTCAGATTAAGCTAGGCAAAATGAGATGAATGTAATAAATCAAAGCAATTAAAAACGGTTTTAAAATCAATGAAAGAAAGTCTAAGAAAACACAATAGATTATAAATTTCAGATTAAGCTAGGCAAAATGAGATGAATGCAATAAATCAAAGCAATTAAAAACGGTTTTAAAATCAATGAAAGAAAGTCTAAGAAAACACAATAGATTATAAATTTCAGATTAAGCTAGGCAAAATGAGATGAATGCAATAAATCAAAGCAATTAAAAACGGTTTTAAAATCAATGAAAGAAAGCGCTAGATATAGGGATATCTCCGGTGAATCAAAGATGCAGATAAATCAGATAATAGGAATATTAAGCACAATTCTTGAACATGAACTTGAAGGTAAAATCGACCAACTGTCGTTGCAAAGATTATCTATGAATAAATCCTAGAAAACCAAATTCCTTTGCGAATCCTATGGATCTAATCAAGCATTAAAGTTCAAGTTCAATTGCTCACAAAACCCTAAACCAAATCCCTTTGCGAATAGGTATTTTGCTCATCTAACACTAGTTCAGGTGATTAATAATGCTGTCACATCTACTAAACAACCTAATATCAGATTCTAGTTCGCGAGGCTAGAATCAGCAATAAACACAAGTCTAGATGAAGAATGTTCTAATGATTTTATCCTAATAATCAGATCAGATCATGCAACTCATCAAACACCTTTGAAAACCCTAAACCTAACAGGGAAACTACTCAGACATATCGAATAATGAAAACATGGTTTTATTAAAAGATAAATCAAAGAGTTCAGTAAAATAATGCGTAAGTCTAAACAATGACTCTAAAAACGTATTTATAAGGTTACAAAGTCGGCCAGAACATAAAAGTAAACATCTGGAAACTTCGGGCTTCAAACGGACTTCTGCGATTAAGAACCGGGCTTCTGCGAACAGGGTGTCGATCGACACTGATAGGTGGTGTCGATCGACACCAATCTTCAAAATCGGATTCTTTGCTTCACAAATGGTCGTGTCGAGCGATGCTCAGTGATGGTGTCGCTCGACACAGACTCCAAAACTTCATTCCATGATTACATCTTTGCCGCTTCATTCCGTGATACTCCAAAACTCCCAGTAAACATCTTTTAAGCTTCAATCGTCCTTGTACCTGAAAAGACTCTGAAACCAACACAAAACATAACAAAGATTCTAGATATAAGACTTATATCATGGCTTAAACAGGGTAAAAACCATGATATATCATCATCAATATAGAAAAGAGCTATCAAACTTTTTTCTCCTCTAAATTAATATTTTTCTAATCATGAAAAACATTGTTAAGCATCGTTAAGCTTCACTCTTTATGTTTGTTTGTACATCTAATAAATTAGAATTTTCGAAAACAAAGTTTAAAGAAATTATATTTTCAATTTTAATTAAAATCATGAGTATGAAACATAATTTAAAACACAAAGGTAGCATCAAGTTTGTCACATGTTTAAACTTACCAAAACAAAACAAAAGTCGATACGAAATTGATTATTAAAATTTACTCATGAAACATAGATTTTTTGTTTAAACTCTCTTAGCCATTCGGGTGTGGAACGATGGCTAACTCTACATTCTTTATCATTTTTTCTTCGGGGATGTTAACTTCACCATCGTCTAACTTTAGTAACCTCTATTAAAAATAAAAGTAGTTATGTAACCATGTTGCAAAAATCCAGTGTGACATATTCCAATCGGTGTACTTACATAGCTCTGAATTCATTTGCTTCATGAATGTTAGATATGATTATGGTTTGGCTATGAGATCTAGTTGTATGCATCTCAACTCTTACGTTAAAAAATGTTTAAGTTCAACACTAAAAATTTTGGCCTTTATTTATATGTTAATATAGATTTTAATCTCATCTCCATACATATCTAGCTTCCACCAGCTCAAAATGCATACCGTTACGTCATTGTTGTCGATAGTATTGAAACAGTTATTGATCTCCACAGCTTCCGTACTCCAAGCAACACATGCTAATTCTTGGCCTCTATAATAATAATTGTCTAAACATTTGTTTCAATTTTAATATATAGTTTAGTAAGATATCTTTTATTTTGGATCCAAAATTTGAGCTTTTTGGGCATGTACAATGGTGACACCGAAGGGTTTAAAGAGGTGTTATTATAATATAAAAATATTAAAATTTGAGTAAAAGGAAGAAAGAGAGTGTTTTTGTGGGGTATATTGAAATATAAAATTTGAGTAAAAGGAAGAAAGAGAGTGTTTTTGTGGATAAAATTAGATATTTTGGAGAGAGAGGGATCCAATATTGGATCTTTTGGAGAGTGTGTTTAAAAGGAAAAGAGAGTGTTTAAATATAAAATTAATAAAAGTTGAGTAAAATAATGAAAGAGAAGGTATAAAGTTGAGTAAAAGGAAGAGAGAGCGTGTGTTTTAATAATTTAAAAATGACATTAGACCCTTCGATTATCCCCAAGTCCACTACGTACCTAATTAATTCTATTAATTTTTTTCTAAAGTTAGATTCTTTGATAAAGTATATTGTCTCGAAGTGTGATCCCGTTCCAACGCTCCGTAATCAACGAAAGAAAAATAACAGATTACCATCGACATAGTTTGTTGGACTGACCATTGTTTTGTTCAAAAACTCGATCTTGAAGTTATTACAAACAATGTTCGATATTCCAATTGCATTACAAACTTTAAAAACATGTACAATCCTCCATTGCATCTCCGCGAACATGTCATCATATATACCAAATGAAACAACCAACATCTTTCTTTTTTAACTAAACATTTCTACTGCGGAAAACTCATAAATCAATTAATCCAATAAAATATATAACCAAATAATCAATAATAAAATCTAGCAACCTAAGACAACCGGTTTGCTAGACTAAACAACAAAAACAATAATCTCTATCATCCTCTTCCAACGTCTCGATTCCGCGATCACACTTTCTTTTTACCTACAACACATGGAAAAAAGAGTTGCGTAAGTATTTAATATATACTTAGTGAGTCGGTCATACCATCTACAGGCGTAACCAGCAGGCTCATGCAACAATACAAACCACCACATATATTCCACAAACCAAGACATGCACCACAAAGCATTTTTTTTAAAAACATTTTCGTAACCAAATAGGTCATGTCGAGCGACACCAGCAAGGTGTCGATTGACACGACTCAGGTGCTCGTGTCGATCGACACACCTCTGTATCAGCCACAATCGAGTTTCTCCTCTCACAACTCAATTCCAGGCGATACGAGTTGCAAACCTGCAAATGATCGAAACCATACAATCCACAATACACAGCAATAATCACAATCCATTATACTCCAAGTGCACAGCAAACGAAGTAATAATTTAGGGATGGAATCCTCAATGACCAAGTGTTTACACAACCAATTATAGAAAAGGGAATTAAGCTAAGCAGGAACAGTAATTGTGGTGTTGTTATCAATTCTAAAGACAAGTTTGCAACTTTAAAGCGATATAAATTCAGATTAATAAAAGCGCTAGGCAATAGGGAATTCTCAGGAAATCACATTCATGAACCATACAACTATTCAGATTCTAATATGCGTGCATCTTAAACTCAAAACACTAGTCTAAATTGCTTCACTTCCGTGATAGCAATTACTTTCCCTAGAGATCCGAGTGCCTAAACTTCCGTTTGGTCACGGCTATCCTAGACAAGCATTATAATTCAGGTTTTGATCAGTTCACAATTGACTCTAATTCACTTCCGAGACTAAAGCCTAATTGCTCATCAACAATAGTTCCAGTGATACTCAAGCTTTTGGAATGAGTACCAACCTAAGATCTAGAGATTAAGTGATCAGTTCAATCCTAGCTTTATGCCTAACAGTGATGAAGATGATAATTAATAAACAACCTATTTGTGTCTGATTCAATCTGTGAAATCCATCGAAACCCTAAAACCTAACTGGAGATCTACTCAGACATAATAGAAGAAACGACAAAAGCAATTGAAAAAGACATAATCAATAGAATAGAAAATAGGATAAGGTTTAGAAATCTTCTCAGGAAAGTCGGTCCTCGTTCCGGGTCGGTCTTTTAAGTCCCAAGTATGGACCGGTCGGTCCAGCAACCAGACCGGTCGGTCCGATCATCAGAATGACTCTGTTTCTGCTCAAATACCCGAATCTCTTTCCCGAACACGTGCTGCTCCAAATCTCCGATTATGAACCTAAATGTCAACTTAAAACAACTCAAAAAACTCTGAAAACCAGTGAAAAATCATAGTTAGGAGAACCCAAATTCACGTTATATCAACTCCCCCAGACTTAGATCTTTGCTTGTCCTCAAGTGAAGACAAACTAGAAATAAACTCAAGGGAGCTACAAAAACCAAAAACACCTTTATGAGCTGAATGCAATCCTTTAAGACCCCACAGATTTAATACCCACAACCCTCATAAACAGATCAAAAACCAAGATGGTACTTCATGTACTTTGCCAAATACATAGCAATGCTACCATACTCAAGTTCCTATGTCTGAGAGACTATATACCAGGGTCCAGAAATCTTACAAGAGGGAAATGTCCGTCGCATAAGGGTTAAGGTTTTGGGCTATTTAGTGGTGGTGTAAAGGTGTTTAGGCTAACCTCAGTCGCGGCCGAATGCAAGTCATGGCACAAAAACCCAAGAGAACTAAATCCAAAGATGATGCACAACCTTTCAAACTTAAGACTTTCTCTCCCTTTTTTTTTTTTTTTATGAATAAAACTTTCTGCTTATCTAAAAAGAAACTAATATGGAAAATAAGAAACAGAAATGTGCTCATAAATAAAACATGTAACGTCTAAGGTTTCATTCTAATCCCTTTCAGCATAAAATAATTTTTTTTTTTTTTTTTTTTTTTTTTTTTTTGAAAATAATGTTGGGGATTAGTTCTAACTTTTTTTCTCTAAGCACAATCAATAAATAAAACGAAAAATAAATGCAGAAATGATAGTTCAAAAATCCTAAGCAGAAAGTTTAAATAATCTGTACCAGAAAGTCTGTAGAATGATCAGCTGGCCGGACTACGTCTCCGGAGGTTTTGCGCTTGAGTGCATGTCAATGTCTTGGACAGAAGGCATGAGGTTTGAAAGAAAAAGGTTAAGGTAGGGTGTGGTACCAGACTAAAAATGAGTCTGGCCATTAGGAGTCCTGAAAAGAGGAATGTGTTTGAAAAATGATAGGACTCCTAACGTGGTTGTTACTGCTTATACGATTTCGAATTCCCTGTGTTAAGAAAAACAGATTAGCATAAAAGTGTCAGCGTTAGCTTTCAAAGAGACAGGAGCCTTCTGGTAACACTGATCCGCCTATGGTGTTTTTAATCTTCCCATAGCATTGGTTAGTCACTGTTAGAGGGGTTAGCAAACATCATGTGGTCCTAGAAATGCATGCATATCACAAAGGTTTAGTACAGACTGACTCAATAAAACAGAAAATGACTCAAGAAAACGAAAATGAAAATAAGAAAACAGAAAGCATAATTAGTACGAATAGTACTCCCCCCAGACTTACTTCACACCGACCCGGTGTGAAAATAGATCCAAAGAAGAGACTATTAAAAGAAAGAAAATAAAATGAAAAAAATGAAAAAGAAAAGTAAAGAAAAGCTAACTTCGTCATCAGAAGTCCGGAGACTCATCAGAAACCATCGTGTCATCGGTGCCAGCAGCGTTATCAGCATCATCGGATCTCGGGTCTGTGGAAGGTCCAGAAGGTGTAGGCATGCGACTTCCAGCAAAGTCTGATCCTCGAACTGCATCCGTGCCTCGTGAACAAGAGATGGCACCCCAAATAGTAGACATCATACTATGCATCTTCTGAAAACTCCTGTGATGCCACTGCCGGTACTCGGGTGTAGTCCATGTATCGCGAAGTGGAGAGATGGCGAATTGGTTTTCATACGGTGGAAGCTGGTAGTTCTGCGCAGGTGGGGCAGGATCACTGGTAGTACCTGTAGAATCAGCATCTCGACTAACATGGCGGCGCTTCCGGTGCCGCGGAGGTGCGTCTGGAGCAGTAGTCTGAGGTGGGACGGGCGGGAGAAATCTCACGTTATCCAATGAGGTGAGTAGTGCATGATTACTAGGTAACGAAATGGAGCACTGAACCCCATCCAAATCGAAGTACTTCCACATACCCCCAACTATCCATCTGCTCTGAGTCAAATGCTGCATATCTAAGAGCGAAGGAGTAAGGATTGTCTTGGTGCCCCTCGTATCAATCTGATGGAATGTGAAGATGGGTGTGAGGAGACTACCACATACCTCCTGCTTATTCTGGCCCAGTCCAGCTAGACCCCTGAACTTCCTCTCAGCGAGGAATTGTGCAAATACTGCCCCGAAGTTAGTGCGGTTTTCGTGAGGACGCTCCCTGTAAATCGTAGACACAAACTTTGGCATCCCTAAATGCAATAAGAATAGCTCATCGAGACGCAAAGCTCCTGGCTCCTCCTTGCAGAACATAGTAGTGCTCAGAACCTTAGCAATAAGGCTGATAATCGGGTTCCTGATGAGTGTGAGCTTCATGCTACGAGACTCTGCAGGACCCATGCCTATCAAGTTCCATAGGCGGTCGCTGTGAGGAAAATCATGACGATCAGGGAAGTTCGGACTCGTGTGGCTTTCGTCAAAACTGTAGAGAATACACAAGTCCCAAAGAGAAATCTCATACTCAGTCCCTTGGATCACGTAAGTGAGAGATCCTCTAGCCACTGTCCTATGAGCCGCATCCGCATAATAAACTTCACAAGAAGCAAGAAACTGTCGTACCAAATCAGGAGAACAACTAGCACTTCATCCGTTATTCCCAATTTATCCAATATGTCAGGGCATAAAACTCGAGTAGGCAACATCTCGACATTGAGCAAACCATTATAGCATATGCTATTATACTTAACCCAACCGTCTCCTTTCCGTTTGTTCTTAAAAGATGGTTCACTAACTAGTTTCTGTCGGTCTAACTTAGGATGCGTATCAATTCCAGGGAAAGGGATACCGTCTTCTCGTGGCCATTGAACATCCGAACTCCGAGATCGACGCGGAGCATCCGGGTTACTAGAACTCGCTATCCCCTTGCCTTTGTCCTTTCTCGATGGTTTCCTCGGTTTGTCGTGAACACGCTTAGTACGATTGTCATGTTCTTCGTTCACATCATCTTCGGGTAGCGAATTGGTGGCGGGTGGATGTCTCTCACGACCTATAGCTACAAAAACGAACCAAGGGAAAGTGAGAAACAAGCGAATTAAACGGCAAAATCGAAGGAGAAAGAACAACCCAAAAACCCGAAATTTGACATGCAATTCTAAAGCTCATACCTTGCAGATCGATCAAATTGATGGTATAAACGGATAGATCTTGAAAAACTAAGCAATTTAGAGCCAAAAATCGTTTAATTCGGGTGAGAAATTAAAGAGTTAGGGTTTGATGAAATTTTGGATAAAAATCACCAAGAACATGTGAAAGGGGAGACTAAAAACGAGTTTTGATCAGAGCATAGGGTGAGGATCGGGTGTTTGTGTGTTTATAGGACCAAACCGGTTTAATTTAAGTAAAACAAACCGGAATAAACCAAAAAAAATTGTGGAAAAAGTCACTTACCCAGGTGATCGGACCGACTGATCCTGATATCGGATTGGTCGGTCTGATTACCAGAACTTACCCAATCCGCGGATTGAGGAGATCGACCGGTCTCGTTATCGGATCGAACAGGCCACTTTCCTGAGATGAATTGGACGATCAGTGGTGTCAGGCGATCGACCGGTCCAATGAGTGGACCGACCGGTCGATTTTCCCGGGGCAAAAGGTAGTTTTCATGGTGAAAAGGGATCGGTCGGTCGTGTGTAAGGCCCAACCGGTCCATTTTCCCGAGACTTGGACTGGCCTTGAGAAAGTGCAAGATCGACCGGTCTTGTAGTGGACTGACCAATCCACTTTCCAGAGTCCAAAAATCATAACTTCGATGACGAAAAATCCTAAGGAAAAACCAAGAAAAACGAAAAGAAAGGTAAAATTGAAAAGAAATGAAAAATAAAGGCATGTATATACACTTACAAGTGGGTTGCCTCCCACCAAGCGCTTTGTTTAACGTCGTTAGCTAGACGTGAGTGCCTTTTTAGGCATTAGACGGATCAGCAAGAGGGATCTCAGCACCCTATGGAATGGTGGCATCAGCGAGATAAGGCTTTAGCCGCTGGCCATTGACGACGAACTCCCCTCCAGACGGATTCAGTAAGACTACTGCTCTGTATGGTCTCACCTCCTTGATGGTGAAAGGACCCGACCACCGTGAACGGAGTTTACCAGGGAATAATTTCAAGCGAGAGTTGAAAAGTAAAACCTGGTCATTCGGAGCGAAACTCCTAGAAAGGATTCGCTTGTCATGGTATGCTTTGGTGCATTCCTTGTAGATCCTGAAGTTCTCATAGGCCATATGTCTTATCTCTTCCAGCTCGTGCAATTGGATGGACCGTCGTTCAGAGGCTGATTTGATATCAAAGTTGAGCTGCTTCACTGGCCAGGCTGCCTTGTACTCTAACTCTACTGGGAGATGACAAGCTTTTCCATACACCAGATGAAATGGAGTGGTTCCCAAGGGCGTCTTGTACGCGGTGCGATAAGCCCATAGAGCACCATCAAGCTTCATCGACCAATCCTTCCTTGTCGTGTTTACTGTCTTCTGCAGGATGTTCTTGATCTCTCTGTTTGAGATTTCCACTTGTCCACTCGTCTGAGGATGATAAGGGGTCGCGACCTTGTGTCTAACTCCATTCTTTGTTAACAACTTGGCGAACACCTTATTGATGAAGTGGGAACCTCCATCGCTGATCACTATTCGAGGAACGCCAAACCGTGGGAAAATGATTGATTTGAACATTTTCAGAACCACCCTGGCGTCATTTGTTGGGGAAGCCAGCGCCTCAACCCACTTGGATACATAATCGACCACCACCAGGATATATTGGTTTCCATAGGAAGAAGGGAATGGTCCCATGAAATCAATTCCCCAGACGTCGAACACCTCCACTTCCAATATGAAGTTCTGTGGCATTTCGTTGCGTTTGCTAATGTTACCCTGTCTCTGGCAAGAATCACACTTAGAAACAAACTCATTAGCGTCTTTAAACAGGGTAGGCCACCAAAAGCCTGCCTGCAATACCTTGGAAACTGTTTTAAAAGTAGCGAAATGTCCTGCGTAGTTAGAACTGTGACAGTGGAAGAGTATACCTGGGATTTCCGTTTCAGACACACACCTTCTAAAGATGCCATCTGAGCACTGCTTGTAGAGGTAAGGCTCATCCCATAAGTATCTTCTGACGTCTCGTAGAAACTTCTTCTTCTTATATTTGACAAAATCCTTTGGTTCTTGTCCCACAGCCAGGTAATTGGCAAAGTCGGCGAACCAAGGTCTATCAAGAGGGCGTGTGACTTGGACAGAGGCGACGACCTCGTAAGAGTTCCCAATGCTTATTGAATAGACTTGTTCCTCAAGGATTCCAGCATCAAGTGGGACCTGCTCCTCAATTCGCAGTTTAGATAGGTGATTTGCTACTCCATTCTCACTGCCTTTCTTGTCGCGAATCTCTAGATCATACTCTTGGAGCAGGAGAATCCAGCGAAGGAGTCTTGGCTTGGCATCCTTCTTTGTAAGGAGGTACCTCAGAGCTGCATGATCCGTGTGAACTACTACCTTAGAACCCACCAAGTATGACTTTAATTTCTCAAAGGCAAACATGATAGCAAGCAGCTCTTTCTCAGTCGTGGCATACTTGCATTGTGCATCATCAAGAGTCCTACTAGCGTAATAGATCACGTGGAGTTTCTTGTCTCCTCGCTGTCCCAAAACAGCTCCCACAGCATAGTCGCTCGCATCTGTCATGATCTCAAAAGGAAGGTCCCAATCAGGAGGTTGGACAATTGGTGCAGTCATCAGTGCCCCTTTGATCGTGTGAAATGCTTCCAGACAAGGGCCATCAAAATCGAATTTCACATCTTTGCAGAGCAGCTGAGTCAAAGGCCTTGCAATCTTGGAGAAGTCCTTAATGAATCTCCTGTAAAACCCAGCATGTCCGAGGAAAGTCCGTACTCTTTTGACTGAATTAGGTGGCTGCAGACTAGCCATCACCTCTATCTTCGCCTTATCCACCTCAATCCCATTCTCTGAAATCATGTGTCCCGATACTATCCCGTTTCTGACCATGAAATGGCATTTCTCCCAGTTAAGCACTAAGTGTTTCTCCTCGCATCGCTGCAGAACCCTGCAGAGATTTGCCAAACAACCAGAAAACGATGAGCCATAAACAGAGAAATCATCCATGAATATCTCCATGATGTCTTCAATAAGATCGGTGAAGATGGACATCATGCATCTCTGGAACGTGGCTGGAGCATTACACAAGCCAAATGGCATTCTGCGATATGCATAAGTGCCATATGGACAGGTGAATGTGGTCTTCTCCTAATCGTCTGGATGGATGGGAATCTGGAAGAAACCTGAGTATCCATCTAAGAAACAATAGTAAGGGTGATTAGCAAGTCTTTCAAGCATCTGATCAATAAAAGGTAATGGGAAATGATCTTTTCTAGTTGCAGCATTCAATTTCCTGTAGTCAATGCACATTCTATGACCAGTTACAGTTCGAGTGGGAATCAATTCATTCCTATCATTTTTCACTACGGTGACTCCACCTTTCTTAGGAACTACATGCACAGGACTAACCCAAGTACTATCAGAGATAGCATATATAATTCCAGCTTCTAACAGTTTCATAATTTCCTTCTTAACAACATCTTTCATATTTGGGTTTAACCTCCTCTGATGTTCTACAGAAGTCATTGATTCGTCTTCTAGATGGATTCTATGCATGCACAAAGTGGGTGAAATTCCAGTAATGTCATCTAGCGAATATCCTAATGCTCTACGATATTTTCTAAGTTCACACAACAGCAAAGCAGTTTCAGCATTGTTCAATTCAGCATTGATGATGACAGGATAGGTAGAATTGGGGCCAAGAAAAGCGTACCGTAACCCAGCTGGGAGGGTTTTAAGTTCCACCATGGGAGCTTTCAGCTTGTTCCACGGATTATCGATATGAGTAGAGGACTTACCTGAGGGGTTTGGAGTCTCAGCCGGCTTGGACGTTTCTGCCTTGATATCCAAGGAAGCTACCAACCTCGCATAGACACAACTCTGATCCAGCTTCTTGGCGTATTCATTCGCCTCATCGTTTAGAAATCCGTCCTCCGTCTTGGCCTTGGTTAAGGCAACCTCTAGGGGATCTTCCATCAGGAGTTCCTCTGCGACTTTGCCAGCGACGTCCTATGGATCATTGATGGAGAAAGTTTGTTCATCTATCACAGGTCTCTTTAGAAGCTTATCCATCTCGAATTGCATCTCAATGTCTCCTAGTTGGAGATTGATGCGTCCGCGCTTGATATCAATCATTGCACCAACTGTGCAAAGGAATGGCCTGCCCAGAATGAGAGGATCTTTTGGTTCTTCGTCCAGTTCCAGCACCACGAAATCTGCAGGAACAAAATCATCACCAATCTTTAGTTGTAAGTCCTCAAGAACACCTACATGAAGCTTAACAGAACGATCAGCAAAAATTAGAATATGGCATGAGGTTGACACCCAGTCGCTTGGCTACAAAATATGGCATTAGTTGTAAGTCCTTGAAACCCAGTCGCTTGGCTACAGAATATGGCATGAGGTTGACACTGGAGCCTAAATCTCATAGTGAGCAGGCGAAGACTGTTGAATTGATCTGAACTGAAAGCACAAAACGGCCCGGATCTCCAAGCTTTTTCACCGTCCTGTTCTGTAGCACAGCGCTACACTCCTTAGTCACCCTCACATAGTCCTCCTCTTCGGTCACATTAGAAGTCAAGATCTTCTTAAAATAATGCTTAAGCGAAGGGCATAGGTGGATAACATCTATCAAAGGAATCTTTACTGTCAAATCCTTAACCATTTCTCTGCATTTGGCTTCCTCCAAGTCCTTCTGAGACTTCTTAGGTTGGACAGGGTAAGGCACTTTGGGAACAAAAACATTGTCCGGAGCACTGTTCACCGGACCGACCGGTCTAGAAATGGGACCGGTCGGTCTCACATCCGCTGGAACTTTGTTGTTTCCTGAAAAATCATCTGTCGATGCATCTAGACCATTAGTAGAAACACCATTTTCCTTCACTGACCTGGAGATTGGCTCAAGAACTCTGCCACTCCTAGTGGTAATCGCTTCAACTTCCATTGAAGAGACGGCATGACAGTCCCTCTTGGGATTTTGCTCCCCTTTTGCTGGAAGAGTCCCTTGCGGTCTCTTAACAGCTTCTGCATTCTGAGCTACTTGAGTGTCAAGCATCTTCAGGTGTGTTGTTACAGCTTCCAAACGCCCATTGATGTTTGTAATGTCAGTGGAAGTCCTCTGCTGATTAGCTAGCATCAGTTGCATCATAGTTTTCAGCTCGTCGTTGGGGTTAGGAGCTGGAGGTGGGGGAGCTTGTTGCCTAGGTTGGAACTGATTCTGACCTTGGTATCCAGACCCTGAACCTAGTCCATATTGCTTCTGATATCCTGCATTGTAGCCTGTGTAGCCCTGAGCTGGCGGAGCATTCCCTGATGAATTCACAAACGGCTTCTGAACTGGAGCGGCAGCTTGTTGAGGATATACCTGATCCTGAGGGTTTACCACGTTAGTGCTTCTATATGATAGGTTAGGATGGCTGCGATAGTTATTGTTGAAGCCTCTGTTCTGCCCAATCCCTTGACCATTCACATAGTTAACTTCCTGGTTATCCTCTAGGGCTAAAGTAGCATCCTCTGTGTAACAGATTGCATCTGAAGAATCTCCAACCATGTTACCGCCCTGAAGGCTTCCTTGCATCAAATCCCTGAGTTTAGCAGCTGTCAGCTCTGCTATTTCTGCTGCAGATGGCGTGTCGACACTGCAGACCCTCTTGGATCTGTCATATTCAGCACACTGATTGCTGGAGCTCTGCACCATGTTCTCAATCAATTGGTTAGCACCTTCTATGCTCTGAGTCATGAAGTCACCATTGCTGGCTGAATTAAGATTATTTCTGTATTCCCTGGTAACTCCATCGTAGAAGGTCCTGAGCATCTGCTCCTCAGTAAATCCATGGTGAGGGCACTCTCTGCGGTATTCCTTGAACCTATCCCAGGCTTCAGCAAATGACTCTCCACCGTGCTGCGAAAAATTGTTGATTCTGCTTCTGAGCTGAGCTGTCTTGGTCTTGGTGTAGAAACGATCCAAGAAGGCGGCTCTAGCTTCTTCCCAACCGTTAAGAGAATTTGGAGGAAGTGACTTGAGCCACCTGAGAGCTTTGTCAGCGAGAGAGTGCTTTAACAGCTTGCACTTGAGGTAGTTAGATGGCACCCCATTAGCCTTAGTCGTCTCACAGACTTCTTCAAAGTTCTCTATGTGATCCATGGGATTCTCAGAAGCCAACCTATGGAACACGTGTCTCTCTACCAGATTAATCAGCTGAGCCTTAATCTCGAAGTCATTCCTCTGAATAGGAGGGACACGAATGGCTGATCTGTTCTGGTAGTAGGTGTGGACATTATCCCCTTCTGCAATCCCTCTCTGCGGCTGAGGATTCTGTCCTGCTGGTGGCATCTGCTGTGCCATCATCGTAGCAAACTGCTGCTGCATTTGCTGCATTTGTTGTTGTGCCAGCTGCGCGCTCGCTGCAGTTGCAAGGCGGATCTGCTATATCTGGTCGAACAAGGTGGCCTGAAGAGCCGCGTCATCAGCTTGATTTTCTCCGTCCATAACTGGCAAGAGGTTTCTTTGAACTCTGTTGGTCCTTTCCGTTCTAGCTAGTTCTTCGTTAGTGAATGATATCAGTGGTTCAGTGCTATTACTCCTCCTCTGCATTCACCTGGAATCACAAGCAAAGTCAAACAAAAAGAAAACGAAATTAGAAAAATACTTAGACAAAATTCTCAAGTCAAATAAGATGGCAAACACAATGGGTCCCCGGCAACGGCGCCAAAAACTTGATACACAGAGTTTTAACCCTATTAAATCTACTGCAAGTGCACAACAAACGAAGTAATAATTTAGGGATCGAATCCTCAAGGATCAAGTGTTTACACAACCAATTATAGAAAGGGAATTAAGCTAAGCAGGAACAGTAATTGTGGTGTTGTTATCAATTCTAAAGACAAGTTTGCAACTTTAAAGCGGTATAAATTCAGATTAATAAAAGCGCTAGGCAATAGGGAATTCTCAGGAAATCACATTCATGAACCAGACAACTATTCAGATTCTAATATGCGTGCATCTTAAACTCAAAACACTAGTCTAAATTGCTTCACTTCCGTGATAGCAATTACTTTCCCTAGAGATCCGAGTGCCTAAACTTCTGTTTGGTCACGGCTATCCTAGACAAGCATTATAATTCAGGTTTTGATCAGTTCACAATTGACTCTAATTCACTTCCGAGACTAAAGCCTAATTGCTCATCAACAATAGTTCCAGTGATACTCAAGCTTTTGGAATGAGTACCAACCTAAGATCTAGAGATTAAGTGATCAGTTCAATCCTAGCTTTATGCCTAACAGTGATGAAGATGATAATTAATAAACAACCTATTTGTGTCTGATTCAATCTGTGAAATCCATCGAAACCCTAAAACCTAACTGGAGATCTACTCAGACATAATAGAAGAAACGACAAAAGCAATTGAAAAAGACATAATCAATAGAATAGAAAATAGGATAAGGTTTAAAAATCTTCTCAGGAAAGTAGATGAATTCTTCTCCTTGCTTACAATTGCTCAAAATCTTCAGAAAGTCTGAATAAAAACGTCACTCTAAAAGTCTGAAACCCTATGGGTTTTATAGAGAATAAAATAAGAAACGGAAAAAGGAAATCTCGCAGAAAATCAGGGGCCTGGACCGGTCGGTCCTGTATTGGGACCGGCCGGTCTACTTTCCAGCATCTCTTGGTCGTTTGTCTTGATATGTGGATCGGTCGGTCTTCTAAGTGGACCGGTCGGTCCACTTTCCAGAGAGCCTTGTACGTTTCACATCGATCCGAGGATCGATCGGTCCTCGTTCCGGGTCGGTCTTTTAAGTCCCAAGTATGGACCGGTCGGTCCAGCAACCAGACCGGTCGGTCCGATCATCAGAATGACTCCGTTTCCGCTCAAATACCCGAATCTCTTTCCCGAACACGTGCTGCTCTAAATCTCCGATTATGAACCTAAATGTCAACTTAAAACAACTCAAAAGACTCTGAAAACCAGTGAAAAATCATAGTTAGGAGAACCCAAATTCACGTTATATCATATACACGAAATCCATCACAAAATCATGATGAAATCATCAACAAACCGTCATAGCCTAGAAACCTATGGTCGCGAACTCACCTTTGCTAACTACAGTGATTGTATTCGGTTTGAGACTCGAGAACAGCCACAGACAGACCCTTAACAACACTAGAAACGACTGAACCAAGTCAGCAACACGAAGAGCACGACGAACAAAGGTTTCTACGGACTCCAAAACTCGAAGAAACGATTTCTCAAGGATTTCTTTGCAACAATCCTTGGTAACTCGAATCTCACTCAATCTCTATCTCTTTTCTCTGCCAAAAACCTGACGGCCATGACTCAGAACTCTTTTATAACGCAAGCCCTAGGTTTTTCCCATAAACCGAGCCCAAACCGACAATAAAAAAAAATCAAATCGGTTCAGATTACAGGTTGGTGTCGATCGACACCCACAAAACCTTCGTGTCGGTCGACACACACCCGGTGTCGCTCGACACGAACCTCATAACTCCAAATTCTGGTTCGCGGGTGTTACACCAACATGGTGTTGCCGTATGGTTGCGTGAATCTTTGAACCCTTATATGAATTAAAAATTGTTGAACCAATTATGAGATTCAGAATCACAAATAAAAAGGTAAATAAACATATGATCTTATAAAGATAAATGTTATTAATGTTGTATTTGGTTGTAGTGAGATTGAATACACCTCAATGGTTTCGTGATTTCTATCATCAATTATAATTTGGGCAACAAAAACAGTTCACAATCGAGTATTTGGTATATGTGATAATTTTATTGTCGAATTAATATAACAATTTCTATCCTCACGATTCTAAACATGTTATTTCTTTGTCATATTTAGACTCATCTAAAATTATAATTCATATAAAATGAACATTTTTACAAAATAATATATATGATTATAGTTGATACGAATCTAATAATCTATTGCATGTTTTCCAAAATTAGATTTTACTAAATCAAAATCCTTAGTCATAAATTGTATTCCCATAGCCTTATTTCATTCTATAAATTAACTTAGACAACAATAAGAGTAATATGAAGTAATAACATCTTAATCTAACTCTGAACTGACCTGTTCATCACAAAAAACCATTTCCAATGTGGTTTTACCAGATTCTTTAGAGAACTCACTCCACTTTCTAAGAACTGTGTGCTCTCGTAACATGGCCATTGTAAGAGATAATGAGAGATTTGATAGAAGATCTGAAAGGTTATGAAGAGAATATGAGCGGTCTTTCTTCTTTATTGTTCATTTATTTATTTTCCCAGTTTTTGGTAAAGTATTTATTAAATATATATATTCTCACCTGTAATATTTGATTGAGACTATTTGGGCTTTCTTAAGATTATGACCTCTTAGGGGGTGTATTGACTCTTGCATTTAAAGAGATTTGAGTTTTAATGAGATTTTAGGTTGTTTTAATGATTTTGTGTTATTCTATGAGATTTATAATAAAATTCTCTGCAATCCCACCTAAAACTATGAGATTTGAGTCTTTGTATTTTTAACAAGGAAATCCCTTGAAATTTCTTTTAAAATCTCCTGGAATCATTAAAATCAAATCTTTAGTATAATTTCAATAACAGTGGATTTTAAAGTACTTTTTAAAATCACTAGTTCAATAACAATGAATTTTAATAGGTTTTTTAAAATTCATAGTACAATAACATAGGATTTGACAAATTAAAACAAACCACTTGAAATGTTAGATTGAATACACCCCTTTAGAGTGTGTACTTATAATAATTTTAAGTTAAATTCGGTTCCATTCGATTAAATAATTTATATACGAATGTTGTGAGTAATTTGATTTACATGTTAATAATTTATTAATAATAACTATGGTAGTTTAATGTACGAGTGTTAACTAAGAAAACGTATCATATAATATTATTGTTTTACGTATATCACTAGTTGAAGATTATATATGTTTAGATCATTATATATATATATTATTTTTTTTCATAAAAAAATAAAACAAAATAGTTTTCGTATAAGAATAATTCTAAAAATAAACCAAAATGTATATTAACAAATTTCTAAACTTTTATGTGAATGTACTTCTCAATTGAGTTGTTCCATTTTTTAGGAGGGTCAAGATGGAGTTATCCCATTTACATACCCATAGTTTATGACTTAGGGTTATGAGAATATAATTTATGACTAAAGGTTTTGAATTTCTATTTGACAATCTAACTACATGCACTTTCAGAAGAAGTGTCATTAAGATGGACAGAGAGAGAAGAGAATAGTTTTACAGAAAGGATGCGATCGGATTCTCAGAGTTTTTGAGAAAATGCGGCAAAGCTTTTCTGAGGGAAGAAGAGAGAGCAACTTGTGAGTTACTACATCAATGTGTTCTTGATTAACCGAATACGGTATCAGAATCGTGACTCCGAGAAAAAAAGATAGTGACGAAGAATGATGTTTTGGTTCGGTAGGTAACGGTTATGGTCAAGGTGATGTTACTACTATTGGTTCATATATTATAATATGTAGTCAGAACATCTAGTGTTATGACTTTGTATGAAGTAGCAAGAAGATTGGAACAAAAAAAAGGTTTTGTGTTTGTTTGTTGTTAACTCATAACCTTGTTTGGGAGATAGAAGTATAGTTTTTTTTTTAGTGACTTTGAGAAACAAATTATGAAAGGTGTAAACTTTTTGAATCGATATGAGTTTTAGAGTTTTATTACGTTTTCATAATTTGTTTCTCAAAGTCATCAGAAAAAGACTATACTTGGATCTCACAAACAAGGTTATGAGTTTAACAACAATAGAACACAAAACCATTTTGTTGTCCTAGTTCTCTTGTTACTTCATACAAAGTCATAACACTAGCTGTTCTAACTACATATCATAATATTTAAACCAATCTTAGTAACAGCATTATGACCATAACCGTTACCTACCGAACCAAAACCCCCTTCGTCGTCACTATCTATATTTTTCGGAGTCACACAGTTCTGATATTGTCTTGTGTTAATCAAGAATACATTGATGTAGTAACTCACAATTTGCTCTCTTTTCTTCCCTCTGAAAAACTTTGCTGCATTTTTCCAAAAACTCTAAGAATCTGATATCATCCTTTCTTTAAATCTCTTATCTTCTCTATTTGTCCATCTTAATGACACACTTCTTCTGAAAATCTAATAATCTATAGCATGTTTTCCAAAATTAGATTTCACTAAGGAAATGGTATTGAATTAGAGAATTTGAAAGATTTGTAAAAAACAATTGATTATAAAAGATTTTATAAAATTTTTATAATTCTATCCAAATCACACCTTTAAAGTTGGGAATTGGTTCTTCACGTTGTTGACTAAAGTTTTCCTTAAATTCTTATCAATTGTCATGTATCATAATTACCTCATAATATTGAATAACACTAGCATTTAATAGAATTGTAAAACACTAAATTGAATAACACTAGAATTTGAAAGAGTTATTAAATTTTTTTGAATAACACTAGAATTTAAAAGAAACTTAAAGGGGTTTATTCTTTTGGTATTTTGATGGATTTTGAAATCCATGTAGAATTAGTAAATCTATTGATTTCAAAATCAAATGATATGGATTTAAAAATCAATAAGAAAAATTTCAAAATCAAATAATCTGAATTCAAGAATCAACAAAGAAGATTTCAAAATCAAATAAAGTGGATTTTTAAATCCAACAACAAAAACCATCGTTGATATAGAGAAATATTTTTGGAAGATATAGTGAGATTTACAAAAAGAAATATGAACATAATATTTGTGTACTTTGATAATGTGAAAAAATAAATATGGATGTAATATTTGGGAAAATATGTGGATGATGTGTCTAATCATTTCAAAATAACAAGTCTTTATTCGGGATTTCACTCTTCATATTTTTAACACAAAATCACTCCCAAATCCATTCAAATCCAAATTCTTATACAAAATTTTGATATTGAATAAGACTTGATTCTATATTGTATTTTGAAATTATAAATTGAATAACATAGGATTCTAATGAAGATTTTAAAATGATTGATTGAATAATATGAGATTCTAATGAGGATTTAAAAATGATGAATAGAATAACATTGGATTTGGGTGAGGATTTTAAAATGATAAATTGAATAACATAAGATTTGGAGTGGATTTCAAAATCCACTAAAATATCAAAACCAATAAACCCCACCCCCCCCCCCCCCCCCCCCCCCAAATTCATTCCAATTCAATTGAATTCCTCAATCGAATAACACCCCCTAAATCAAAACCCTTAATCATAAATTGTATTCTCATAACCCTATTTCATCCTATAAATTAACTCAAACAACAATAGGAGGAATCTGAAATGATAACATATGAATATAACTATGAACTAACGTGTTCATCACAAAAAAAACATTTCCAAAGTTGTTTTACCAGATTCAGTAGAGAATTCACACCACTTTCTTAGAACTCTGACTCTGATTCTCCAGTTGATGTTTGATCCATTAAACTCTGCAACTGTGTGCTCCGATAACATGGTCATGGTAAGATATAATGAGAGATTTGACAGAAAATCTGAAAGGTTATGAAGAGAGTATGAACAATTTTTCTTCTTCTTTATTATTCGTTTTAGTTTACTTCTATAATTCATAGTCAAAATGAAGTTATCTTATTTACATATTCTTGTTTAGTCATTGTTTACGTGGACAATATATTTGGTAAAAAAATATAGTGAAAATTAATTTGAATTTCCGGATGTTGAATGTTTAATAAACAATAATGTTCTTCCTTATTTTATAAAACTCAAAACGGAGTTATCCCATTTACATACTCATTAGTTGTTGAAGTAAAATTTTATGGATATTATCGGGACTTTGGTTTATAATTATGAACGTTGAGTATCTTATAATAAATATACACATCATATTTTAGTATTAGTTATCCTTTTGCTTTACTATTCCAGAATTTATTATAAATTTACTTTTATAACTTCTGTTTGTATTGTAGTCAAAATGGAATTATATCATTTACATATTCTTTACTAATCCATGTTTACGTGGACATATTTTGATCTAATCCTTGTTTGCGCGGACAGTACAATTGGTAACAAATAATTTGACTTTCCGTACATTGAACATTTTACAAAATATAATACACTTCCTTATTTAAAAAAGATATATATAAATTTCTTTTCATTAACTACAAAATACCATCAATCTCCTTACCAAAAACCATAAAAAAATAAAAATTACTCCCTAATTTTGAATAATTACCATACCTAAATAACACGTTGTAAAAACAAAAGCTGATTTTAGACGGGTCAGAAAAATAACCAAACAGAGTGTACAACGTTACAATCGTGTCCCTTACTCGAAGGCTGAGCATAAGGTTCTGAGTGATTTGCTACAGAGTTTACCCATTCCGGAGTGGAAGTGGGATATGGTCACGATGGATTTCGTGGTAGGATTACCTAATTCGCGGACTTTTGAAGCTATGTGGGTGATTGTGGACCGATTGACTAAGTCAGCACATTTTCTGGCCATTAAGAAAACCGATGGAGCGCAATTTTGGCTAAGAAATTTGTGAAGGAGATTGTGAGGTTGCATGGTGCACCAGCCAGTATTGTGTAAGACCAGGATCCCATGTTCACTTTTGAGTTTTGGAGAGCCTTTCAAGCTAAGATGGGCACTAAGGTGCATATGAGTACAACTTATCATCCGTAGACTGATGGGCAGCCAAAGAGGACTACTCAGACTTTGGAGGATTTGTTGAGGATTTTGTGGGATTGTGCTGGTACCGAGGAGGAGACTTAGGAGCCTGAGGCAAAGATGAAGCTGAAGTTCAGTACGTAGTTCGACAAGCAGGTTGCAGCTTGAGCTTATTTTATCTTTATGGTTCTAGTTTCAGTGTAAGCTTTGCACTGTTGTTATTTTGATTCATGTATTTTTTGTTTCGTTGTAACGATTATACATTTTTGAGATTTATAAGATGGTGGTTTTTTATATTTTTTTGTTTAATAAGATGAGTAGTTCATATTCGTGATGATATTTTGGGATAGGGAGTATCGAGTATTAAACTAAATGAGGTAGTTTTCGTCGTTAGATGCTTAGAGATGTTTAAAAATTGATTACTCAAGGGGTCATAGTGTTCCCGTATAACTCATTTATTTTTGGAGATGACGAGTTCTCCAAAGGAGATGCGGAGTTCTCCTCTATACTTATTTGGGATGTATAGTTCCCAGGATAGGTAGCGGAGGATGATGAGTTCTCTCGAGGGGATGACGAGTTCCCTATATATCGATAGCTCGAAATATTTGTTCATGAGAGTGTGAGTGGTATGATACACTGATAGCTCAAATAATATGATCCTGCGAGTGTGAGGGGTGTGGAAATGAGTTAAGAATGATTAATGTATGAAAACGTAAGTAAGTATGAGACTGGATGTGAGCCTCGAAGATCAGAAGAGAGGATCTTGGGTCGTTGTGACCGAGTTGGGTCATGGTATTGGTTGTTGGTAGACGGTTTGTCGGGATTCAAGGTCGAATCCAGAGTAGTGGGGGAGAGTTGTAACGCCCTCAAACCAAAATGTGGTATTTTGGTGTCATGTCAAGCGACACGTTGGCTGTGTCAATCGACACAACAATTTTGGCGTCGTGTCGATTAACACTGTGCATGTGTCGTTCAACACGAGCAACTGCTAAACCACGTAATTAAGTTTAATTGTCATGTTTTTGGCTTGGTTTAGCAGGTTAATCCCTATGAAGCTTGGTTTATAACTTGAGCAGTTTTGGTTGGCCGAGTTTAGAGTCAAAAATCAGAACGTTTAATGAGAGAGCTTGTTGATTAAGAGAGAAAGGTTAGAGAATTGGGTTGTTGTGGTTAGTCGAATCCTTAGAAGCGAGTTAAGGCGTTAAAAGCAGGAGGAATCGTTTTTCTTCGTAGTGTGGATTCGGATCAGAATGTGTAAGGCTTCGTAGAGGCTGCGTTCTTCGTGTCTCAATCCGTTTCAATCATTCTTAGGCTTAGGTGAATGTGCGACCATGACTTCGAGGCGATGATAGGATGTATTGATACGATTTCGTGGGTTTTCTCTTGTATAATTGCGTATGGTTGTTGATGTGTGTGTTGTGTTGGTTTATGTTGTGTTTTCTGTGCAGGTTTGTGACTCGAGTGGCTCAGGAGCCCCACTTCCTTATCCTTTTATATGGAAATCCACTAGCTCCGGCTCTTCACTTGTGAATGGTTTCACATGCGAATGTATATGAGTCTGGTGAATATGATTGAGTTGGGGTTGTGCCCATTATTCAGAACCCTTGATGAGAGAGCTAATAATATAATAGGATTCATTGATATTATAAAGCACGAAACAACCGAGAAAGAACCGCCCTAAACAGCAAAACAGAAGCTTCTAGAGCCATATCATTCATGAAAGATGTCTTCTCTTGGCCCTGTTTTGTTAACTGCACAGGAAAAAGCTCTCTTACCGGACGGTTTAAAGCTGAAAGAGAATCTTGTAGATCTTCAAAAGATTTGTAGAAAATTTCTCAAACCAGTTATCAAATCAAATTCAACTTCTTTCTCTTCCTCTGACAAAATCAGTTTCTCTGTTTCTTCATCTCCTCCGCTTGAATCTCCATCTTTACTCGGAGAACACATAAAACTCAGGAAAGCATGTCATCTTCCAGTGGAGCTTGAATACAAGGTAGCATGGGCAGTCAACAGATGAATTTCGACTTTAGGCTAGCTACAGAAAAGCGTTTGATACAGCTGAATGAACTTGATGAGATAAGAAATCACGTTGATGAAAACTCCAAGTTATATAAGGAGCGGACTAAGGAATATCATGATAAGAAGATCATCTCCAGGAAAATCGAACCAAATGACCATGTACTCCTGTATAACTCTCTTTTACAACCTTTTTCTGAAAAATTACGTTCTCGTTGGTTTGGTTCTTTCACAATCAAGGAGGTTAGACCCCATGGAGCAGTTGTCCTGATTAGTTCAGAAGGAAAGGAGTTCATTGTCAATGGACAAAGGGGAAACAATATTGGGCGAAAGCCAATATTTCAGCAGGACACATCGTTTCTCTGGACGGTGCACCCATCGCCGAAAACCCCGACATAGTCAAGTTAATGACTGAAAACGTGCACTTAGTGCGAGGCAACCCACTTGTAAGTGTAAATATTTTGAATTTTCGTTTGTTTTACTAAATTTTAGTTTTAAGTGTTTTATTCAGTAAACAAAAAACAAGGAAAAAGCAAGTGTCGATCGACATAGGTGGAGCATGTCGATCGACACCCACGAAACAACACGAGGTAAGTGTTTCTTATAAACCCGACTTTTTCAATTCACTTTCATAACATCCGAAACTTGCAAAAATCTTTCAAAATCTCATAGCTCTCTCGATTCTTCACCGAATTAAGTGATTTTGGGTCTAAATTGAGTAGATTTTCATCCTCTTTCCATTTCTATCACTCGTTTTCTCGATCTACAAGATGCCGCCAAGGAAGCGAGGCAGAGTTGCAACCACTCCAAAACCAATTATTTAGGAACCTGAAGGAGTCGATACTTGAGGAACTCGAGGACCTCAAGGAGAAATTCCTTGTCGTCATCCTTGGGCGATACTAGAGGAACTCCTGAAGCATCAGTGTACACAGTATAAGGCTTCCCTGGCTTGGGTAATACCAGTACCGGCGTACTAATCAACATCTCCTTGAGCCTCGCAAAGCTTTCCTCGCACTCCGGCGACCAAAAGAATTGAACATATTTTACGGTCAACTTCGTCATCGGCTGAGCCACACTCGCAAAACCCTTGACGAACCTCCGTTAATAGCCTGCCCAACCCAAGAAACTTTGGATCTCGGTAGCATTACTCGATCTAGGCCAGTCCCTCATAGCCTCTATCTTCGCCGGATCTACTGAAACACCCTCTGCAGACACGATATTACCAAGGAATCCCATCTGCCTGTGCTAAAAATTTCACTTAGTCAACTTAGCATACAATTTCTGCTCCCGAAGCATCTCTAAAACCAATCTTAGATGAGCCTTGTGCTCTTCGGGACTCTTTGAGTAAACCAGAATGTCGTCAATAAAGATGATAACAAACACGTCCAGATACTCCTTGAACACGTCGTTCATCAATCTCATGAAAGCCGCTAGCGCATTCGTCAAACCAAAAGGCATGACTACAAACTCGAAATGCCCGTATCTTGTCCAAACGCTGTCTTACAAATATCTGCCGGCCCATAAACACGCAATGCAGGCCCAAGCTGACCCAAAGGATGAGCTGCTACCAACTGAGCCATATGTTGTCCTGCTACTTACTGAACCGCTGCCCCTGCCACTAGCTGAACCACTTCCACAACCATCTGCTGCAACTTAGGACACATCGGCCGGATATGCCCCGGCTCTCGGCAATGAAAACACACCTTGGCATCCCGAGATGCCTCCCTCTTGGGACAACTAGCCACACGATGCTCTGTGCTCCCGCACCCATAACAGCTACGACCACTCTGGCCGCCTCCAGAAACCTCATCAAACCAACTCTTGTGATCTTGTGTAGGCTTGCCGCCTTTGCTAAAACCAGAACTTCGAGAATGTTGTTGTTGCTGCTGCCTCCTCGGCTGAGCAACAAGAGCAACAATGGATGGAACAACCACTAGTGGAATAATCGCAGATCTCGCGTGCTCACGCTGATCCTCCACAATAGAAGCAGCTAGCTCCACCAAATCCACCCTCGAGGCGTACAAAGAACCGCGACACTGCGATCTGATACTCAGACAAAGCCCCTGCAAAAACCTCAGCATCAGGTTCCTCTCGTCCTCTATGCTACGGCCAGCATAAACCAACAGTCTACTGAACTCAACATCGTACTCTCGCACAGTACTCTCTCCCTGAGTCAGCTGCATAAACCTTGTCTGAAGACGATTTCTAGCCTCCCGAGGAAAGTACTCGGTGTTGAACTCGCCCAAGAACTCACACCAGGTCCAAGCACCTCTCCTGGTCTCAATTGATCTCCACCACAAATGAGCGTCCTCAATAAGATAGTAGACATCCAACTCCACCTGATACTCAACGGGATATCGAATTGATCGAAAGTTGTGCTCCACTCTCAAGCACCACTCCTCGGCCCCCTCTAGCCTAACTATGCCTGCAAAGGAAGGCGTACCAATCTTCTGCAGCTATCCCATCATCACAAGATAGGGAGGATGCTCAACAACTGCAGCCCTCGGCTACTCAACCACTACAGCTCTCTGCTGCGCCTCCATCACCGGAGGTCCTGATGGAGCCGGTGCCGGAACCGCCGCTGGAAACTGATCCAACAACTGCGTCAGAAGTCCCATAATAACATCATCACGACCCTGAGTTGGAGCAGCACCCCCACCCGGGCCCACTCCACCATCAGCACCTCTGCCGGCGCCCCACCCGGCACCAACAACATCACCAGCACCTCTCCCGGCACCCACAACCACACTGGGACTGGTCTCGCTTGTGGTCTCCACCTGATGAGTCTGGGATGTAGCCACACTGCCAGACGACGCCTCTCACTACAAGAAAACAGGTGCATTTGCGACGGAAATTTGCGACGGAAAAAAACCGTCGCAAATTTGCGTCGTAATTGCGACGGTTTTGCGACGAACAGTCTTACTTACTCGCAAAACCGTCGCAAATTTGCGTGGGAAGTTTCCTACGCAAAATCATCGCGAAATTGTGACCTTTTTGCGTCAATATGTACATTTGGACGCAAATGCGTCGCAATATTTGCGGCAATTTTGCGTCGATATAACGTTTGCGACGGTTTTGCGTCACGGTTTACGTTTAGACGCAAAATACACGCAATTTTGCGTCGAGTTTGCGACGATATAACGTTTGCATGGGATTTGCGACTAAAGTAGGTAGAACACGTTTTAATTGATTCTTACTTGTTTATGAGTGTAATATTTTAGCCGCAAAAGTTTTGCAAATTAGTCGCAAATTGAAATGAACATTCTATAAAATCCACCTTATGGATCTCACAATATTATATAATTCGACAAATATGGATAACAATCGATCTTTGATACCGGGTCTGGCTGGTGTGAGACAAGCAGAAGAACGGGCAAGGAAAAAACATGAAGAATCGATGTTGGAAGAATGCAATTCTTATGAGAGACATGTACAGATGGTTAATTGTGTTGTTGAGGCAGAAGATCCATTGTTCACCGATGTCCTTTGGAAGACGACAATTGGAAATGTCACCAAATTAACAGGTATAATGAAATGTTATTAATACAACCTTTGAAATATATATTAGTAATTAAGAAACAGAAATGTTTTATAGGTGGACACACACGTGGGTGGACACTGGTAAAAGAGTTGCATAAAATAAAACCACAATGGCGTCACGTACCATATATGGTAGCAGTGATTCATAAAATGGAACCTAATGGATTGGGGGACGCGATGGGCATACTAAAGGTAACATGTATATATAAGTTCTAAGAAAATATGTTTTTAACAAATTATATATTTAGTAATCTATAAATGTTATTTAATTTCCTTGAAGGATCCTACCGGGACTGTACAAGTGAGTATTCATAGGTCCGCCATATCTGATAACAAATATGGGCCGCACATAAAGGAGGGTTCGGTATTGGTTCTAAAGGAGGTTGTAGTTGTTAAGTTTGATAGGGCGCCAACATATCTTAACATTATTCTTGAGAACATAAGCAATGTAAGTTAATTACAATATATATTTTAAAGGTATTGTATTAAGTAGTATCCGTACACATAAATCAAGTTTTTATTTCACAGGTTATATCTAAAGAAAACCTGGCTACATCGTTCATAGAAGCAAGTAGTAGCAGTCGTGGTCATCGAAATCCAAACAATTGGCTATCCCAGAATGACAACGAAGGGTCGACGATGGATGATGGTGAAGAAATTGATGATGAGTAAAACATTACGTCATCAATAAAAGAAATAAAAATAAATGTGTTTATGTTATCAGCTGTTTATTTGTATTATGTTTTTAAGCAATAATGTACGTACGTTTATGAACATCGATGTTAATGTCAAAATATCATAATAGTATATTAATATAAGTTTCCAAAAATTTACTTGTAACCCTAACACATTAATACTAATAACAAAAAATTTACTCCGAAAAATTTTCTCGAGCAAAGCGATGGGAATCATGATCAATTTCATCAACGATAGCTTTGAGAAGTTTCCAAAAATTTAATAGTAACCCTATCACATTAATACTAATAACAAAAAATTACAAAGTAAATCTTAACTTACCAAACTATAAATATGCAAAATTACGACGATTTTGCGTCGATATGTATGTTTTGCCGCAAAACCGTCGCAACATTTGCGACGATTTTGCGTCGATTATGCGGTATCGACGCAAAATGTCGCAAATATTGCGACGATATTGCGTGGTAAGATATTTTAGAATAAACACGTGTTTATGATGCTTACCTAATTATGGGTATAATATTTTTAGTCGCAAACGTGTCGCAAAAAAGATGCAAAAATGTCGCAAATTAGTAGCAAAATAAATCAATTTCCTATAAAAACCTCGAATGTATGATCGAAGAATTCATAACAAACATTCCAATCAAAATTTTAAAACAAAACGAGGAGAAATTTTTTTTTTTCTGAGATTTCATAAAGAGAAAAAGTATTTTGATAATTAATCGAAGATGTCTTCGCATCATGAGGTCTACGTGGTTTGAGCATGGATGTACAACCGCAAAGATCCAGAAACTAGCCAAGTGACTAGAGAATTTAGAGAAGGGCTTGACCAGTTCTTGACGCAGGCGATAAACAACCAAGGGGCTATCGCAGGATATACCAACGACGGTAACGTGAAAATTTTCTGTCCTTGTGTGAAATGCAAAAACTTTGCTCCACATGATACGCGAACTGTTTGGAAACATTTATTTACGAGGGGGTTTTTACCTAACTACTATGTTTGGTTTTCGCATGGGGAGGATTTTGTTGTCAATATTTCGGGTAGTTCAAGTACGAGTTATCGTGGGAATGTAGAAGGTGGTAGTAATTATGAGGATAGTAATTATCAGTATGGTCATGATAATTTTAATGAATCTGCATATGGAAATACAGATGGGAATAGGTTTAATGATATGGTCAATGATGCATTTCAAGAAACTACTGCTTCGTTTAGTGATAATACTTTTGAAGAACCAAACCCGAGTGCTAAAATTTTTTATGATATGTTAGATGCTGCTAACGAACCTATCTACGAAGGATGTAAAGAAGGGCTATCAAAATTGTCGTTAGCATCTAGGATGATGACAATTAAAAGCGAAGATAACCTTAGTGAAAATTGCATGGATAAATGGGGTGAATTGTTTAAAGAGTATTTGCCAGAGGGTAATAACTCTGCAGAAAGTTACTATGAGATACAAAGATTGGTAGCAAGTCTTGGATTACCGTCTGAGATGATTGATATCTGCATTGATAATTGTATCATTTTTTGGAAAGATGATGCTCAGCTGCAGGAATGTCGTTTTTGCTCTCATCCAAGATATAAGAAGACTAGTGGTCGCACCAAAGTCCCGTTCAAGCGTATGTGGTACCTTCTAATAACAGAAAGGCTGAAGCGATTATATCAATCAGAGCAGACAGCAGGGGCAATAAGGTGGCACGCAGAACACGATTATTAGGAAGGGGTGGTCGCCCATCCATCAGATGCAAAGGCGTGGAAACACTTTTACACGGTATATCCAGACTTTGCTGTAGAACATAGAAATGTGTATTTGGGTCTTTGCACTTATGGGTTTAGTCCTTCTGGGATGTCTGGTAGGCAATATTCGTTGTGGCCAGTCATAGTGACGCCATATAATCTCCCACCGGAAATGTGTATGCATCGAGAATTTTTATTTCTCAGAATTTTGGTTCCAGGGCCAAAGCATCCTAAAAGATCACTTGATGTCTTCCTACAGTCTCTTATCTAGGAACTAAAGGAGTTGTGGCATGTTGGTGTACGGACATTTGATTAGTCGAGCCGTAACAACTTCAATATGAAGGCTATCCTCATGTGGACGATAAGCGACTTTCCGGCGTATGGTATGCTATCTGGATGGACAACGCACGGAAAGTTATCATGTCCTTATTATTTAGATAAGACTGAATCATTTCAATTGTCAGCAGGAGGGAAAGCTTGCTGGTTTGACTGTCATCGTCGTTTTCTTCCAAGGGATCATCCTTATAGAAAGAGTAGGACGTTATTTCGAAATCGAGTTGTTAAAACCTCCCCCTTGGTTTACCTCTCAGGTGAGGAGTTGGAAGAACAAATCGATGGATATAATGCGGAAGAAACTGTAAAAGTTGGAGGTAATTGGCAAAGTAATCCAGCAAATATGCATGTTGGGTATGGGGTATACCATAACTGGCATAAGAAAAGTATATTTTGGGAATTGCCTTACAAGAAAGAGCATCTGCTGAGGCACAACTTAGATGTCATGCATGTGGAGAAAAATTTCTGTGAGAATATTATACACACATTGTTGAATGTTGCAGGGAAAACAAAAGACAATCGGAAATCTCTTCTGGATCTCGCGGCTTTATGCATAAGGCCTGAGTTGCATCTAACAGGAGATGGTAGGGCACCTATTCCCAGTTTCCGACTATCACCTGCTGCGAAGAATGCTTTGATTAACTGGGTTAAGGAGTGGGTGAAGTTCCCAGATGGCTACGTGTCAACTTTTTCAAGGTGTGTTGAGCAAGAGGGGAAATTTTCTGGGATGAAGAGCCACGATTGTCATGTGTTCATGCAGTGACTACTCCCTTTTGCCTTTCAAGAGCTTTTACCGCAGTATGTACACGAGGCAATTGCAGGTATTACGTTTATCTATGGTTATTAATATATACATACATGTATTTTGTAACTGTATTAATTAACTTAGTCTGGTCTGGATTGGCGTTTTAGGTATTTGAGCATTTTTCAGAGACATATGTGCCAGAACCTTAACGGAGGACGAAATCTCGAAGTTGAATTCAGACATTCCACTCACTATTTGCAACTTAGAGAAGATATTTCCACCTTCCTTTTTTGATGTGATGGAACATTTGGTTGTACACTTACCACATGAGTTAGATTTGGGTGGTCCAGTCCAATTTCGATGGATGTACCCCTTCGAAAGGTTCTTCAAACATTTGAAGATGAAGGCGAAAAATCTCGCTAGAGTAGAGGGATCAATCATTGCTGGAAGTTTGACAGAGGAGACATCAAACTTCTCTACTTACTACTTTAGCCAAACCGTGAAAACTAAGATAACCCGTCGTAGACGATACGATGATGGTGGGGTTGGTCGAACATATCACTTGGAGGGTGTACCAGATGTTTTCTGTGATGTAGGTCGGATGGGTGGAAAAGTGAAGGAATCAACGTGGTGTGATTTCAAGCATATGGGCCCATACGTATATAATGCTAAATTGTAACTACTTTCAGCCATATGAGAGGTATATATATATTTATATATTAATTGAAAATATATATACATCTAATTAATTAACGGGTGGACATAATGTTAGAAGGCCAAATACGAGAAGCATTTCCTGAACTAAATGATGAAGAAGTTCAATTTTACCTACAACGTGATTTTGCTGGTTGGATGCGGGAGAAGGTAAGAACCATGCATGAGTTATATTAGTATTTCTTATATATATATACTAATTATTTCAATTTTTCAATAGGTGGCGAAGAAATCTCGACAAAGTTGGCCTTTATGGGTACATGAGTTTGTTTTGGGACCCATTGCAAGCATAAAAACGAGTAAGATGTATTGTACTCGGGGCTTTATTTTTCACACATTTCAACAAGGAAAAAATAAAGCCACTGCAAATTATGGTATTCATGTCCCGGGCGATACAAACTTCTATGGTATTTTGAAAGAAATCATTGAGATTGAGTATGCTGGTGTGTTGAACTTGAAAAGTATATTATTTCGTTGTGATTGGTTTGATCCATCCAATTATCTCGGGGTTAAAACCAGCAAATTTGGAGTTGTTGATGTAAAAGGAAATAGGAGCTACACTAACAAGTTTGAGCCATTTGTTTTAGCATCGCAAGCAGAGCAAGTAGTCTTCATTCCTTACCCTCGTACTCGTGGACGACGGGATCAAGATTGGCTATCCGTGATTAAAGTTAACCCAAGGGGTCGAATTGTCGGGGGGTTAGCAGCTGATGTTGATGATGATCATCAACCCCCAGTGCAACCTGCAAGAACCGAAGAAGTTTCGATCCCTACAGAGGTAACCACCAATTTGACAAGAATTGACCCACTTCATAATGGTCTTGATGTGATATTCGAGGATTCAGAAGGAAACGAAGATGAGTTTGATGAAGACGAAGAGGAAGATGAGGACGACGATGATGACGAAGATGGCGGAGTATAACGTTATGTTTCTGATCATGACGAAGAAGATTAATAAATTTATTATTAATTATGTGTATATCACAAGTGTGTTGATAAAATTTTTTTTTAACCAATAGATATAACCATTTGCTACGATTTTGCGACGTAATCGTCGCAAAACAGTCGCAAAAGTTCATATTTGCGACGGATTTGCGAAGATTCGGTCGCAAATTCGTAGCAAACTTCCAAACTCAAAACTCTTACCATTACATTATTTATACCGTTTAAATTTCCTTTTCGTGGAATATAAAAACATATCATAGAGACCTTAATTCATATATATATTTTTTTCCATCAATGTCCAAGTAATAAGAATAAGAACAAAACACTAAGGTTTAGGGTATGGAAGTTTGCTACGATTTTGCGACGGAATCATAGAATTTTCGACGGATTTGCGAAGATTCCATCGCAATTTCGTAGCAAACTTCCATACCCTAAACTCTAACCTATACATTATTTATACCGTTTCAATTGGCTCGTCTTCGAATATAAATGTATGAGTCGTATAATAAATAACAATCCCTTTATAATTATTGAAATAAAAAACTTATCAAAACTTTATCAACAAAACATATATAACGAAGTGTCACATACATGCACTTATACTAAGAATGTGATCAATCTATCATTTTTGCCGATTTTACGAAAAACTTCAATTAGTAGACTAACTTTGTTTCATACATGGACTAAGGACCTAAAGAAGTGTTTATTTACATATATGAATTGTAATTTTAGTCTAAAACATCCAAAACCCTAAGTATACCCTAAACCACTTTAGCGTGGGATTTGCGACGGTTTCGTCGCAATTGCGTCGCAAATGAAAAATTGCTACTGATTTGCGACGATTTAGTCGCAAATGCCACGCTAAATTTGCTACGCTTTTGCGACCTTACTTACGGTCAACTCAATTAACTGATTGAACATTCGCATTGGGATTTACAGTTTGCGAGGCTTTTGTGACGATTTGAAAATATTTGCGAGGCATTTGCGACGGTTTTTTTAATATTTGCGAGACATTTGCGACGATTTGTGGGTGGCAAACAAAACGCTGTGGCGGCAAACATGCATTGGGTCAAATAGTCGGCCCACTTTGCAAGGGATTTGTGACGGAATTGCGAGGGATTTTTTTCCCTATATAAGCAATTCCAATCCCTCGCTCATTCCTCACACCTCTCTCTTCTCTCTCTACAAAAAACCTTTCTCTCTCTAAGAAAACGTTTCTTCGACATTCTGAATCCGGATCCCTCGACCTTCCGAATCCCGATCCCTCGACCTGATAAGGTAATTTTCTAAATTGTTCGTTTATTTTATGAATTTTAAATTTTTCTTTTAATGTTATCTTTAAAGTTGTTCAATTTAATATTAAATTTCAAATTTTTTTAATATGCAATTACTAATTTCAAAATTATAAAACTTATTTAGATGGCGGAGAACGACTATACCGACTACTTAGAGCCTGGTGTTGGTTGTGGTAGTGGTCATTCACGACCAGGACAGCGTACAGATTCCGCCCGCGTCTCTCCTTCAGTGCGCGCCTCTTCTTCTGGTACCGCTAACAGGATTCCGGAGTCACAGCCGACGCCACCTCCCGAGCCAAACCCTGGAGCAATTCCTTCATGGGATGACATGACCTTCGAGCAGCTTCTCATTACTCCCGGACGGCAGGCTCTTCCCTATTTAGAACCTGACTCTGCCGGCAACGCTGTGTGGTAAGTAATTTTTTTTACATTATTTTTGTTTAATAATTATTAATATATATATTTAAACATAATATCATTTTTATAATTATTTTTAGGTTTTGCAAAAACAAGGTGGGAAAGGATATTAGAAAGATCATAGAGCGGGATTTCAAGATGTGCCACACGAGTTGGAAGTATGTTAACCTGGAGACCAAGAATCGGTGGTTCAAAACATTCGCGGTAAAAAATTTTTATTTATTTATTCAATTTTGTAATTTTATAACTTATTTTATTCAATTTTCTGCAAAAATATTATTGGGACCCCGCGATTACTGGTTTAGTTCGTGAAGAATTTGAGGAGAAAGCGAAGAACCGTCTCAACAACCAAATAGGACGGTGGAAGGAGAAGTGGCAAAAGAATCCGGATCCGAAGGTATGTATGCCATCTTTCTTTGATCCCAATATTTGGGCTGCTCTTGTCGCCTTCTGGCAGTTGGAGACTTCTGCGGAGAAGCCTGCCCAGTGTTCGGCTGCTCGATTGACGAAGGTTGGCGGTAGTGACCAGCCTTCAAAGCACTGTTCGAGACAGATTTCTTATGCTCAGCATGCGGTTGACATTGTAAGTTATTAAATTTTTTTACTTTCAATTTTTACGGTAACAAAAAATTCAACTTTTAATATGTTTCCATTTTCAGACTGCGGAAACAGGAGTTCCTGCAACGATGACATCGGTTTGGGAGAAGACCCACCGCAGGCCGGACGGGACATAGGTTGAAGAACGTGTCCACAAGCTCCACGACGATGTCATTGAGCGAGTGGACGAACTTTCAACCCAGCTTACTCCCGATGGTCAACCTACTCAGCTGACACCGATGGAGGTCAACCGTGTCGCATTACAGGTAAAAATTTAATTTCTTTTTATTTTTATTCACAATTTTAAATATTTATTATACTATTAACATTTTTTAAAATAAAATTATAAACTTTTAATTTTTTTTTGTAGATGGCTCCACGAAACCGTAAGGGAAAGATGGCATTTACAGGATCTATCCAGACGGATGATCAGGGAGTGCCATTTTGTCCCGTTTCAAGATATGCTTCTGATCCGCTAATGGCTAAGGAGCTCCGGGAAACGAAAGAACGGCTCGGCCTAACGGAGAAGAAGTTAGAGAGGACGTTGAACGTCTACGATAATCTGTTCGCGGAATTAGCGAAGTCGAACCCCGCCATTGCCGGGATTTTAAGAAGGAGGGAAGACGAAGAAGGAGGCACATCGAGCCAGGATCCGCTCAATAATTTTAACTTCGATTAGATTTTTTTTGGTTTTTGTTTTTTGTATTTTTAATGTTTTTTTATTTTAAACATTATTTTATGAATTTTTTTTTTATTTAAATATTTTCGAATTTTATTAATAAATAATAAAAAAAAAAAATTAATAATCAAAAAAATCTTCGTCGCAACCAAAAGCCGCAATTACGTCGCAAATTGTTTTTACGCAAACCCATCGCAAAACAATGTCGCAAAGTCGTAGCAAAAACAGTTGCAATTCCGTCGCAAATTTCGCCGCAAAACCGCCACGAAGTTGATGCAGATGTTTGCGTCGTAAAACCTATGCAAATCCGTCGCAAATTTGATATGAACAGTATTAGTCGCACATCCGTCGCAAAACGGAATGTCGCAAATTCGTCGTTACTATTAGCGACGAATTTGCGACGATTCATAAATTTGCGACGGTTTTGCGACGCTTTTTGGTTTGCAACGAGCTAGTTGCGACAAACCAAAAAACGTCGCAAAACCGTCGCAAATCTCCGTTTGCAACGGATTTGCGACGAAAACCTCCCTTGCAAATGCACCTGTTTTCTTGTAGTGTCTATGGGTCCACGACCACATCCTCGGCCTCTACGACCTCTGCCTCTGTCACGACCTCTCGCTCCAGTATCCATCTACCACACACGACACAAAAACATGAGCAAACGAGAAGTCACAAACTATAAAACACAACTTACCGCGTAATCTCTTTGAAGGCCGCAAAGGGTGATCTAAGACTACTAATTGTCTAACCACCAATAAACAATTAAACACATAGTCTCAATTCATCCAATTACCAAGTCCTAAAAACGTCTAGGCTCTGATACCAAAATGAAACAACCAACATTTTTTTTTTATTTAAATTAATTGCCGAATTTATATTCCCATAAATATTTAATCCTCTACAGCTATTAAACAATTTGCTGAAATTCTCATAAAAATAATTCAAATAATTATTAAACCAACAAACAAAGTTCAACCAAACCAAATTCCATAATTCAAATAATACTAGCAACCTAAAAACCAAGTTCACTAGAAACAAATAAATAAACTAAACACCCTATCATCCTCTTCTCTGGCATTGATTCCGCGATTACGTATTTCTGTTACCTGCAACACATGGTAATAAGAGTTGCGTAATTATTTAATAAATACTTAGTGAGACGGTCCTCCCATTAACAGGCTAAGTACGGATAAATCAAAGCAGAATAATAAACAATTAAAAATGCACACATGATTCAACTGGGTGTCGATCGACACCTCAACAATTTTGATGTCGTTTCACCTTGGTGTCGATCGACACTACCTCTAGGTGTCGATCGACACCCTGTTCTACCACCAAGAACAGATTAAGACAAACCATCCAAAACACGAAAATCACACAAATGCATCACAGAAATAATACAGAAATCATAATCACACGCAATCAACAACCAGTTCAACCGCCATGAACAATCCTAACCATCTATCAATCGAATTCTAACCTATCCAAACCTACGGTCACGCACTCACCTCGATTTTGCGACGGAAAAGGGAATAACGCGAAGAACACCAAGAACGAAAGGAACAGCGACAAATCAACACTCTCTGACGCTGGAATTCACCGGAAACGCACCGCAAACACGCACCAACAACCTTACGAGTCTCACGATTGAAGAATTATGAAGAATGGATCACAAATCCCTTGGAAATACTCAAAACCCTTTTTCTTTCTCTGGTTTTTCTCCCCAACTCATGAAATCTGCGGCTGGAACATATATAACCCGACCTAGGGTTGCGTTCCCAAACCGAGCAACAAACCGGACAATTTTAAATCAAACCAAAATCGACCAAAAAACTTGGTGTCGATTAACACCCCTGCCCAAAATCCATATTTTTGTTTCGGGATGTTACATAGATGATTATGATACTTTGTTTTACAATGCTTGGATTGATAAGGAGTTGAAAGAGACAAGAGTAGCTGATCAAAGAGCGATAACGATTCTCAGAATCAAGGATGATGTTGTGCACTTATTGACAAAAGAAGGTTTGAGAACTATTGCGAACATGCATTAACCAATGTATCCGGATTTAATGAGACGGTATCAAGCTACCGTGCGGGTATACTATTCGTATGAGATTGTGAAGCGACCAAACAAGGGCACTTTGACATTCAAGGCTCAAGGTATTCGATATAGATTCTCTTTAAACGAGGTTGCTACAATCTATGTTTTCGAGGTTGAGGATCGCGGTCACATTGCTCTTCCAAGCAATCACCTGGGGTACGCAATTTTATGCAGCTTTTTGGTACACGTGTCTACGATAGCAAGAGTGCGACACAAACAGAAATCTGTCATCCGTCTATACGTTATGTGTTTCGACTTCCATCCACTACGCTTTTGTGCAAGAACGAGCCCCGTAAGTTGAGGGTTTTTGAGCTTATCCTACTATACCATTCTCTTTGTAGGAATTTCCTTGACCTTCCCGCTATTCCCAACGATGTACATTATGGAGTTGTTTTTGCACACCATCTGGTTTCCTTGAAGAAGACGCCTTACGAGAAGACGAGCAAGAAACTAGTCACAGTTAGTAGCCTTCTCACAGTCTACAACTGATGCAAGCTCTTCTATAATTCCTGAGCCTCTTCCCGAATTTCCACTAGTTCCTGAGGTCCCGATGGATGAGACGACATTTCAGCGTTCTGTTTTTCAGTGTCTTTAGGCCATCTAGCAGCGTGGTTGTTGTTGTGTTCGTCCTCGTTCTCATTCACCATCTCCTGAGCTTTCTCCTTCACATGTCGCTTCTGCGGTGGAGGACTAGTTCCTTACCATCTATCCCGGTTTTATGTTTTCTTTTCTCTTTTATTTTCTTTCTTTTTAGTCAATTTTTATTTCATTTGAGTCTATTTGTCTTTGATTCCGTACTTTGTTAAACTTATAAGATTATGTTATGTCGTTGTTTTTAATCGTGTTTTCTGTGAGTGTCTAACAGTGCTAATTTTGAGAGACTAATCTAATTTGGTTAAATTTTTGGATTTTTAGAAGTGGTGTCGATCGACACTCTCGACAGGTAACACTTTCTCTTCGTTTTTCAAATTTGTTTCATTTTATTTTATCTTTCTTTTACCAACTTCAGGCTTGATCACACTGGGGACAGTGTTGTTTAAGTATGGGGGAGGTGGTTGCTAACTGGTGTGTTCGTTTTTGAGTTTTAAGAGTCAGTCCAAATTGTTTTATTCAGGTCAAAACTCCCCTTGAGATAGCTTTAACAGAACAAATCGAGTAGGACCACTACCAAAGCAAGTTGATTGGTTTTACAATATGGGTAGCTGTTAATTGATCAGTCTAACGGAGAGAGTCCACATTTCTAGAGAATTCAGAAAGTAAGTTGCTAACTCCGCTCTTAATGAACTTTATCTTCTTGTCTTGGGGCTTGGTAGTCGGGGGACTAGATTCCTCTTCCAGCATTAGGAAAAGTGAGGATAAGCTCCCTTGATCTTCCCTTATTCAGCTTTAAAAAAAAAAAAAAAAAGTCATAGAAAGAAAAAGTTCAAAGATATTAATGACCCGGTCTCCCACCATGGAACGACAGTAATGATTCTAACGAAGTCCTCATGACCCTGTCTCATACCAAGGAACAACAGTAATGAGTGCTATTCTAAGACTACATAGTGATCCTCATGACCCGTCTTCTCACAAGAAATAACATTAATGAGTAAATAATCCAATGAAACCATGTAAATGGACAAAAATAAACTAAGGGAAGAGAAAAAGAAAACAGTGCAGAAAAGTGTTTAAGGAAGGGAAAGAATCTATAAAGTCATGCGATCGATACTCCCTTGACGAGACCGCACTTAATTGAATGAAAGGGGTTAGTAACTGAGAGCATGAGTTTCTCTAAGGGGTTTGGATTTAATCTGAAAGATTGCTAGACTTGTAGTGATTACATCGAAGTATTGCATGTTGTCGACTTTGCGGTATGTGGATCCAAGAGCACCGATTACACCTGTTTTCCTTGAGAACAAGCAAAAAGGTAAGTGTGGGGGAGTTGATATATCATGGTTTTTACCAGATTTTAGCCATGATATAAGTCCGTTTTTGGTGTCTTTTCGGTGTTTTTGTATCTTTTAGAGTCTTTGCAGGTTTTTAGACATTTAGAGCATACTTGGAGATTATGGTGCATTTTGGAGCAATGATGAATGAGCAGTCAAAGATTTCAAGTCGGATTGGATTTTTCAGCATGGTGTCGATCGACACCATCTCCGATCGTGACAAGCAAATTTAACGAGTTTGAAGATTTCTGTTTTGCCCAGAAGTTCCATAAGTTTATAATTATGTTTCAAGTCGTTTTTAAAACTTATATATAGTTTTTCTAGGCCATTGTTAGGCTTTACGCTTTATTTTTATTGAGACCTAACAAGAGATTGATTCAGAGCTTTGAGTGAGACAATTTTAGACTCTTTCCATAGAATTCTTCGAACCCTTTTATATCTCTTACTCTATCTTTTAATGCAGTATTATTTAGCTGTTATAACGTTTTCATTATCTATGTTTGATTAATTCTCTAGTTTGGTTTAGGATTTTTCAAAGACTGATGATAAATTGTTAAGAATTGGATTACTGTTGGGATCAATCTACTTGTGTTCTTCACCTTGATAGTTTTAGCTCTGATTTAGGATTTATCACCTGTAATTTAGGTATCTTAGGTTGATTGATTGATGAGAAACCATTATTAGTTAATCGAAACAATATCATTGGTGAGCAAAGAGACTATCAGCAAAGAAATTTGGTTTAGTATCTTTGTAAACAACTTGGAACTGCGTATAATACTTGACTAAGTTTATAGTACTCGCAAAGAAATTTGGTTTTTAGGATTTAGTCACATATTGCTTTTGCAACGAAAGTTGATTAGTTTTACAATTGCTTTTCGAGTTCTAGAACGGGCTCTTAGTAAATATCCCGACAATAGTCTAGTTCTTTGATTTTGAATCATGCATGCGAACTTACCGATACCTAACGCTTCGTTTTATTGATTTTAAAGAACTATAATCACCGTTTGCTTGCTTTACTTTAATTGCATTTATTTTACACATTATTTACTTTAGCTTTATTCGAAATTGAACTTTATTGTGTGATTTTTTTCCTTTGATTCGATCCCTAAGTACTATACGATCTCTTAATTTGAGAGAGTAGCTCAGAGTAAATTTGAGCATTATCAATTATTCCAAATTTTAAGCAGGTCAAAATAGAGTTATCTCATTTACATACTCATCATTTGTCGTCGTAGTAAAACTAAATGGATATTATCCGAATTTTGGTTTATGATCATGAACGTTGAATATCTTATAAAAAAAATTATACACGTCATATTCAAATATTAATACTCTTTCTATTTTACTATACCAAAATTTTAAATAAAAGTTATTTCTATAATTTATAGTCAAAATGGAATTATATCATTTACATACTCTTATCTAATCTGTGTTTACGCGGACAATATAATTGGTAAAAAATAATCTAAATTTTCAAACTTTGAATATTTTATTAAAAAACAATACACTTCCTTATTTTAAAAACTAATAAATTTCTTTTCATTTGCTACAAAATCCCATCAATCTACTTACCAAAACCAAAAAACAAAAAATGACCCCCTAATTTTGAATAATTGCCATAACTTATTCTTTATAACACAAGTTGTGCAATAGCTGATTTTAGACGGGTCGGAGAACCAAACAGAGTGTACAACGTTACAATCGCGTCCCTAACTCTCTCCGAGTTATTCGAACACAAATAAAATAAAAATTTCTTCAGAATAAATACACAAAACAAAATTAAAAAAAAAAAACTTTGAACTTTGCTCCAAAGAAGAAAAAGAAGGAGACGACGAATCACAGTTTTCTTCATCAATGGAGTTTCCTCCTCCTCCTCCTCCTCCTCCACCGGAAAGATCGAAACGGCTCCATAACTTCACCTTACCTTATCTCCGATGGGGTCAGCAAAGATTCCTCAGGTGCGTCAAGCTCCCTCATCAGAACAATCGACCTTCTTCTTCTTCCTCTCCTTCTCCCGATCGTAGATCTCCCGCCGTTGCCGGAGGTGAGCTCAATCCCGGCGATCTGGCGAAACCTAAAGTCGGAGAAGAAGAAGCTAAGATTGCTGCTCGGCCGTGGAATCTGAGGACGAGGAGAGCTGCTTGTAACGAACCTGGTGACGAATCGACGAGGATCGTTGAGTCTTCTTCTTCTGTGAGGAGAAATGAAATTGGTAACAAGAGAGGTCATCATCAAGAAGATGATGGAGATTTGATGAATAATAATAAGAATGAGAAAGTGAAATTATCTGTTTCTTTGTTGAGAGAAGAAATCGAAGAGGATTTCACTGCCTTAATTGGGAAAAAACCACCAAGAAGACCAAAGAAGAGACCAAGATTGGTTCAGAAACAAATGAATGTAAGAATATTTTTCGATTCCTCTTTTATTACACACAAAATTCAATTTTGCTTAGTTTTTTTCCATTGTTGCAGACTCTTTTTCCTGGGTTGTGGCTAGCAGAAGAAGTAACAGAAGGATCTTACGACGTTCCTGAGTCTGCAGAAACATGAATAAGGTGATCTTCAATTTCGGGTCATTTTCTTCTTGTATCCAAGAAATTGTTATTCTCGTTGTAAAAAAAAAAAAAGAGGAAAATTGTAGCAATGTGGCCAGTTTAGTGAATGAAACCATTTTACTTGGTTTCTTAAATTTTCTTCTTTTTGTTGTAAAAGAGAGGGGTTTTTATCCATTACCAAAGCTAATTGTAATCTCAATGGCAATGGAATCTCCAGCTGTTTTCTTCTTTGTTATCAAATAATGCAACTTTCTTACATCCTTTGTTCCTTCTTTATTTAGTTGTTCTTTAGCAGCCCAAGAGTAACTTAAATTGGTATATTTGTAAAGATTGATTATTTGAAAAATCTTAATCCTTGAGCATGTTTGTGTCAACAACTTGATGAGCTGCAATGTTTGTGCTGTTAGATGTTTTGACAAATTTGCACTTGTATACAACAACAAAACAACCATTTCCAGGTTTTTTTATCTCTCTGGTAAATCAATTTACAAACAATGTTCTATTTATTGAACACCTGAGTTGAGACATTTGCTACTTGCTGCAATTAGCTTCTTATATTTTCACTCTATGTTCCATTTCTTGACTGTTTAACAGTATGGAAAAGAAAAAAACAATCTATTTACTGTTTTGTAAGATAATGCAAGGATGATCCTGTGCTGATAATGATTCAGAAAGCCGCTCAAAGTAGAGGTAATGTAATATATTCAACCTCTTGAAATCTAATTAGGATATTATGGTTTTTTTTTTGTTTTTGTCTCAGCCATTGTTTCCTGCAGTAGTGGCACACCACATCCATTATTTTAATTGAGTTTAATCTCAAATGTTTCCAAACATCATCATCCCCTAATAAACCTTTCCTTCATCATCATCTTCTCATGGAAACATTGTATTGTTTACATCTCCTGCATTCACGTTTTATCTAACTTTTTCGGCAATATACGGGTCTTGAATTTGATCGTTTGATGCTTTTGCTCAGTCCTGCAGAAACAAAGTCTCTCTACGCAGAGTTTCACCTTTCCTCCACACAAAGGTTAGTTTTCATTGACTTTACATATCTCTGTTTCTCATTGGTTTCACTATCTTCACTGTTTGTTTTGTAAAATTTCCAGCATCATGATCTGCGCGGAATCAAACCACCAGCGGATTTCGTTCGCAGGCGATCTCGGCCAATCAGATAATTCACCTCCTATCGGAAAACAACCATCCGGCCCGGTGCGAAGAGACACAACTCTTTTAGATTCATCAAACTCGGATTTCGAGTTCCACATCTCGAGAAACTTTGATCCCGAAGATTCCTCTCCAGCTGATGAGATTTTTGCAGACGGAATGATCCTTCCATTCCATGTTACCACAACATCCTCCACACCAAAACGTCTCTACAAGTACGAGCTCCCTCCTATCGTCTCTGCTCCTTCCTTACTGTCCTCTCTTCCTCTTCCGCCATTGCCATTGCCTCAACACTCGAAGGATCCTCCAGGAAGCAGCAACGGCGCGAATTCGGACTCGGAGGTAGAGAAATCATCAAAGTCGTTTTGGAGCTTCAAGAGAAGCTCGAGCCTTCACTGCGATATAAAGAAGAGTCTGATATGTTCGTTTCCTCGTTTGACAAGATGCAATTCCACAGGATCAGTGATGAATTCGAAGAGGGCAATGCTTAGGGAGATTAACAAGCATAGCTCGCAGAGACATGGAGCCCCACGACCAGGGGTAAATCCGTCATCTCGTTTGTCTTCTTCGCCTTCCGCTGTCTGCTGCAGCTCGTATCAGTTCAGGCCACAAAAGCACAGCGGAAAAAATGGTGACGGTGGAGGAGGAGGAAGCTTTCGGATGACTCCGGTGATCGGTGGTCCATCTCCGTTTGGGTTAGGATCGATCTTACGACTTTCGAAAGAGAAGAAGACGAAGAACAAGTAACAAGAATAGTTGTTTAGTAGGACCATTTTTTAAACGAAATATTGCAATTCTTGTTTTGTGAGATTCTGCAACAAATTCCATGTAGAGACAGTTATTATCTTTATCAGTTGTGATTTTTTGCTTTGTGATGAATGGATTCCATATCAATATGCAGTGAAGAGAAAAGAAGATTAAATGTGGAAAAACTAATCACATAAACCAAAAAAGCCACCAACAGATGACTATATAACCTTACTTACCGATCAAATCCCTTTCCACAACACAAGAAGCTAAAAGATTTGCAGAGCGAGAAGTGATGTATGTTATAAACACACGAATGTACTTATATCCCCTCAATGAGATTCCAGATATCAATAAATAGTTTTGAAGCAAAGAGTGAGGAGAGAACATCAGACAATTGCAGAAGCAGCAAACAAGACCTGAACGCTATCTGAGTGTGTGAGTTTGTAGACCACTCAATTTTCCCCGAAATCTTCAATCTCTTGCTTGACTCGGTTTTCTGCAGGGAAATCTCCTCAGAGAAGAGCTCCAAACTCTGCTGGGCAATCCAGAAGATGACAATGTTGGTATGATGGGTGCGGAAAGTTTGATGATATCAAGGTGTATCAAACCCTCGATGAAACAATCATACATTTTTTTTTATTATTAATAATTTATAACCCGAGTTAACATTCTCATAAATGCTAATTCTCTACGGTTATTTTAACAATTGCGGAAATTCTCAAGAAACAATCTAAATAATAATTAAATCAATTATCAAATATCAAATCCAACAAATCATTTCAAAATATTCAACTAACAATTTACATCCATAACCAAACATTCAAAACAAAACTCTAGCAACCTAAACACCAGGTTCACTAGACAAACTAAACAAATTAAACCATCCAATCATCCTCTTCCCCGGCCTTGATTCCGCGATCAAACATTTCTTTTACCTGCAACACATGGGAATAAGAGTTGTGTAAGTATTTCATAAATACTTAGTGAGACGGTCATCCCGTCTACATGTTATTTATATCAAACCACAACGCGCAAATAATACAATCAATAAAATTCAGGAATGATCTGGTGTCGATCGACGCTACCACTAGGTGTCGATCGACATGAACAACCTGGGTGTCGATCGACACAACCACTAGGTGTCGATCGAAACTCAGTTACAGAAAACCGCCGAACGAGTTTTCTCCTCTCTTACTCGTTCACGCAATAATCGTAACTCGAAACCTGCACAAAGCCACAAATCACATACCCACAAACACACGAAGCTCACAGAAAATCATCACAATTCAACCATCATTCCATCACACGAATCATATCAACGACTATTAGCCCGCTAATGGCTTGATAAGCTCACGATCGCGCATTCAACTCGATTACACAAAGGATTGAGGAAAAAGGCACGAAAATCAGCCTCGAACAACCCCCGAAAGCTCTGATTCCTCGCTGAAACATGGAGAGAAACGAACCTCGACCCTTCTACGACGAATAACCGGAACAACGAGCCTAGAATCGATCAAAAATGCACAAACACTCGAAATCTCTCATTCTTAAGCTTTTTCACGACTTAGGGCTTCTCCCAAACAGACACCCACCAAACCAGACGATTTAACATAACCCGAAATCGGTCCAAAACAATGGTGTCGATCGACACCCAAAACTACTGTCGATCGACACCCCCTTACCAAATTACCCAATTTGGTTTCGGGAGGTTACACTCAACTTCCTTCCAATCCAACTCATGTGGCAAACACCACACTATAGTCCCGCAGGGACCACGACTGAATAAGAATCCCCCCTTCATACACCAGTCGTCTCTGGATCCTGGCTTGGAAACTATTTTTTTGGAAGATGTAGTAGCTTTGCTTGGTGAGAAGGAGAAGTTTTGACCGTCCTCATCCACCGCGTAAAACTTCTTCATGTTGAGCACCACACTTTGTTGGATTTTCTTCTTAGGCCTACTAGGCACAGATAAGATATCCCAAGTGGTGTTGCGGACATCGTATATCTCTGCCCAGTTTGAGGCAAGCAGATGCGGAAGCACGAGCCATCTTCATGGGGCGGCAAGATGTACCACATATGCTCGGAACAATCGAAATACGTGAAATCCCTAATGGGTTTGCCGTTAACGAGTCCACCAATGTGATAGATCCCATAATCCCTCACCACGAAAGTGCATGATTATTGCGGAGTCTCATACAAGTGCTGATAGACCGGTTTCAGCTGACGCTGCACCGGGTGAAAGATGAACCACCGTGGGGATTGTTCTGGAGCCATGTGCAAGCATACGTAGAGAAATGACTTGGTGGAACTCATGTAGTATCTCAAGTCTCAGAGGTGACCATCAGTCACGAGAGACCGGTATGACTCGTAGGTCATGGCTACTGCCGCCATGTCCAATCTCGACAGAGGAGCCAGACAGTTCAAAAGCATCCTTTTGGCAACGACCACAACCCACACACCTCCGAATCGCCAATTGACACTCCCAATCGACAACATCTCCGAATCGCCGCAGATCTTCCTTCCATTGATTACCGGAGCCGGAGGAATCAATCAATTTCCCTTCTCGTTTAATTTCAACCGACGGTAATTTATATGGCGCGTAACTAAAAGGAAACCGTTATAAATTGTAGTGGGAATGGAAAAACAAAAGAAAAGCGAAATTGGAAAAGGAGTTTGGAGACAATACTTTACCAACACTTCTTCTTAATTAACTCACATTATTTAAATTCAAGAGATGAGCATCTCATAGAAACTACAACTTTTATGATATTGTTATGGCATGTCATAATGATTTACTTACTAGCTGGTGAAACTTTTAATTGTCAGTGGATCAACGGAATGAAATTCGTAGGCTGTCATAAGCCGGAGGGATCGATCAATTTCCCTTCTCGTTTAAGTTCAACCGAAGACTTTTCATATTAACTAGAATAAGGCTCGCGTTAATACACGAGTTAACACATTAAAATTATTAAAAAATATTTAAATTTCAACTAAAACCCCGTTGAATTTGATAGAACATAGACTATAAATCAATAGAGATCACTTATATATTAATTCTTATGTTATAATTGATATAATGTGAATTCATAATTATATATATAACATAATTCAAATCATATTAAATATTTTGTTAACTATATCATAAATGGTAGTACAACTAAAATATTTTAGAATTAAATCATAAATTAATAAATTTTATGTTAGTAACCTCATAGATTTATATACATCTTATTATATCCTATCTACATCTCATATAAAGTATACTTATAGATTTATGCGATATTTGCAATGGCTATGCATATCATAAACTTTTAAATTTAGATCGTTTGACCCATCTAATTACTTTTGTTTTACAGTTTATATACATCCTTTCTTGTTTTATCATTCATCTCTTTCTCACTATCTCCATATTTTATGTTTTTCTACAATTTACATCAAGTTATACCTTTTTAATTTTCGTTCTCTGTACTTTTTGTTTTTTTACTACTTTATTTCTCTTGATTTTTTTCTTAGTTTTTTCTATAATTGGTTTGCACTATAGTTTAGATTATATTAGAAATTTTCATGTTATTATAATTAGTTTAGATTATTAGAGATTTTCCTTTTTAATATTTGATTAGTCACTTAACAATTACATTGTTAATTTTCCCTTTTAAATTTTTTTTTTTTCGTAATTAATTTTAACATTAACACATGTCATCATCTAATATCCTTTTCTTTTCGTTCATTACTAATTTGAGATCAAAATTTAATTGAAAAGATTAAAGAAATTTAAAGATGATTCAAAAATATAGTGGCATTAAAAAAATTAGATCAGGCTATTTTGAAAATTGTTTAATTTTAGAAACCCTCATTAGTAAATATAGTAAATCCAAGAAAGAACGACAAACTAAACTAAATTCTTGAATTTAAATTATCTAAGAAACAAACATGGTTAAAAAAAATCAAAGACAGGGGAAAAGTTTAGGGAAATTATAAGTAATAATAGTTGACTATGTATGTTTTTTTTTTTTTAAAACCTAGGTGTCTGGGTCCTACCTTCGGCGGGACCCAACTAGTGATGACTAATGTCTGTTATTTTTTCTCATTTTGCAAAACTAAATAGTTGACTACATATGCTATTCGATTTGCAAAATTAAATAGTTGACTATGTGTATTAAAATTAAATAGTCGACTATTACACATAATAACATTTTTCATGTAGTCAACTATGTCATGAAATTAGTAAAGTGGACAAATTATGCAATGAACTATAGTTAACTATTTGTTTTAATTATACTTTATATAGTTCGAACTATGACTATGTACAAAAGGCTCAACTATGTTTTTGATAATAGTTAGATATGTATGTTAAAGTATTTTTCATTATAATAGTTAACTATATATGTTAATTTTTTCAATATAATCAACTATATTTCTGATAATAGTTAGCTACAATATTTTTTTTTACAATAGTTAACTATGTATTTTATTTTTTGAGATCTACATAATTTTTTTGACATAGAGTAATATAGATTCTTATGAATTTTTACTATTTTTTATTAAATAGCTCATTAAGTTATTTTAGTCGTCATATTTTTTTAGTAGGTGTTAGACACCTAATTTTAAATTAGAGCATGTTATATACCTAATTAAAGACCCCTAACCCAATATACACCTAATTAACCCTAATAATTAACTGACACTAGATACTTATCAAGCAAATTGTGAAGTTTTGACATAAAACTAGATACTTATCAAGCAAATCGCATAGTTTGGGTTCTTTGGTGAGCAAAATTCGTGAGCGAATGAAGTAAGTCATGTCGTTCAATTTGATCGATCACTGAATTGTACTCATTTGGAAGCACAATAAATTTTTGATCTGCATGATCAATAGTTTTGCCAAGAAGAGCCAGCTGGTCAATCCTTGGGTTAATCCTGGAGTTGATTCCTTTATCAATTGCCTTTGTTCCATTTGTCCACCGTGTGATTTGGTGCTTGAGTTGCTTATCTACTTGGTTGGACATATATAGGTGGAGGCCATAGTGGCAATTGGATACTCATGGAGATGATCCAAAGAGAGCACTGCAGATGAGCTTATCTTGATGTTTACATAGTTTTAAGGCTGGATTGACAGCACCAACGCCATCCACAGTAATGGAGGGAGAAGGAACGAATGTAGTCTCGTAAATGAAACCAGCGAGTTCGTACCCGTTAAGGAGAGTATGAACCTACCGACTCCACATAAGATACTTTGTGGGAGTGGACAAGAGGGGTTTGTCATATTGACATTGAAAAACATCGGAGATTTGAGACGAGCACAATCTCACTAGTGTTGGTGGGAGAGTTGTTGATAGTTGTTGTTGTGACACCCTGGTTTTAGGGCATATATGGTATATGCGGAGAGGCTTAAAAGAATTGATTTGGCTACCTATATCACCAAAGTGCACTTATCTTTTCGGTCATAGGTCTTGAGAGAACTCCATAGTTAAGCGTGCTTGAGCTGGAGTAGTTTCATGATGGGTGAACTACTGGGAAGTCATTTCCAGTACCGTGTGAGTGAGGTCAAAACATGGGAAAATATCACGTGGTGATTTGCAGGGTCAGTAAACATGACTTTCGAGCCTCCCGGACTAACGCACCGACCGTCAAACATGGTGGGCCTATGAGTGGACGGGGGCCCATGAGAGGGGCTGTCGGGGCGTTACAGTTGCCATGGAAAGAGCAAGAGTGTGAAGCACAGATCAAACAACAAAATAGTTCGGATTAGAATTCAATTCGTTTTTAACTGTTAGTTGCAGATTCGAATTTTGTAAACCCTAGAAGTTGAAGAGTTCTTTTCCAAAAACACAAGATCTAATACAAATTCTTATAGCTCACGACAAGATCTATACATTTGGATCAATTTTCATGTGAATCAGATAATCTAACAGCCCTAAATGGATTCCCGAAAGTTACGCAAAAACTGAAGAAAAAACTAAAAGGATAAATACAACCTGGTTTAAAGTGGGCTTTGATACCACGTAATAGGATCTCAAAGAGAGATCTAGCCCACGAACGAAGCTTTGAACAGATTGAAATAATGGAAAGCTTTGATGGAGATCTAAGGAGAGAAGTTTGCTTGATTCTTCAAGGGGATGCAGCGGATTGAAAACAAGGGAATGTTCGAAAGAGATGGAATGATGAATCTGTGGAAGGTGAAGGGGAATTGACGAGACACTTTCAGAGGTTGTGACAGACCTTTGAACTATCAAACTAGATTTTAGCAAGGATATTACACACCAAGTGCCAAAAAACCAGAAGTATTAGATATGACACACTAATACAATGATCAAACATGTTTGTAGAAAAGTTTTTGATAAAAAAAAGTTTGATGAGTTCTTATTCATGGCATAATCAGAATACATATAGGAAGAAGGAGACATGAAAAAACGTTCAAAATAAAGGCTCAACATGCAGAGCACCTAGAAAACAGAATTAAAAACTTTTAATACTTATTTGACTAACTTAAAACTCAGAAATAAGGTCCAAAACATGCCATTTAGTTTTGGGCCCAAAAGAGTTGGTAAAAGGCAATGATAAGGTATTTCTCATTGCCTCATTAAAACCTTAATGCGAAAACTACTTGGGAAATACACTTTGAAAGAAAAAAAAGTACAATTCGAATTACCATGGGCAGAAACTGCTTGTATCACAACCAATGTGGATGGATTAGCCAATATTTCTAACCCACTCTTTACTTGTGTGAGAAGCATGCAAAGGACTTGGTTTAACGCCTTGGCTCTTGATTGGTCATAAGTCCGGTTGGAATCTTTAGCTTGTCTTCAACTCCATGGGTAGCAATCTGCTTCAAGTCTCCATTTTAACTCTCCATTGCCTCCTCGGGTACAAGTTGCTCCTGAGACTCTAAGTCCTCATTGTCTTTTCTAGTTAGGATCATATCAAATATGGAGTAGGGATTTATTAGTGACAACAATCCAATAGTCTAATAGCGGGTAGGGGTAAGTGTAAAACTCAGGTCCGAGACGGCTAAAAAGGTATGAGACAAATTCTATCATATTCTTATCTATGGTTACAGGCTTAAAACCACGGGTATGACGTGATCCATGGGGTCCAACATGATGAAAAGGATTTGATGCAGATTCTAGGAGTGGCAGATCACTTGATAACCAAGTTAGGCCTTCTTCGATATAGGCAACACTGCAAAACCTTATCTTGCGTAGACTCATTTATAATATTGAGAGTGAGTTAAAAAAGTTAGGCCTTTTTCGATATAGGCAGCACTGGAAAACCTTATCTTGTGTATAATAGTGACAATGAGTTAATCATGATGCTCCTTTCGACCCAGAAAACCACATCTCTGATTTTGATTTCTTAGAAAGTCGGGAAGATGAAAATTACAGACCCTGTTACGACAAGTTTTGGTCTCGAGATTTCGCTTTAGTTACTTTTTCTTCATATGTGAAATGTAATTACTTTTGTTTGAGTTAAGACGAAGGATAAGTGGTGGAGATTGGACAAGGAGCTTACGTCAGACCGACCTAGGAACAAATTCAATAACTTTTAATGATGTTGAGAGAAAAGACTTAAAACTTCTTTCAATAAAAAATATATAACACAAGACAATATTAGACTACAAGAGAAGCTATCTTAACATTGGCTAATATTGCTTTTACTTTCATTGAACACAACAAGTTCCAAAGACCTGTGCTCAAAATTGTATAAAAGCTTGAACTAATGGGATGATGGTAGGGGCTGCGCGAACGCAAACCCCCTCTACCACAAATAATGACATAAGCTCTTCCACTTGGGAAGACCTTAGGCATAGCACCTTTCCGTTATGTGTAATGGAAGTCACTAGCCTAGGCCACTCGTCATCTTGATCACGAGCTACCCCGTGATCAAACCCATTGAATTTTATTCCTCCACTCTCCGATGAGTGTGTAGAAACACAAATATTATGTACGGAACATTACATTACATACTTTTCAACAGAGACTGAAATAAAAATAACATTACATGAAATGTCATCAAAGTAAAGGTTCTACATTAGCTACATTACCTATGATGGGTTTCGTTATTTTGACTTGTATCTCTCTAGTTTAATATCTTAACTAGTATTAAGGCCCGTGCGAATGCACGGGCAAAATTTTCAATATAAATATGGACATGCCAAATTTCACTATGAATAATTATAAAATAATATGGTATATAAAATCTGAATGTTTTAAAAAATAAATTATGTGGAAAATGGTTTATATTAGTACATATCTATAAAGAAACAAAGTATTGGCCATTACAAACCAATCCTACATACCATTGCCAATATAATGTTATTGAGAGAGTTAGTATTTGTTATAACGTATAACCATATAAAACAAAAATTGTTGACAAATTTGTTTATAGACAAAGAAAAATAATAAGCAATAAATAAGACGATGAATGTTGGTCACCAACATCTTCATATGCAGGTAGTGATCTATTTTTGTGGTTTTAGTGGATATACAAACATCAGATGAGTTGAGAAAGTCAAAGTTCTCAAATACATAAGACTACGCATCTTGTGAACTTTTGTACCAACTAAAGCGAGGAGCTCTTCAGGTTTGTGGTCAAAACTGTTAAAATACAACATTAGAGCAAATATATTTAGTTGATTCTAATGGAAGTATAAGACATTGTACATCCATTGTCAATTAAGGAAACTGACAGAGAGATTGAGATACATGAACTTGTTGCTCAGGTAAGTTATATGTGGATTTGTTCATCAGTGGAATGACCACATCAATAATCTTCGAACAGAAGAAATAAGGCGGTAGAAGTGTGGCCAATTGCTTCATTCTGAAGCTTATACCTGAAAACGATTGTAGAGATTAAATGCGATAATTATTCTCAATTTTGTTTAGAATTTTATAACTATATATGTGCTGGTGCAAACCTCATTTGTGTGGCAATAATCTGTTTTTTGCATTTCTCGCAAGAAAATTTGTTTGCTTCTATCTCTTCATTGTCGGAATTGAAGAAAGGAACTACTTCTTTAAGCAGACTGTACATCCGCCTGACTAAAAACCAAGGTTTTTCTTAACGTGTGGAGGCAATTTTTGCAAGTATATATCATCTCTTACTTTAAAGAGAAAAACAATAAATGAAGAATGTTAAATATAAATTCTAGGCGAATTTCTTAATATGGAAATAATATCTTACCTCGTCCAATTATGGGATTTGGTCGCTGGTTTTACGATCAAGTAAAGAAAACGTATTTTCTGATTAAATCCTTGATTCCCTGTAATCTAGCAAAAGTCAAGAGCAAAAAGAGAAATCAAACCCAATTTGAATAATATCAGTAACAAAACCCATGAATTTATGGCGATATTTCAATTTGGAGAGGTTGGGAGTGAAATTACCTTTGATCACATTCTGTGGATTTATTAGTTCATACATATAGAAAATTAGAGTAAGAAAATTTGGAAGAAACTTTTTGGTAAAAGAAAAATTGAAGTAGTTAAAATGCAGCGAATTCATCGAAAAGAAAAATGAGGTTGAGAGTAGAGAGAAGAAGAAAACTTGGTGTTGTGATGGTTGATTTAGTGAAACGGTTTTAGGAGGAGAAAACCAAATAAAATGGAAAAGAAAAGAAGTTATGGTTGAGGAAATCGTGGGTGAGTGGAGCAAATTTAGGGGTTACGTTATTTTTTGTTCCGCAATTCTATTTGTTTTAGAAATTGGGTGAAAAAGTTATTTAAATTTTCTTGATTATACTTGGAAATTTTGTGGTGCAAACACGTCATAAAAAGCTTAGGTGTCAAAAGAGAAGTGTTTTTAGCTTACTTGTGCTTTAGTAGATAAAAAAGATGGGCATCAGTGAAACTTTCAGACCTAAATTATACTTCTTGATTGTATTATAAAAAAGATGGGCATCAGTGAAGCTTACTTGTGCTTTTGTAAAAAATTTCTTGATTATATTTGGGAATTCTTGTAAATTTCTTTCGTTCAAAACACTCCGGACTCGTTACTTTGGCCTTGTTATTAATCGTTGAAAATTCAAAAAGTCTACTGATAAAAAGAAACTCACAGTCTACAAAGAAAACTCAGAAAGTCTACTGATAAAGAAAAAACTCACAATCTACAAAAGTAATTCAAAATTTAAAGAGTCTACAAACATAAAACATTATTCAGAAAAACCTCAGAGTCTACAAACTTCAGAATCAATTCCGTCAAGTTAGTTTTGGAGTATCTTATTGATTTTGCGTTGTACATACTACGTACATTCACCGAGGAAGTGCTATACAAGTTGACAGAGGATGTTGAGTTCCTCAAAAATGAGGTAAATGTCTAATTCCATTTTATTTTCAGTTTTGATTTAACTTTTGTTTAAACTTGTTCAACTTTTTCACAGATTTTGGAGATAAAAACTAGAGGTTGGTGAATGGAACTCAACATCCTCTGTCAACTCGTATAGCACTTCCTTTGTGAATGGACGTAGTATGTACAACGCAAAATCCATAAGATACTCCGAAACTAACTTGACGCCAGCCATCGCCATCACCATTAGAAGCGCAGAGAAGAACATACCGAGGATTAACGTCACGAGCCAGGTCACAAAGGTTTTGTACAATTCCTCGCGTAAATCTCCCACATGGTCTTTTTCCACCGGTGGTTTGTTCTGCTACTGCTGTAGCTCATCTTTGAACTCATCTTCGGTCTGTAGATCCTCTTTGGACTCATCTTCGTTCTGCTGCTCCTCTTTGGACTTAGGGGTAAGAGTGGCTGTCAAATTAAACAGATTCATCAAAATCTTATTTTCTAAACCAATCACCAACTAATCAAATGAGTCATACGAGATGCTTACCAAATCCACGAGCCAATCCGAGATTGAACCGAGATGTAAGAGCGCCTGCCACGGTCAAATTAACCAAATTCATCAAAATGTCATATATTCCAACATTATTAACTAATCAAATGACCACCACGGTTATTAAAAAGGCTTACCAGAAGCATGACCAGAAGCCTGAGCCAATCCAAGGTTAAAGCTAGGCGTTAGAGCGCCAGCCACTGACATATTAAACATATTCATCGCATTACTTATTTTCTAAACCAATCACCGACTAATCAAATGAGTTATACATGCTTACCAGATCCACGAGCTAATCCGAGATTGAACCGAGATGTGAGAGCGCATGTTGCTGTCAAATTAACCAAATTCACCAAAATATCATATATTCCAACATTATTGACTAATCAAATGAACCACCACATTTATTAAAAAGGTTTACCAAAAGCCTTAGCCAATCCAAGGTTAAAGCTAGGCGTTAGAGCGCCAGCTATTGACATATTAAACAGATTCATCACATAAATTATTTTCTAAACCAAACACCGACTAATCAAATGAGTTATACGAGATGCTTACCAGATCCATGAACCCATCCGAGATTAAACCGAGATGTAAGAGCGCCTGTCACTGTCAAATTAACCAAATTCACCAAAATGTCATATATTCCAACATTATTGACTAATCAAATGAACCACTACAGTTATTAAAAAGGCTTACTAGAAGCCTGAGCCAATCCAAGGTTAAAGCTAGGCGTTAGAGCGCCAACCACTGACATATTAAACATATTCATCACATAACTCATTCTCTAAACCAACCATCGACTAATCAAATGAACCAAAGAGTTGTAAGAGGGACTTACCAGATCCACAAGCCGATTGAGACAACCGAAGTGGAAACAAGTTAGGCGTTTTTATCCTAGCGGAAGGATGGACATTTTGGAAGTGGTCTAAAATCAAGTGGGGGAGAGATGAAATGCGGGAGGAAACTAGAGAGCTCGAACGACAGATGATTGTATTATCTTATGCTCTTTTCGACAAGGGCCCATTGAAGGAGAGAGAGTCAAAATTCGGGGACGAATTTTTTTTCAAGTGGGGGAGAGTTGTAATACCCCTATCTCAAGCCCATAGAAAATGGACTAAGTCCATTAGGGAAAAATCTCATTTAAGTGTGGTCCAAGGAGGATGAGACCTAGTTTTTGCTCTCAACTCTTTATATAATGGAATGACGAGACCTTAAGGGTTTAGAGAGAGAGAGAGACTTTCGGCCAAGCCCAGCCCTAATCGAGATAGAACCAGCCGTCGCAGCCACCGTGTGAGAGAAAAACCGTTTTTCTATTTTATGGATCGACACATGCATTATGTTTTGATTATTACTTTTGCCATATCCCCGTAAGGACATGTCATGATTCCTTAATATTTATTAGCTTGATGTATTATGATTATAAATTTTCTATAAAGAAATAAAATTTGAAGCATGATAAGAGAACCGTTGGTTTTTCTTTATTGCAATTTTACGATCGGTCTATGAAAGTAAACTTTCGGTCATAGAGATTATTAGTGTTTTTCTATGAAAATTACACTCGTTATGATCCATTCCTTGAAGTGAATGTAAAAATTTATATAGAAAAAAAAATGACTACTAGCCAAAGAAGTGGCTATATATAGAAATGATCATGAATGTGGATGTGACAAATATGGCCAATACCAAAGTGTTGAATTTTTTTCAAGAAATTGCATACTCACCTAAAATGCGAAAAGAAAAATATTAAAAAATGAGAGTAAAGCTTATTGAAAGCTCCGGATGAACATATTCAATATCATCAATGGGAACGTATTTTAAAATTATTAATGTGTAGTGTCAAAGTTATTAGAATAATATAATACATGCCCAAGTTGAGCATGTTGTTGATTCTATAGTGAAATTCAATTCGAGATGAATAAATTTGCAGTTTTATCATCTCAAGAGGGAGAATTAAATAATTTCACATTGATAATAAATGTTATATATTGAAGATTATGTTCACTTTTAAATCGTAAAAGATCTACAAGTTCTTTGGAATAATTTTAAAGGAAAATTAAGATCACGAGAATGTGATATTACATTAAACTAGCTATATCTAAGACTTGAAGTCTGAAGAAAATTCACCGATTGAGATAAGCAACTTCTCATTAATCTTTTTAATAATGATCTATTGGTCTGATAAGACAATTCGATTCAATCTGTTTGATAAGTTTGTCTTATGCTAAATCTGTCTTTATATGAGTTGACTTGTTTGCAAACTAAGCGTTGATATAATACCCCTGTTCAAAAAATCGGCCTTCTAGCCGATTAATCGTCCGATTAATCGTTGTCGGATACTTTCCGCCATCGTCCGATTAATCGTTGTCGGACAATCTTTTGAATTTTTTGAAAAAACTCAAATTTTTCATCATTTTAAGTTCAAAATCGATTAAAACTTGATGGATATGTGTCATATTTTAATATTAAGAACAAGAAAAAGTAGGAAAAAATGAAGAATAGCGTGAGAAAATTGAACATATATAGCGGCTAGGGTTGCAGCAATCGTTTTCCTTCATGAGGAAAACGAGGGAAACTTCGTCATTTTGCATTTTATTAAAGTAAATATGCATAAATAGATCAAAAAGGTAGATGCATGAGAGATTCGAACACGCGTTCTCAATGTATAATTAATCTCATTGTACCACCAGATTATCTTAACTTATTGTTATTTATCCGCAAAAATAATATATATACTATATTTCCTTTAAAATGTGTAAAATTAATCTTTTTTTAATCTCCGATTTTTTCATTAATCGCTAGGCCCACTCCGACTGTCCGATTAACGCCTAGCGAATTTTTGAACATTGTATAATACACATGTTTACTGCTTTGATTGACTTGTTTGTGCTCATGTACAAACTGATCTTGTGTGAAATTTACGTTCGTGATCTCGCCTTGTTTTGATTTTTAATGTTGACTAAATTTGGATAATCCTTACGTAATGGCCATGTTCCCATGAGCAAAATCTTAAGTGAATTAGGGTTAAAAGGCGAGAGACACACATTACCTGAATGTTAAGGTATATTCAACCACAATGCAGAAAAGTAGAAAAATTTGTTTTATTGCTCTGAGAAAAGTCTGATCCCCTTTTCCGGTGAATACAATGAAGTATATATAGGTTTTCTAGTGTAGGCTAAATCATAGATTTGGGTCTGGCCTATTAAATAATTATATAGTTTTTAGGCCCATATTATTATTAAGTTCATTTTAATATGAGTTTAGTATCATTATGGGCATAATTCTAAAGTGGACTATTACAAGCCTGCTCAAGATTTCTTCATGCCTTTTGCAGAATCGTTTTTATCGTTACATCAATCTCATAGGGGTGGAATCCAACCCATACAGTTAGCCTCCCAGCTTTGCAGTATCGAGTTATTATGATGTCGAGGTATAAGCTGCTTGAAGTTTGAGATTGATGTGATGGACCGTGAAGCAGTTTGGCGTTGACGTATTTATCATCGAATTTGAGAAGTTGCATATATTCCATGTTGAGCCGATGCTACCGTGTTTTCCTAGACTTGCTTATGTTGTTAAAAATAAGCTTAATAGACGGAAGAGACTGTCGGTCTCTGCTTTATTGAACTTTGAGAACCGTTAGGAAAATTTCTGAAAAATTTCCGAACAATCTAGGAATTTTAGGAAATCATCCAGGTATAAATAGGTTTCTTTTTATCCCATTATTTTTACAAAGTACCTTTTCTCCAAAGTAAAAGGTAAAATCAAAAACTCTTTTTTCTGTCGTGTAGTATATATACTTTTTTTTTGCCTTCTTCTTCCTCTCTTGTTGATTTGCGTCGCCGCCGCCGTTCGTCACTCCGTCGCCAAGCTTCGACAGGTTCGGTCTTCATTCCTAGTGGATCTAAGATCGAGATCCGCCGTCGTCAGTTCCGAAGTTTAGCCGCAGGTGTCACCATCACCGTCCTCGAATGCTTCGCGATTCGCCACCGCTCTCGATCGAGATCTGTCGACGCCTCTGTGTTCGAGCTCGCCATCATGTGGATTGGGATTCGTTGCCATCTTCGACGCCAAGCTTGCCGTCGACCCAAGATTCGTCTCCGTCTCCGACTATCGACGGAGGAGGATCATATCAGGTTCGTGGTTGCTTGTGGTTCATGATTCCGGGACCGACGGAGAGCTTCGGCTTGGGCGACGACACGAAGCTCTGTTTCCAGCAACAGGCGGTTCCAATTCCGGTAAGTAGAAGCATCAATTCCGGCGATTCCTTGATGTTCTTGGATCGATGAGATGGTGGTTTATGGTCAATGATGGTCAATTGTGATTTTCAGTCAACTACGATTTTTGGTTTAACAAATTTTCGGTCAATAGAAGTCAACGGCGGTGGTTCCGTCAACAGAAATCAAAGGCGGTCTAAATTGGTCAACGCTGGTTTGCTGTTTGTTCGTGATTTAAATTTTGAGTTTTAACTCGGTATCTGGGTTTTTATCGCAGTAACGACGTAACATGACGAGAATAATTTCTTGTAATTCAGATTCGCGGCTTGATCGTCAGCATGATAAAAATGATTCAGAAAGAGTCTCAGATTTGGATGATTCTGAAGAGATGGTCGATGATCCTTTATTACTTGTTAGGAGAAAAGTTCTTTCTTCAGAATCTGACACTGGCAATTCGGCAGATACAGTCCCCTGCAATGCTCTAGAGGTAGTTAATGGCGTCGAAATAGAGATTTCCCAAGCTGTTATGAAGAAAAGTCTGAGACACACAAAACCTAATCTACCGGACTCGACCAAGTCGACTCCAGATTCCATGAATGGTATTGTTGCTCATTCTGATGTTCTTGAAGGGATCGATTAAGTCGTTTCTAACATTAGACGAGCAAATTGACCATCCTCCAGAAGGTTTCTTTACGTTGTACGAAGCTTATTTCCAGACTTGTTTTCTATGGTTCCCATTACCTAGCTCGATTCTCGAATATTTCTGGAGGAACCAGCTTGCCATTTCGCAAATAACACTTTGAGGGATGCGCAGTTTAGTCGGGATCATGATTCGCAGTTATGAGTACGGCTGCAAACTAAGAGTAAACCACTTATTGAGTCTCTTGACAGTTGAGAAGGTTAGTTGCAAGGACAAACTTTTTTACTTTTATTGATGGCAAATTGGATTTTTAAGTCATAAAGGACTTTCCTCGCCAAGAGCGACAAAAATTTTATTTGCACGAATAAACAATGATTGTGTTGGACGTGATTATCTTTCATGACTTCAGACGAGATTGGGGATTTGTGGTAGCTGACTTAGTCATGTCGTTTTCTTTTTGGACGCTTTTTTTTACTTTAGTGATGTTGTCTGTTTTGTTTGTAAGTTAGTCCAATCCTAACTCTTTTGTTCTTTGTTTATTGTCTTGCAGTTCCAAGCAGCGTTGACAAGTTACCAGAGGACTTATCCGAGCCAGAGTCGCACTTGTTCGTCGTTTTTGAGCGCATTTGTTGAATTCTTTACTAGAAATGTCGAGTAACGGGAGGAAGTTATCTGCGCGTGAGAGGAGAGTTGTTGATTCGAGGGCCGACACCAATGTGAGGGTGTCGCAGCAAGCCAGAATGTCGCCGTCAGTCCCTAGAGCTGGTACTATTGATACCCCGTCACCTAAGTCGCGTCATCCTGAGCTTGAGCAAAATATTGATGTCGCCACCGATCGCCGTCCTGAATTATTGCTGAGGCGTCGTGAAGATGTCAGGGAAAGAGATGGAGTTGTGGAGTCAGACCGCACACGTTGTCGACGAGATAACAAAAACACTAATTCGAGGGAGTCATTCGGTAGTAGTGCTCTGGCGGCATCTCATTTGTCGAAGATCGTCTTCCGAGGAATTGAGTTTCCTCTTCCAAGAGATGTCGAAGAAAGATGCTTATTTGGGCATGGCTCTTCATTGTATGACGATATGAGTTTTAGACAAATTCTGCAAGCATTTTCTGGTGTTTTGGGCCTGGCGACTTATTTGTTTTTGGCAGTTCCTTTCTGCGCTGAACACGCATTTTATTGACTATGAGGTGAGTGTCAGCTCGGAGACTCATCGGCTTGCTAATGCTCAGAGAGCATGTGATGAATTCAAGAAGCTAAAACATGATGCGCTGGATCAAGTAGCTACTTTGGAAGCTGCCGTGAAGAAAATTGAGGATAAACGTCACAAGATAGATGACACATTTACAGAGTCTGAATCCGAGAAGAAACGCTTAAAGTAAGAAGTCTCTGATATGACTGCCTTCATATACAGCTGTTCAGTATACGAGGCAAGGCAAGATCAAGCAAGGCAAGAACTGGATACAGCTGTTCAGTGAGCTGTTGATCAAGCAAGGCAAGAACTGGAAGCAAAATACGAGGCAAAAATTGGCCAAGATAGAGAGAAGCTTAAGGTGCTCAACGACCAACCGAGGATTGATATTATTGATCTTGCCCAAGTTTAGAGTAATATCGAGTCCGTGGAGCTGCTTCAGAGCGACGAGGGGCCTGATCTTGGTGATGAGCTTGGTGCTCCCAAAATGCAAGAGGCGGGGTTGCCACTTGTGGATGAGGTATTTGCAAAGCATGTGCGTGAACTCGAGGAGATCCTTGATAGTTCGGGATCAAACAAAGGAACTCCTGACGTTCATGCTCCTGCTTGCGAGGAGGCTGATTCGGATTCGAGTTCTTTTTAGTTCGTCCAGTGATGGGGATTCGTCAGATTTTATGACCGAGGTTTTAGCTGAATAAGTTATCGAGGTTGTTGAAGATGCTTGAGGAGGAAATGCCTTATTTTTTTGTTTTACTCAGCTAAGGTGGTGTTTACCCTTTTATTTACACTTGTCGCCTAGATGACTTTATTCATCTTTTGATGCTTTGTTCTTCTTAACTTTTAACCTTAGTTTAAAACATAATGATATAATTTGCAGTTTTTGTTACGGCGAATAAGCTTGTTGTGGAAATGAACTCTTTTTGTGATCTCCTTGGTTTATAGAAGTGTTGTCATTATCATTTCGGCTCCAGAAACGAGTATGCTCGTGTGTTAAGACCAACGTTCTAGACTGTTGGGTTTTGAATAAAGACTTATGTTTATAATCATGCTACAGCAAGCGTGTATGCTCCGATAGTGAATATTTTCTAACGAAGTTATCAACGTGATGTTAGTTGTGTTTTGACATGAACATTTGGGTTCATAGACACATTTTCCACTAAAGCATACGCTCCTATAATGAACACGTTTTTTGCATTGAGACCAACGCTCAAGATTGGTTAGTTTGGAGTAAAAACTCCGCTTTATGGCCGTGTTACCGTAAGCATGTCCGCTCTAGTCGTGAATACTTTCTAGCAAAGTTACTAACGTCACGGTAGTTGGGTTTCAAAATAAACATTTATGTTTATATAAACATTTTCTACTAAAGCATCTGCTTCTGTAATGAACATTATATATTTGTCTAGCGGTTTAATCTTGCTAAGGATGTAACAATCAGATCTGAAGTTTGTGAAGTAGACCATCGCTGTAGCCAGCAGCGAGGTGTTGTGTCTGTTTCTCGTAAGACTTAGGTTATCCACGGAGGATGTAAACAAAGATTGGTTAGAGAAATCTGTTTTTGTTAAGACTTAAGTATTATAAGCAAAATTGTTTAGAGAAGTTTGCTCTATTTGATTTTTCCTTGCAGAAAAAACCGATTAAGTGAGGTAGAAGTATATGAGTATAAGTACTACACTCTCCCCCCCCCCCCCCCCTCTTTTAAGGAGGGGGAGTTGAACCTATCCAAAAATGAGCTGTCTACGTATCCTTTGCAGGGATCAAGCCACCTTGTAGTTCAAATGAAGCTATTTTAGTGATTATTAGATAGCTCATCCTCGTGTTACTGGTTCAGCTTGGACTTCTTGTTCGTCTTTATGTTGAATTCTGGAATAAGATTCCTAAGCTTGTGCGCAGTCAGGAAGCAAATGCGAGATTCCTTTTGGTCTCCCCGAATTGTCTTCACACCACCTGGGGTGGGAAACTTAAGGCATAGGTGGTAAGTGGATAGCACAACGCGCATTGAATATATCCATGGAATCCTTAAGATAATGTTATATATAGCTGGATGATCTCACATAGCGAATTTCACAATTTTTGTCACCCCGCCAGCATGAACAGGAAGTTGGATAGTTTCTATTATCGTAGTCGTTTCCCTAGAGAAACTGGTTACTAGAGTCGGCCTTCCTTCGAAGTTTTTGAGGTCGACATTTATTTTCTCGAGCATATCATAGAAGACAATGTCTAAAGAGCTCATTTTATCAATGAGAATTTGGGACACGTTGAAGTCATTGACGACGAGCTTGACCACCAGAGGATTGTTGTGAGGTTGATCAATGCCAGATGTATCTTATTCTTCGAAGGAAATTATGTCGTTCGGCAGCTTAGATAGCGTAGCCAGATTTTTGCTGACTTCGGCTCTCTGCTGGTACGCTTTGATAGAAGCCACAATATCTGACCAGTAATGAGATCCTCCCATTATCATAAGTATGTCACGACAAGATCCGCCTGCTGCTAGCTCGTTGTTTTGCCTTCTTGATGCAGGTTATTTGTCTTGTGCGGGCTATTTTCCTTACGCATGATGTTGCTCGTTGGTGTCCATCTTGAAATCCTTAACATCAATGTTACCCTTAAGTTTTTCCATCGGCTAGTGCAGCAGCAAGTTTCAAGCCAAGGGTCTCGTACTTCGCCGTAGAGTGCCCAACAGATTTATGGTACTCACAGTATGCTTCTTCGTCGTAGCTGCTCTCATCTTTTGTCCATGTGTTTAACCAGCCACCAGGACTTCGACCGCGGCCGCAACCTCCACTTTGACCTCTACTGTGACCTTGGGATTCTATTTGGAAATTGTTAGCGCCTTCGGATTCGTGGTGCACGAATCCTGATCATTTGTTACTCTTCTTAGCATATGGCTAATTCTGAGTAAGAAGAGGGTAAGGTATAGACTTTGTCTTTCCTTGAGCTAGGGCAAAAACATTTCTCTTGTCCTCGATTATCGCATAGTCAGTGGCTCGATGCAGAGCGTCTTGGATTGTTGTGGGCTTATTCACAATCATCTCCCTGTGGAAATCAGAGTCGCACCAAAACGACTTCTTGAGCACCTCAAACGCATTTTTATTACTGACGCCCTCAACTTTAGATAACACCATCTTGAAACGCTTGATGAACTTCTTAATGTCTTATTCTGACTTTGCTGCAAAGTTTAAAGATCTGTGTCAGATATCTCAGGCTCGATCAAGATGGCGTAGCGCTTCTGGAACGATGCGGACAACAGCTTGAAGTTGTCAATGGAATTTCTTTCCAGCTTGGAAAACCATTGAAGAGTTGTTCCCTTAATATGTACGATGAAGAGGAGACAGCGTCTAGAGTCTTCTTCGTCTTCCTTAAAATTTTCTCGATCCTGTGCGATTGTAAATGATGTCAAGTGTTCTGATGGATCTTTCTTACCTTCGTAGAATGGTACTTTTATTCTTCTTGGATCGGAGACTCTGACTCGCTTGATGTGATTCGTGAAAAGGGTGTTCTGGACCTCTTTGAGTACCTGATCGAGCTCAGGTGCCTTGATGACTGCTATGTATAGCTCGGACCAAATGTTCCTCATGTCAGCAATTGCTCGCTCTAGGCTAAGCCGCATCTCAGCCAACTCAGCCCTATGAGCCAAAAAAGTTGCATGTTATTCCTCCTCGAACGCATATCGCTCTAACCAGGTTAGGTCCTCTTCTTCATCTTCGAAGCCTTGCTCTTGCTTTGCGTTGGCATTGCTTCGCTCAACGTTCATCGTGGCCCTACGGGTGACCAATTTCTCCGGATTGCACTCACCTCTGGGATTCTCCGATCAGTCGTCGTAGTCGCTGCGACGTTTGGCCGTCCGGTCTCAGTTTAAGCAGTTTCGCCTCGCTCGCCGCGTGGAGTTAGTGCAGGATGAGGTAAACCTTGCCCTTTTGGTGCTCGGACTAGAGTTGCAAAATCCAAAGATGGCGGAATTTTTTCCACTACGGGTCGTCTAAACATACATGCCCTTCTGTCACGGACCCGGTCTGCTGTTGCGAGGACTTGTAGTTCCTGGTTGATCTTCTTCTGCTCCTCTGTCTTTTGAGCAGCGTTTCAAGCATCGTCTTCATGCCAGTCAGGAACTCAGGCATCACTGTTGCGACTGTTGTTGCTAGAGTGTCGGGAATAATTGTCGTGTTGTTTGTCGTGTTCCCAATTCCAGCGTTTTCGTCTCCCGATCTATCACTGGTGTTGTTGATGATTAGTTGTTGTTTGTTGTCTCTGGGCATCCTTGCTTACGTAGCTTGCACGGTGATTCTTTTGAGTACAAACATCTCACATGTTCCCCTTAGCCGGCGCCAAATTGTAGGAGTCGTAACTCGCACAATTGAATTTGTAAGGGTTGTTAGGGAAGAAGTGAGTATCTAGGTTGAACCACAATGCACAAGAGTTGAAAAGATTGTTTTATTGCTCTGAGAAAATTCTTATCCGCTTTTTGGGTGAATACAATGAGCTATATATAGCTTTTATAGTCTATGCTAAGTGATAGATTTGAGTCTGCACATTAAACAATTAAATAGATTTGAGTCTGCACATTAAACAATTAAATAGATTTTAGGCCCATATTATCATTAAGTCCATTTTAATATGAGTTTAATATCATTATGAGCCTAATTCTAAATTGAGTTTTACAAGCATGCTCATGATTTCTTCATCCATTTTGCAGAATCGTTTTTGTCGTTACATCGATCTCATAGAGGTGGAATCTGACACCTACAATATTTGCGAAAATCTTAAAAGCAAGACGATATTACTTAGAGCTCATTAGGAGTCTACACATCTAACATTATAAGACTTGAAGTCTATAAAAAAATATGCCTTGTTGGCTATACTCCATTGCTGAAGTGAATGTTACATCTTGGAAAAGAGAAGTAAACCAGAAGTTTACTGAAAATAAAAAGTAAATCAAAATTTATTAATAATTAACCGGATTGGTCATCTTGGTTAATGATGATGTGAAAATAAATAAAAAATCAATTATGTGGATTCTTCCTAATTATTTATTATATGTTACTTGCTCAGAAAGCAATATGATTTTGTCGTTTTCACTAGTCAAAATAATTTGTTACTTTCTTTTCTCTTCCTTTTCCTCTTTTCTGTTCTTCTTCCTCCTTTGTCTCCCTTTCCTTTCTCTCTCTTTCTTAGCTTCACTTTTCTCCCATGGATTAGCACCATAATACCTCCTTTTACCAACATTTTCTTCTATATTCTGATCAGCTTCAAATTCTAGGTTTCCTTCTGCAAATTTGTATAAAGGTCCACAATAGTCATTTCTTGGTTATGCTCTTCTCCTCTTTTCATTTAAGCTCTTGAACACTCCTCAACAAGATTTTGCTCATCATCATCGTCATCATCATTAAGCAGTGTCGGTCTAATCATTTTGGATGCCCTATGCATATATGTAAAAAAGTGTCGTTTTCGTACGTTTTTCAATATCGTAAAAATAGTAGAAAACACATGAAAATTCCATTAAACCGTTTATAATTCTAAATAGTTAGTAAGAAATAAAAGAAAAACAACAAAATTGAATTTATCTTTGAAATATTGCTCTCCTTGTATTTTTGCCTCCAAAATCCTTAATTAAACTCACGTTGTCGAGTTTTTCAACCATCTGTGTTTCAATATATGACAAAGCTAACACATTCAATCTCTCTTGTCACATGGTAGATCGCAAATAATTTTGTTATCAGCTTCAACTTCGACTTTTAACTAATAATTTCACATTTTTGAAATGGGTAATTAACATGTTTGTTTAGAAAAGACCATAAACATTAAAAAAAAAAAACATTTGAAAATTTTTTTTTTACGAATATTATTATTGTAGAAAAAGTTTATAATTTTTTTTAATTATAGCTATAACAAAAATTTAACTAAAATTGACCTTTAAATTTAGAGCACTAAGAGGTGGCTCTAAATCTCTTAGAGTTTCTTTTTGCTTGTGGAAGTGGATTTTTCCTACCCTGCTCATTAACACCAAGTCCTGAACCAAGAACAAACTTGTACTTTGTCATGATCTTCAGAGGAATTCCATTCCCAACAATAATCCACCAAGGAACTCTTTCATTCTTTGCTTGCTTTTCTCCTGCAGATTCAATTTCAATTGCCAGATTCAATTCCAATTTCGATTTCAATTGTAAAGTCAGAGGAAATTTTCCAAATTCAATTTCAATTTCCCGATTCAGGGTTCAATTGCAAAATCCATGTTTCCATATTCAGTATCAATCAAAAACGCATCTTTTAACACAATTCAAGGTTCAGTTGCAAAATTCATGTTTCCATATTCAGTATCAATCCAAAAACGCATCTTTTAACACAATTCAAGGTTCAATTGCAATAAAAAGTAATCTTTTAACTCAATACTCAAAATACCCAAAATACTCAAAACTTAAAACAAACTCATACCTTCGGAATCATTGTTAGACACCATCTTCCCTTCAAGATCACTACTTCTAATCTTTGCTTTCTCTAAACCCAAACCTAAATGGTTCAAGATTTCAAGGTTCAATTGCAATAAAAATGGAATCTTTTTACACAATACTCAAAATACTCAAAACTTAAAACAAACTCATACCTTCGGAATCACTGTTAGATACCATCTTCCCTTCAAGATCACTACTTCTAATCTTTGCTTTCTCTAAACCCAAACCTAAATGGTTCAAGATTTCAAGGTTCAATTGCAATAAAAATGGAATCTTTTTACTCAATACTCAAAACTTAAAACAAACTCATACCTTCGGAATCACTGTTAGAGATTTATGGATTTGAGGTCATTGATTATTCTCTTTGTTAGTATATCGTTCGGATTAGCTTTGAGGTTGATCGATCAAGTAGTAGAATCGGTATAGGCAAAACCCTAGTCATGTCTTCTTTTTTTTGTGCTTTCAACTACCTCCACCTTAATTGAAATTTAAGTTTGCATTGAACTCATTACTTTGCAAACTCATATAATGTGGATCAGTCTAATCTCTTGGAATGATTCTGTAGATCTTATTAAACAAATACTGTTTAGTAACAAGGTAGAAGAATGACTGATATGTAGAGCAAAACCTGGAATATGCTTGAAGGTCTGGTTAAAGACACTTCATTCAAATGGTTCCTCGGAAAACATAGTTGTTTTGATGTTTATGTTTGGATGTATATAATTCTATGTCCAATGAATTAGAGTATTGAACATTTTGAAGCTCATGTTCATACACAAAATGGTTTAATACCAATGATTCGTATGAAGCCAAAGATCCCCCATTATTATTGGTGTAGGGTTAGAAACCAAATAATTCCTCTCAAAAATATTTTTGAATATGAAAAGTACTCCACCACATCACTTTAAGATAGGACTTCAAAAGAAGATAAAAATATATATTGGATGATTAAGTATTTAGAGTCATCCCAGAGCGATTGAGTTGAGGCTTGATTTGCAGAACCAATAGACGATGAAATCAATTTAGTTTGAATTTGGATCCTTCCTTCCAACGTTGAATGATTTTGATTGTGTCGACGATGATAACAAGTAGCTTAAAAAAACACAAGTGAAGACAAGATTATTTTAAATAATCAGAAAGCCATTTGATAAGATCAAAGCCGTTTAAATCTGCTGACGTGTATTACAACCACGTTTTTACATCACGTGACCGTGTCTTAACGAGACCATGAACGGAATCGGAGCTTCTTATGCCGTCGCTTGCTCCTCCTCCTACGGCTTTCTACTTTTTTAGCGTATTTCTTTTTTCGATAAACCCCAATACAAGGAAGCATCTGAGAATCGATTGGAGAGAATTTCTAGAGGAATCAAATTGATCGGTCCTTGGAGAATCAAGCCAAACATCCGAGGTGGGTTCGCTGATCTGAGGTTTTTCTAGTCAATTTCGTAGTCAGCTTTTACGATACGGGGTGATTGATTAGTCTCTGTGTTAGTATTTCGTTTGGATCAATGAAGCAGTAGAGATCCTATAGTCATTTAATAATTTGGGAATTGTTTTGTCATCTGTATTAAACCTACCGACCAACCACCTCCAGCTGAATTGCAAATTAAGTTTGCATTGAACTCAATACTTTGCAGTATCCTATAATGTGGATCAGTCTAATCTCTTGGAATGATTCTGTAGATCGTATTAGACAAATTCTGGCCAGTAGTTACAAGGTAAAGGAATGTCTGATATGTCGAGCAAAACCCGGAATTTGCTTGAAGGTCTGGTTAAAGATACTTCTTTTAAATGGTTGCTCGGTAAACAAACTTCTTTCGATGAAGAAATCGAGCAAATGGGAACATCTCCATCTGCTGGTACCAATTGGATTCCCGAGCTTTCTCCCGTCGCCAATGTGGTTGTACGCAGGTGTTCAAAGTAAGTACTTTCTCATCGATAAGTAATCAGTTTTTTCAGAATGCAGATTAAGGTTATCGTATCTGTTATCGCATTTCAATATATACAATTGATGCAGAATACTTGGAGTTTCTTCAAACGAGTTGCGAGATAGTTTCAAACAAGAGGCATTTGAATCTCTGAAGCAGCCCTCTCTGTTTGCAAGGAACTTTCTAGAGTACTGTTGTTTCAGGGCACTTTCACTATCCGTGGGAGTAACAGGTCATCTAGCCGATAAAAAGTTTCGGCGCTTAACATTTGACATGATGGTTGTCTGGGAAGTCCCAGCTGTTGCTAGCCAGGCTTTACTCAGCGTAAGCCTCCTTTAATTTTGTTTCGTAACCCTTGTAAGATTATTTTCCTTAAATCATTTTTCTTCATTGAAACAGGTAGATGAAGATGCAACGGTGAGTTTAGAAGCTTTCTCACGGATCGCACCAGCAATTCCTATAATAGCTGATGTGATCATATGTGAAAATATGTTTGGAATGCTTACTTCATCAACGGGTGGTCGGCTTCAGTTCTCTGTTTATGACAAGTATCTATATGGACTTGAGAGGTAAGCTTTTCTATCGTTACCCAACTCCTTTGTCTGGAATATATGTATAGGCTGATTCTATTTTGTCTTTGTTTACAGAGCGATAAAGAAGATGAGGACTCAGACTGAATCATCTCTGCTTTCTGGCGTTCGATCAAACAGAGAGAAGATTTTGGAAATAGACGGGACAGTTACTACGCAACCAGTTCTCGAACATGTTGGAATATCAACATGGCCAGGTATTGTTTGTAATTTCTCAATAGTCACGGTCTTGGTATTTGTATGTAGTGCTCACTTTTGCCACGACAATACTGTTCAGGTCGCTTGATCCTGACGGACCATTCACTATATTTTGAGGCCTTAAAAGTTGTGACTTTTGACAAACCAAAGCGATATGACCTATCTGAAGATCTAAAGCAAGTAGTTAAACCTGAGTTAACTGGTCCTTGGGGCACTCGGCTTTTCGATAAAGCTGTTTCTTACAATTCTATATCTCTGTAAGAACATCTCTTTTTGCATTAAATTGATTGGAGTCACATATCTGTTTTGCGAATGATCTATTAAGAGCTTTTATCTGTTGTAGATCAGAACCAGTGGTAATGGAATTTCCAGAGCTTAAAGGTCACACACGCCGTGATTACTGGCTCACTATTATACGAGAAGTATTATACGTTCATAGTTACATAAACAAATACAAGATCACTGGTTTGGCAAGAGACGAAGCAATCTCAAAGGCTGTCCTCGGCATTATACGTGTGCAAGCTATTCAAGAACTCAATTTGACAAACCCAATGCGTTACGAAAATCTTCTCCCGTTCAATCTCTGCGATCAGCTTCCTGGTGGAGACTTCATTCTTGAGACGCTTGCAGAGATGTCTACTTCAAGAGAGCGTGATCGATCAAATCGATCCAAAGATACAGGTTACACTACTTCTTATCAAAAATAACTTATAAGATTATAAGATGAAACCTGTGAGGAAGTTAATGTCTAATGTATTTGTTATTTATTTACCAGGTAAGTTGCATTCCACAGCTTCAGATATGGTTTCGCAGCTTGGTTCTGTGTTTGGAGGATCGAGTCCAAGGAGCAGAATGAGTGAGACGAGTAGGCTTGTGGTAGGCGAAGTAGTGGTTGGAGATGTGAATCCATTAGAGAGAGCAGTGAAGGAGTCGCGTAAGAACTACGAGAAGGTATTGCTTGCACAAGAGACGATTAATGGAGTCAAAATGGATGGCGTTGACACCAACTTAGCCGTAATGAAGGTAAAAACAAAAAGCGAAAGAACCAAATTTTGACGGGAAGATTTTTAACCGTGTTCTATTCCTTTTCAGGAACTGATGCTTCCGATAATGGAGACCGGGAAGTTGATTATGTCTCTGATAAATTGGGATGATCCTATGAAGTCTACTATTTTCTGTCTCGTGTCGAGTTTCATAATCTGGAGAGGATTGCTTGTTTATGTATTTGCTCTCGCGTCTCTCTTCTCTGCGATCTTCATGGTTCTAACAAGATGTTTCAGCAGAGAAAAGCTCATGATCGAGCTGAAAGTAACCGCTCCTCCTCCGATGAACACAATGGAACAGTTATTAGCTGTCCAGAACGGAATTTCGCAGCTCGAAGAGAACATTCAAGACGCAAACATCGTTCTCCTCAAGTTTCGCGCTTTACTATTGTCGCTTTTTCCTCAGGTTTGCCTTCCCTCTATCTTTTTTAACGCTAAACACTTCTCCCACCGCTGTGTTTAATTAAAACCCCGCTGTTTCAGGCGAGTGAGAAGTTTGCGATTGCGATGGTGGTTGCAGCTACAATGATGGCCTTCGTTCCGGGACGTTACTTGCTTCTGTTATTGTTTGTGGAGCTTTTCACAAGATACTCGCCTCCACGGAAAGCGAGCACCGAACGATTGATTAGGCGGTTGAAAGAGTGGTGGTTTAGTATACCGGCGGCTCCTGTAATCCTCCAACATGACAAGAATGATAAGAAGAAGAAGAAATGAAGAAACGGCCGTTTTTATAGTTGTACTACTTTATGTACATACTTAACTTATATACTTACAATACATGTATGTATACAAAAAAATTATTGCTTTTGAGTGTAAATGAGTAAATATCGTGAGCCAAATGTAATTCGGTCAAATTGTTTACAAATTTCCAAACTTACAAACTAGTTAATTATCCACACTATTTTCTGATACTACTTTTTGCTGCTAAAAATATATTTTCCAAGTTCCAATTATCATTTTTCGGAAATTTACCTTGTACCTACAAAAACTGCAAAAATTCTATTGGACTCACTACAAAGCTCGCACTATAAAAGGTATTTGACCTGAGAAATTCCAGAAATAAGAATGATAAAAATCGAAAAGAAACTGAAGAAAAAATTACAAGATTTATGTTGATGCCAAAGAAGGAAAGAAAACAAAATGTCTGAAGTAAGAAACTGATCACAGAAAATAACATTGTGTCGAGTACAAAATCAAGTATGGAACATTAGGCACACAACTAATCCCAAATTTTATTAATCTCCAAAAATAAAAAAGAGAAAAAAAACAAAATTTTCGACTTAAGAAGAAGAGAAAGAGCTTCTCATATTAGGCGCGAAAAAAGCCGATCATCAAAATTCGCAAACGGTTGATTCCCGCACAGAAAATTATCCGCCGGTGGAAAAATCGAATACGTCTAGAAGTAAACTCCGTAATTAATCCCCGCCGTATCGTAACAATGGCTATCTATTGTAGATCAGAACCAGTGGTAATGAAATTTCAGGAGCCACACACGCTGTGATTACTGGCTTACTATTATTATACTAGAAGTATTATATGTTCGCAGTAACATTAACAAGTGTACAAAATCACCGGTTTGGCAAGAGACGAAGCAATCTCAAAGGTAGTCCTTGGGATTATACGTGTCAAGAACTCAGTTTGACGAACACAATGCGAAACAAAAATCTTCTCCCGTTCAATCTCTGCGATCAGCTTCCTGGTGGAGACATAATTCTTGAGACGCTTGCACAGATGTCTACTTCATGAGGGCGTGATCAATCAAATAGATCCAACGATCTATCAAAAATAATTTATATCCACTAGTATTTTCTTGATCTTGACCAAGGTCCAAGAGTGTAATGACCAAAGTAGCGGCGAATACGGCTCCACCACCCTCCGGTTTTAATCTGGAGAAGCTGCAAAGATGTGAAGAAAGTTGAAATAAAGTTGAAACGAAAGTTGAAAATAACAGAAAAGGGTATGGAATCAGACATTGAAATAAAACATACCTCATCTTCAACCTTAAGAAGATCTTCCTTCAGTAACTCTACATCTTTAGTCAGGTCGTAGAGAACACGCTCAGTGAATATGAAGCAAGGCCTAAATTTAGAGGGTCTTTTTTTGTTATAGCTATAATTAAAAGAAATTATAAACTTTTTCTATAATAATAATATTCATAAGATTATGTTTTCCAAATGCTTCCTTAATGTTTATGGGTCTTCTCTAAGAAAACATGTTAATTACTCATTTGAAATTATTAGTTAAAAATCAAAGTTGAAGATGATAACAAAATTATTTGCGGTCTAAAATATGACAAAAGAGATTGATTGGGTTAGCTTTGTCATCCATTGAAACATAAATAGTTGAAAAACTCGACAGCGTGAGTTTAATTAATGATTTTACAGGCAAAAATACAAAGGAGAACAATATTTCAAAAATAAATTCTATTTGTTGTTTTCCTTTTCTTTATTACTAACTATTTGGAATTATAAACGGTTTAATAGAGTTTTAATGTGTTCTTTTAATTTAGATGACTATTTTTATGGTATTGGAAAACGAACGAAAATGACACTTTTTACATATATGAATAGGCATCCAAAATGATTGGACCGAGACTGCATACTCGGAGACAACCTTCACACCAGCCGTCGCCAAGACAAGCAAACACACGAGGAAGAGAGAACCGAGGATTAACGAAGGCTGTGTAGACATCCTTAGCAACATCACCCCAAAAATCTTTTTTTTGCTACTGCTCCAGAGAATCTTTTTTCACCAGTTTATTCTGTTGGCCGATAGTATATGGAGTGAGGTTGTTGCTGCAAGAAGATGAAAGAGTGTATGTTGAACAGTCATCAAATACAAGTTGTTATTCATCATTCAATCCATAAACACAAGCCCACAATTCATAATATTCACTCAAAGACAAGGGAAAAAAAGCAAGACTAACCAACGAATAAGATTCATAATATTCAATCCACAAACACAAGCCCACGATTCATACTCTTCACTCAAAGACAAGCATAAAAAAAAACAAGACTAACCTAGAGAACCAAAATCGGAGAGAGACCGGAATCCATGAGCTGAAGTTGATCGTAGAGGCTGAGAATAGGCATGGGCATAATAACCGAATCCGAAACCCGAACCCCGAACCTGATCCAAAAATCCGGGTTCAGTACGGGTATGGTTAGCTGATTTTACCCGATCGGCTATAGTTTATGTTAAATTCGGATATCCGATCGGGTTCGGGTATTACCCGAAATCCAAAACCTAACCCGAACTTATAGACACATCTATACACTGACTTATACAAACACCTACTCTTCTTAGTATTATTATCGTTTTTTCTTGTTTTTTTTTTTGTTGTAGAAGGTCCTGCATTTACAAATGAATAGAAGGATCATCAATTGCATAAATCATATCTTAATGACGAGGTTATCTTCTACTACGTGTGTTAGCAGCAAAGATAAATGCTCCGAACTAGCTTTGGTTGCATCCTCTCTTGCTTTACCCAAATTATAGTGTAGAATCCAAAGCACAATATTACTGATCCAGTGACACTTTCCACAACACAAAATACCCCAAAGAAGGTCAATTTAGAAATTAACAATCTTATGGAGAAGGTCTTGCTTAGTATTATCATCTCTTTTTATTGTTTTTTTTTTTTGTAGAAATTGGTAGATCGGGTAATTCAAGTATACTCGAACCCGTCCGAACCCGATCCATACCCGGCCCGTAACTGTAGATTACCCGATCGGTTATTATAATCCTAAAAACAAATACCCGAAAATCCAAAATACCCGACCCAAACCCGATCGGGTACTCGAATGCCCAGGCCTAGCTGAGATACATTCTGCTGCAGTTGCTCCTTTGGCTGAGATACATTCTGTTGCTGGTTCTTGTTCAGGCCGGTAGTATATGGATCTCCTACACAGAGCCCAAACAAGCATACAAATGTTTCAAACATATATACAAATATACAAATCAAGACAAACCAACGAATAACATTCATCAAATGCAAGTTGTTATTGATCAAATACAACTCAAGCGACTCATACATTTGATTAACCAAGAGGATTAGATAAAGAAATTAGGTCTCACTGGAGAGAGATCAAGAGGCTAGAGAACCAAAGGGGTTGCAACGAAAGTTGAGAGTGCATGTAGAATAACATTCATCAAATACAAGTCAAGCGATTCATACGTTTGACTAACCAAGAGGATTAGATAAAGAAATTAGGTCTTACCGGATAGAGATCCATCAGCCGAAGTTGATCGTAGAGACTGAAATACCTTGAAAACCTTGAATTGGCAAACTTATACGCCGACTGCATGAATTGGGGTATGTTTAGGCACTTTCTCAAAGAGTATATTAAAAATTAGTTTATCTAGAGTTGAGGTATGGTTAGGCACTTTCGCAAAGCCGTTTCCCCCCATCCCAGAAGGAAAGAAAACAAAATGTAAGTAAGAAAATGATCACAGAAAGAAAACATTGTGTGGACTGTGGAGTACAAAATTAAGTATGGATCATAAATCACAACTAATGCCAAAATTTATTAACCTCAAATAAAGGGAGAACACAAAAATTTATTTTCCTAAAGAGGAAAAATAATGAATTTCGACTGCTAAAAATCACGAAACTCCATTAAGCCATCGAAACCAGAAGATGAAGAAGAAGAGAAAGAGCTTCTCATATTAGGCGCGAAAAAAAGCGGATCATCAAAATTCGCAAACGGTTGATTCCCGCACAGAAAACTATCCGCCGGATTCGCCGGTGGAAAAATCGAATACGTCGAGAAGTAAGCTCCGTAATTAATCCCCGCCGTATCGTACATCGGCGGTGGCGGCGGAGGATGCGGTGGTGGAGGAATCCCCACCGCCGAATACGGCAAAGACGAATTAACCTGACCGTTTTCTCCGATATTCTCATCAGTTGTTATCACCAACGACGATTCACTATCTTCACTCATCATCGGATTTTTAAAAAAAATCTCTTTTCCGGTACCGGCTCCGGCGCCGGAGTAGCTTCTTTGGTAGCTATTAAGTCCTCCACTGCCACCGCCGCCGCAACGATTCCGATTGGTTTTTCTGTCGACGGGGAGATCAGAGACGCTGCTCCGGTCGATTGATTTACCTCCGGGATTCGTTATTGTGTTACCGCCGGAATCTTCGTCGGAGCGAGACATTCCGGTGAGTTTTTGAACAAGAGCCATGAAATCTTTTGGATTAGTGTGTATAACTTTGGGGGATTGTGTGTAGATAATCACCGGATGTCGAGGCTTGGCCGCGGAGGAGGAAGACGACGGAGACGGTGGTTTTTTTATGACGTGTGAGTCTTTATTAAGTTTTAGAAACGGCGGTGACGGTGATGGTGACGGTGGGTATAAGATTCCGACGCCGGAACCGGAATTTTCATTAGGTTCTCTCTTTGGATGGTGAGGATGATGGTGGTGATCGGTGAACGTTGAGCTCATTTAATAATTAAAAAAAAATTAAAGAAATAAATGTTTTTGATTAAGTAAATAACAACGAATCATAACAAACAAAAAAGTTTATTGAAAGTAAAACAACAAAATGAGAATACTAAGATTCATTAGTGATGATTTCTGGGAGATGTGAAAGTGAAAGTTCAAGTGTGGATTTTTATACAAGGTTCTTTGTTTTTGCCTGTGTGACACGTGTACTCTGGCGCGTGTTCTAAGTGGATATTTTGCGCCACGTAAGCTGTTTATTTTTTGTACGTAAGTGATTAATTAGTTTTTGAGGCTTATACAGTTAAGAAATATACGCCACTAGATTGCTGAAATCCAGGTTATAACTTTAAAATGTGATGATGATTAAGGATTCCCTAAGATAATTAGTGGAGAAAATTATGGATCTTATTGTTAATCACATATTTAAAGTTCGTTATCTATAACAGTGGAACAAAATTTTCTTATTTTGCTAGTTGAGGACAACAAAAGAACTAAGGGTGCAAATGGTTGTAGATGAGAGGAAAAAAAAGAAAATTAATAAAAGGAAAATTAATAATGGAACGAGATATTTTTCCTCCAACTTTGTTTCATCCTATTCCTCTCCTTTTTTTAAGAGTAACAAATCTAGAAGAATCTAGAAAAATTTGTCTTATTTTTTATCTATTGGATGAAACTTCTTAAATTTTAAAGGAAAATAAATTCATCCCAAATGGTGAAATTATAGAGGAATGAAGAAGAATAACATATTCCACCAAAATTTATTCATCTAATGTGTCAACCATTTGCACCCTAAATCAACATTTCAGTCTAAAACAAAAAAAAATCAACATTTTGTAAGTTGAGGACAACAAAAGAATTGAATCAACATTTTAGTCAAAAAAACATTTGAATCAACATTTACATTTCATTTCGTGTATGGATCAACCCGACCCGAATCTCTTTGGGTAAATACTGACACTCTTTTGTTTAAAACTTTACATAACAATCTATATATTGCTTATTGGGAAAATCGCATAACGGCAATTTTTTACACTTTAAACCTCGACGGTCAAACACTATCAGTTTTAACCTTCAAGATGGCAATGTTAACACATTAAACCACAAACATGACAAATTTGAATGGACACCAAAAATTTTAACGGAATAGTCGACTAATAGTGTACACCGTTGAAAATTTTTATAATTAAAATATTTATTTATTAATTTTACAATTTATTAAAAAAAAAAAAAAGAAGAACAGAGTTTGAAGAAGAAGAAGAAGAATTAGATGAATCTGTTGCATCGTGGTGGCTCGCCGTTCATCATGAAATGGAAATCTTCTGCGAAATTATCATGGAATCGTGTTCACGATTTCAGAATCATCTACGAAATCATCTTAAATCGATTCCGATTAAACTTAACCCAGTTCCGACCACTGTTCATGGAAGAACAAATCAACACCCTAATTCGAAACAATGAATCATACACTACTTTCGTCGAAGATCTGCAAAGTCGACGGATTAACAACAACGAAATCTGCGGCGGCGATAAAATATGATAAATCGTCATCTCTGACAAACCCAGTTCCGATCACTCGATTTCGCTGGTCGAATCTGAAGCCAATCTTCTTCTTCTTTATTTTTTAATAAATTGTAAAATTAATAAATAAATATTTTAATTATAAAATTTTTGAACGGAGTTACTGTTCCGTTAAAATTTTTGGTAACCCATTCAAATTTGTCATGTTTGTGGTTTAATGTGTTAACATTGCCATCTTGAAGGTTAAAACTGATAGTGTTTGACCGTCGAGGTTTAAAGTGTAAGAAATTGCCACATTAGAGGTTTTTTATGCGATTTTCCCATTGCTTATTATTGAATGGACAGCATCTTTTCACTCTAGTTTGTCGTAAAGTATTGTTTTTTTTTTATCAAGTTGGAGATTTTCAGCTTCAGAGACCATTGGAGGACGAGTAGCTCTTGTAACTGAGGTGTGTAAGATTTCTGATTGAACACGAAGGATCAATTTACTTGAAACTTACTTCACATATTTGGTGCGTTCCCTCACCTCAAAGTGTTCTTTTTATGATATGATATCTTCACAAATGAGATTTTCCTTTGTAATTTCACTCATTGATATGTCATTACTACAGAGTAGCTTAAATTGGTTTGGAATATTGAAGTGTCTCCAGATTCTTGCTTATGTCCACGAAATTATACTTCCACAGGATCGGTTAGACCATGACAATTTGACTATGGAAAAGGTGTGGATCTTATCTGAAAATGCTATGATGATAATTTATCTTCTCTTTTCAAATTTTTCACCTACATTTTGTGTTTGTGTGTGTTACGGAATTCTTGCTATCTGCAAATTCTTCATACGCCGTTATAGTCAATTTCACTGAGAAGTGTTTTGCTTTTTTTTTTCAATAAATTTCCACTAGCAAACATCCTTACCTCATATTTCTTGTGTTCCATATAGAAAGCAATATCGTGAGATCTCCCGATCTTGAGGAGTATGCTGAAGAGATGATAGCTGAAATTGATGATGTGAGGACAGTGGGAATTTCAGTTGGTGGTGTTGTTACCTGCATTATTCCAAATGCTCCTTGTGCCTTAACCATTGATAAGTGCTTGGTACGCTGGTTTTCAACAAACTCAAGTTTGGAAGTGGCTTTGCATGTAGAGAGATAGAGTGCTACTACACAAGTTTCAAGTAGTTTAATGCCCTTATCACAAAGTAAGTGATGTATTGCGTTTTTGACGCATTCTAACCAATGTTTTTAAAGGTTTTTCGAGTCTTTTTTTTGGTTTTTTAGTCTTTTTAGGATAAAACACGTTTGGATGGAGTGTAAGGCAAAGGAGCCAGGAATGGAAGAGATGTTTAGGCTAGATGTTTAACCACTGTTTAACCAACCACTAAGGATCATATGCTCCATGTCGGAGAAACCAATGCCCTAAACCCATAAGCTAGAAAAAAGACAAAGATCTAATGGAATCAGATTCAACTATAGTAAGTTATTTGCCTGAAAGCCTTTTGAAATGTTCTTTCCCCAATCTTTTTGAGTCTTACTCTTGGATCTTCTTCCTCGCCATTTCTCAATACGAAACTGGAGAAATAACAAAAAAGAAGAACGAAATCAAAAATAAAATTGATAAATCTCACAGATCCAAAGGTAGATAAACACAAATCAAACGCAAAATCACTGACTTTCCAATCAAATTGATTTAAAACCCATATTCTTAAATCAAGCAGAAAACTTTGAATGTCAAAACTACTAGTATTAGACTCTTTATAATCCTTTATTCGTCTTCAAGCTTCGCCCATTTAATATATACCGTCATCTTAACCCAATTAGCGTCGTGTTTTTGGTTGTTGATAACCTAGAAAGAAATATTTCATGTTAGTTTCAAAAAAGTAAAAAAAAAAAATTCACGTTTTACAAAATCAAATATAAAATTCTAATAGAAAAAAAAAATGGAAATAAACTTTAATCATAAAATTTTGAGTTTTTTTTGTCCGAACCGTAGAGATGTGGTGATGACCTCCATGTTTTCGACTTTATATTTGTAGCTTCATGTTCTTCATTTGAAAATCAAAAGCCCTTGTAGATAATAAAGAGAGTGAAATACCTATGAATCAAAAGAAATTTGTGATCTGTTAGAATCAAAAGTGATATATAGAAATAGGTTTCATACTTTTAGTTTATTGTTTTGGGAGAAGATCTATGAACCGTCTTTGACAATTTGGAGAAGATTTCTAAAACCTCCTATCTATTTTATTATTTCATCATCTCTTTCATGAATTCTTCTTCTGCTTTGATTTCTATTATGTCTGAGCAGTTTTCCAATTGGATTTTAGGGTTTCAAAGGGATTTCAGGGTTTGATTGAATTATGATGTCGATTTAGGGATTGATTCCTTGGTTTCTTCATATATGTTATTTTTATTGCTGAAACTTGATTAGCTACCTAGTTTCTAATATTAGGTTGTTTAGCGCACCGAAAGTGTTTGTTTAAAAGCCTGAAAGAACATATATGAGCAAAGCATCCCTAGCCAACGAAAGCTAATGTTAGGGTGTTTTGTGAACATATCAAATTTGACTCTTATGCATGTTTAACCTCTTGAATTCAAACAACAGTTTATGATCTTAAGTTGTTAGACATAGTAATTGATGCTATGACAATAGATCAATTTGATTCCGTGATTTGAGTTCTAGAACGATTCATAAAGCTTTCCTTGTTATTTATCTAATTTTGAATCCTTGAATCCCTACAAATTTTCTAATGCCCAATGCATTTTAATTCATAAGTTTACACCGTTTTATTTGCTATTCTCTTTTACATTATTGCATACAAAACCCATATTTTGTCTTAGCTTAATTTCACTCTTAGCGATTCGTAGTGTGACATTTGGTCATTGTGGATTCGATCCTTTTATTACTACAATTTTTGTTGTGCATTTGCAGTATTTTATATAGAGTGAAAACTCTGTGATATCAGTAAGCTTGTTTATAATGAATTTGGCAGGTACATTTCTAACTTGTAAGAATACCGGCAAAAACAAACCTTGCTGGTGGAATTCAAGGATGGATATCAAATGGTGATATAATAAACATCTTCCTGGTGTTGTTCCACGAGTTTTAAAACTGTTTCAATACCCAATTTGATAATGTTCTTCCAAGAAATATCTTCTTCTTTTTTTTTGTCTAGAATTATAAAATGAGATCTTCATTTATCAAAGCAAATGCTCTTATAAGCTCATTTTTATGCATTTTTTGTGTGGTCACAAATGATTGCTTCTACCATTTTCTTGGGGAGAGGGCACAAGTTGTGTGTGTATTAATATCACTCAATGACTCAAGCAATCAACGTTGTCCAACTTTAACAATTCCTATATTAACACTTTTTCTTACGTTTTATTTTTAAACAAGGCCATGATTCGTACTATTGCTAATTGCTATAGATTAAAAAAAGAACTTGGAATCCATATTTTTAAGATACAATAAATGCATACAACGTGCTTAGTTGGAGGATAAGAAAATTGATCAATGTGACGTGAAACTTGCTGATTTTGACGGGAAGGACCTCCACTTATAATCGCATTAAACAAAACGAACAATATATCAATAATTAGGGGGTTGGGCGAAAGAAACAATTACTCAAACAACCTTAAAAAGTTCCTTAATAACTCAAATGACCTTGTAGAGATGAGGGCAATTGAAAAGACTTTTAAATCTTGTGTCAAACTTTTTATTACAGAATTGCCATTAGAAAAAAAAAATTAGGTTTTTGGTTACTGTTCACGAGACCACGCATAAAACTCTTTTTCTTTCTTTTTTTTCCTCTGTTCGACGCAAAAGAAAAAAAAACTCTCCCCGACGATTCTTCTCCTTCATCTTCTCCGGCTGTGTCTCATCGTCTTCTCCCCGGGTGCTTTTTTCACCGTAGTAGCTCTCGCTTTCGCCGTCTATCAACTCGTCTCCGGCTTTTTCGTCTCTCCCAAAGAACACCGTCCTCGTTCTATGGAGGCTCAGCCGCAGTCTGAGCCACTTCCGCCGCCGGTTCAGCTCAGAGAGATCACCGAGGATGAGCTTAAGGCTTATGACGGTTCCGATTCGAAAAAGCCCCTTCTTATGGATTTTTTGATTATAATAGTATGATAGATTTCTGGGTTCATGTTCTTGATGGTAGACTTATTGGCATTTTATGACAGACTTGTTTGCATTTCATGATAGACTTGGTGGTATTGATGGTAGACTTGTTGGTATTTGATGATAGACTTGGTGGTATTTGATGATAGACTTGTTGGTATTTGACGATAGACTTGTTTGCATTTCATGATAGACCTGTTTGCATTTCATGATAGACTTATTTACATTTGATGGTAGACTTGTTGGTATTTGATGATAGACTTATTGGCATTTGATGATAGACTTGTTTGCATTTCAGCATTTGATGATAGATTTATTTTTCTTTGATAGTAGATTTGTTTTTCTTTGATGGTAGATTTATTCTCTGTTCAATGTAATGAATTGACAGAATTTATGTACTCTAGAAATTTGCTCGCTTCACTTCGAATTAGATTTTTCTTAGATTAGGTTTTCTGGGTTGATAATTTTCTCTCGGGTTTTGTCTAAATCGGTGGTGGGTTCATGGGTATATCATTTTGATGATAGACTTGTTTGCATTTCATGATAGACTTGTTTGCATTTGATGATAGAGTTGTTGGTATTTGATGATAGACTTATTGGTAGACTTGTTATTATGTTACGGTAGACTTATTCTTATGTTATGGTAGACTTATTATTATGTTACGGTAGACTTATTGTTATGTTATTGGTGAACATGGAGGTTTCAGAGGTGGTGGCGGAGAGACTTGAGGTTTAACGACGGTTCTTCTGGGTCGAAACCAAGCCGGTCTTAAACATCGTAGAATTGAATCGCCGTGTGAGCAAAAGTCTTCAGTGTTGATAGATTTATTTTTCTTTGATGGTAGATTTATTTTTCTTTGATGGTAGATTTATTCTCTGTTCAATGTAATGAATTGACAGAATTTTTGTACTCTAGAAATTTGCTCGCTATATAATCTGTTTCCAAATGCCTTTAGCATCAATTATTATAACATTAAAACAGGAAAAACAAGTTAAAATTGAAAAGGCACACATAATAATAGACATATATTTAAGTTTCACTAGTGGTATGATTATGATCGTATTGACAACAATTAGAACACTTGTGTTCTTTCCTTGGCTGGTATCATTCCATCTCAGTCTCCAATGCACTTTTTATCCATGAGTCGGATAATAAGTCTACTACAATATTATTTAAAAAACCTAAGTCAGATAATAAGTCTACCACAACATTATTCAAAGAACCTAAGTCAAATAATAAGTCTACCGCCACATTGTTTAAAGAACCTAAATCAGATAACAAGTCAACCACAACAATGTTTAAAGAAGCTAAGTCAAATAACAAATCTACCACAACTATATGAACTTATGTCAGAAAACATCTCCGGATAATAAGTCTACCACAACTATATGAACCTATGTCAGAAAACAAGTCTATCACAACTATATGAACCTAGGTCAGCAAACAAGTCTATCACAATTATATGAAACTAGGTCAGCAAACAAGTCTACCACAACCATCGTCGGATAATAAGTCTACCACAACTATATGACAACCATCTCCGGATAATAAGTCTACCATCCAAAAACAAATCTGTCATCCAAAAACAAATCTACCATAAGGTAAACAGAAAAAATATTAAATCTACCAGTAAAACAGAAAAAGATTCAATAAGTCTATCGTCAAAACTATTAAGTCTACCAATTAGTATAAATCTATCACCACTAAAAATAAGTCTATCACAATAGTTAACTAGCATAAATCTATCACCACTATAATAAGTCTACCAATCGCAAAATAAATCTATCACGAAAATTTAACTCTATCGTTAAAGGAAATAAATCTATCAATCTTCGGAAATAAATCTACCAATCACAAAATAAGTCTACCGCTCCAAAATAAATCTATCACTGAAAATATTAAATCTACCAATCACTCTAATAAGTCTACCATTCGGAAACAACTCTACCATCAAGGGGACAAATAAGTCTACCGCTCAAACAATAAGTCTATCGCTAAAAAATAAGTCTACCGATCGAAAATAAGTCTACCGATCGGAAATAAGTCTACCGCCGATTCATTAATGGCAGTTTCGTAAATACGTTTTTTGTTATCAAGGCCAATAAGAGTAAAACGGGCAAAAATTCTCGAAAACACAACTTTTTGAGGAGAAGGTCTGTTTAGTGCAAAACCAACTTTCCAAAGTTATTTGAGTAAACTTCCCTTGGGCGAAATTACTCTTTACTCATTTTCGACCTGTTATTCGATTTGTTTGTTCAAAATAATATGATTTCCTTTTCATTCAAAAATAAACTTTTTTAATAGTGCAATGAATAATTCTTCCAGATAAATCTTATGCTTATCTAAATAAAATACAAAACTATTATAACAAATATATAGGGTTATTTTACTATTTATAAACAAATATTTAAAGTTTATAAAAGGATTTAAATGCCATATTTTATTTGTTTAAACTGTTTTTCCCTTTTGGGTGTCTCTAATAAATACTTTGAATCCTCCTCGTATAGGATAAAACAAATCAACGGTAAATATGCCTGATTCGGAACAGTGTAGTGAACAGTCAATAAAAAGCGGCAAACACATCGGACGGTCACCATTTTTCCTGTTATCTATAAACGGTCAAGATATCTTTAAATACAACATGACGTGGGACCCGAAGCTGGACAAAGTGAATTTTTGTAATTAACATTTATGAAATTTTTTTTTTTGACGGCAATTAACATTTATGATTGTTGCTTCTGTTAGGGCTCGGCACGAAGCAAATATCCGGGAAAATGCAAGTATCCGCGATCTGTTCCGTCCAACATGGATATTTAATTTTTCGATCTGATCCGATCCGTTAGTTTTTGGATATCCGAATTTTTTTTAATATCTGCGAATATCAGATCCGATCCGTTATAAGTCGAATATCCAAAAAATTTCACGAATATCTGCGATCCGCGATCCGATTTGTTAAAAATACTTTAGAAACTCAAAACTCAAAAAAAAAATTAAATACATAGACTAAGTTAAATACATGTATCTGAGTCGGAATAGATAATGTCTTGACATTAACGGCGGTGCTTGGTGGAGACTCGGCGTGATAATGTCGGAGTTGCTCTGGCGAAGACGACCATTGTTTAGCCTTCAGCCACGTGTTGCTTAATGCTTAATTGTTATCTTCTTTGAAATGAGGCTTTATTGGTTGTAATAAGCTCTCGGTTATTCATTATGTATTGGGCCTTAAGCCTTCTTCTATGAAATGAAGTTGTCGTTAAAAAAAAGGTACATGTATCTATATCTATGGACACATTATATATATATATATATACATATGTATATAATAATACGGATCAGATCAGATAATGACCTTTTCTAAAATATGATTGTGGTTTGCTTTGTTTTTTACGGATCGTCCAATTTAATATTTGCTTTGCTTCTAAACTTTACGGATATTCGTTTTTTTCGTTTCGAATCGCGGATCGAATCAGATTTAACGGATTTTTTGCCCAGCCCTAGCTTCTACTAATAAACATCAATTCTAGATGTTGACCAAAGATAAAAAAAACCATAACATACTGTAATTAATCTGATGATTTTACATCAAAAATATTGTAAAATGGCATATATTCACCTTTTCTGGGTTGATAAATTTACTTTTATTACTTAACAAGTTAAAATTTATAATTTGACAGAGTAAATAAATACCACGGGATTTGTTATTTGTATTTTCTAAAATATAAGAAGTCCTTCTTTTTGTTTTTCCTGCATAAATAAATATCTAAACAGCAAAAAAAAAAAAAAAAAAAAGGAATTTGTGAGCGGTTCTCTCTTCTCACACTGTTTAATCTGTCTAAAGATCCGTTACCTCTCTCTGCAAACAAGTTAATACTTCCCGACAAGTAAGTTGGAGATCGAAATTCTTGTCTAAGAAGAATACTTTTCTTATTCATAACTTTATCCCAGAAGATTTCGCTCTTCTTGAATCTGTGAAGTTTGTTGAAGAAATCAAATGTTGAGAGAGAAATCAAATGTTGAGAGAGCAAAATAGAGAATAAGCATCACAAGGAAAAATTCTTACTTTTTGAACTTGACCCAGAAAGCTTTCAGATTTTCCCGGAAAAAGTCTGCTTTTACTTGTGCTCAGTTTTCATGGATCCTTGAAGAAGCTTGAAGGGGGGATTTGAAGAAATGGGTCGGAGAATAAAGAGGAAAGGTCTCCTAAACACAGAAGCTGTAAGAGAATTTCTGAATCATCTAGTTGCTGAGAGACATTCATTGTTGTTGCTGGTTCCTTTGGTCTTAGCTTTCTGGGCAATAGAGAGATGGGTCTTTGCTTTCTCCAATTGGGTTCCTCTCGTTGTTGCTGTTTGGGCTTCTCTTCAGGTAAATTCACCCAAAAAGTCACCTTTTTTTCTTCTTCTTCCATTGTTTTTTGGTTTTCAAGCTTACAGATTTGATAAAGTCATTTCTTGTTTTTGACCCTTTGATTGGTTCTTGCTAAACCACCTGTTAATAATCCTCACATAAAGTTGGGAACTTTATGCTTTATGTGTATACCTAGCTTTAACAAACTTGCAATATATAACACATAGTTTGATCTCTCACTCATGAAGTAGATAGTTATGGTAAAGTGCTTTACATGGAAGATTTGCAATCTTTAGTATCTGAAATTGAAGCTTTGTCTTATAAAATTGATATTTTAGCTGGAGTTTCAATCATGTGTAAGTGTTATACTTAAGGAAGTTGGGGGTTTCTTATGTTATCATGATTCATGGTTGATTTGTTCATATGTTTCTCTGCAGTATGGAAGTTACCAAAGAGCAATACTTGCAGAAGATCTAACCAAGAAGTGGAGGCAAAACGTGTTCAATGCCTCGGTGAGAATTTCTGTTACCCTTGTTTTTTGCCCGGGAATTCTCGTTGTATCGCTCGATGTTATAAGAATACTGTGTTTTTTTTTTTCTCCAGACAATAACACCGTTGGAGCATTGCCAATGGCTGAACAAATTACTATCTGAAATTTGGCTAAACTACATGAACAAGAAACTATCTCTTAGATTTGCTTCTATGGTAGAGGTGAGATTTATTCGTAGTTGTGCTCTTTCTACCTAAAAATGTGTGTCATCATTCCTTTTAAACCATTAACGTTTGATCTTTTTTATGAAACGCAGAAACGGTTGAGACAACGAAGATCAAGACTAATAGTAAGCACTCTTTACCATTTCCCTGAGACCTCTTTCGAAAGACTCGGTGATTCTAAATTTGTATCGGTTTTCGATAGGAACATATACAACTGGTGGAGTTTTCTCTTGGTTCATGCCCTCCTATGCTGGGACTCCACGGAACTAGTTGGTCGCAATTAGGCGAACAGGTTTATAATTACTTCGATTTCTTGAACTGAAAGTACTATAAAAGAAAGGTTGGATTTTGATTTTATAATTTGTTTTCTTCTCTGGTGGTTTAGAAAATCATGCGATTAGATTTCACATGGGACACATCCGATCTAAGCATCTTGTTGCAAGCCAAGTTGTCCAAACCGTTTAATCGAACAGCACGAATCGTTGTCAACAGTCTTTGCATCAAAGGCGACGTAAGTCCAACTATTGTTTACGTTAAAGCATTCGTAGGACTCTTACCGGTTGATTAACTTAAAATCTTCTTGCAGATTCTGATCAGGCCTACTCTTGAAGGAAAAGCAATGCTGTATTCCTTTGTATCGAACCCCGAAGTCAGAATTGGAGTTGCTTTCGGTGGTGGCGGTGGTCAATCTCTTCCAGCTACCGAGCTTCCCGGCGTCTCCTCTTGGCTGGTTCGTTTCACATTTTCTTACCGCCGAAATTCTTGCAGTTACAAAGGGCAAAATCGTTATTATCTTCGTTTTCAGGTCAAAATCTTAACGGAAACATTGAACAAGAAGATGGTGGAGCCACGCCGAGGATGTTTCTCGTTACCGGCCGTTGATCTTCACAAAACAGCCGTCGGTGGAATCATATACGTAACTGTGGTCTCCGGTAGCAATCTTCACCGCAGCGTTCTTCGTGGAAGCCCCTCGAAAAGTACTGATATGGGAGACTCTAGCAAGGAAAACAGCAATAGTAGCAGAGACAAACCTGTTCAGACATATGTGGAGGTCGAACTCGAACAACTGTCTCGAAGAACCGAGATGAGATCAGGATCGAATCCAGCTTATCAGTCGACGTTTAATATGATCTTACACGACAATACAGGGGCGCTTAAATTTAATCTCTATGAGAATAATCCCGGGAGTGTCAGATACGACATTCTCGCTAGCTGTGAAGTTAAGGTAACTAATGAATGATTAGTAAAGCCGTCAAGCATTTTGTCGTTACTGGCCCTTTAAATGTTCTTCATTTAACTCTCTCGGAACGTTACAGATGAAATATGTAGGTGATGATTCGACAATGTTTTGGGCCGTTGGATCTGATAATGGTGTAATTGCAAAACACGCGGAGTTCTGCGGTCAAGAAATCGAGATGGTTGTTCCGTTTGAAGGAGTTAGCACCGGCGAGGTATAGATACTAATTCGTCTAATATTATATGTATTGCTTCTCAGATTTCTCTCTTTTATAATTTGACCACCTAATTTGTTTTCCTGTTATTTAGTTGACTGTCAAGCTACTACTAAAAGAGTGGCATTTCTCGGACGGCTCACATACCTTGAACAGCGTTCATTCGAGTTCTTTACAGTCCCTTGACGGCTCGTCTAGTTTCCTCTCAAAAACCGGCCGGAAAATAATCGTTACAGTTTTAGCCGGAAAGAATCTTGTTTCCAAAGACAAGACCGGAAAATGTGAAGCCTCTGTCAAGTTACAGTACGGAAAAGTACGTAATCTCTTTATGATTCTGCTTAACAATGGCGATTTCACAATCTTAAAAGTGAGCGTTTTGTTTTAAATGTTGTGTAGAATATACAAAGGACAAAGACGTTGAACGCAGCAGAGTGTGTATGGAACCAGAAATTCGAGTTTGAAGAGTTAGCTGGAGAAGAATCTCTAAAGGTGAAATGCTATAGAGAGGAGATGCTTGGCACGGACAACATCGGTACAGCTACGTTAAGTCTTCAAGGAATCAGTAACAGCGAAATGCATTTATGGGTTCCTCTTGAAGAAGTTAGTTCTGGAGAAATTGAGCTTTTAATCGAAGCTGTTAGTCCTGAGTACAGCGAAGTAAGCGTTGACAATTCACGTCACTCTCTTTCCTTGTTTTTCCTCATTGATGTTTAGTTTTTTACGGGTTAATTGTAGGCGGATTCTAGTAAAGGCTTGATTGAACTGGTTCTTGTTGAAGCGCGGGATCTTGTGGCCGCGGATCTTCGAGGAACCAGTGATCCTTATGTTAGGGTTCAATATGGAGAGAAAAAACAGAGAACAAAGGTATATAGGAAACTGTTTTTCGGCTCGAGACATTATAGGAACACGGGCGGTCAAAACTTAACGGGTGTGTTCTTGTGTTTTGATGATTTCAGGTGATTTTCAAAACACTGCAACCGAAATGGAACCAGACAATGGAGTTCCCAGATGATGGGAGCTCCTTGGAGCTATTTGTCAAAGACCATAACACTTTTCTTCAGGCGTCAAGCATCGGTAGCTGTGTCGTGGAGTACAAAGGATTAAAGCCAAACGAGACTGCCGACAAGTGGATACCGCTCCAAGGAGTGACACATGGCGAGATCCGTGTAAAAGTCACGAGGAAAGTCACGGAGGCTCCTAGACGTGCGAGTGCGGATTCTAGTTCCCCGTTTAACAAAGCTTTGTTGTTATCGAACCAGATGAAGCAAGTGATGATAAAGTTTCAGAATTTGATCGACGATGGTGATCTTGAAGGTCTTGGTGAAGCTCTAGGAGAGCTAGAGAGTTTGGAAGATGAACAAGAAGAGTATTTGGTTCAGCTTCAAACAGAGCAAATGCTGCTTATCAACAAGATTAAAGACCTTGGCAAGGAGATTCTAAACTCGTCCCCGGCTCAAGCCCCGAATCATTCGCCTTCCAGATCTGGGTCGGGTTCCGGAGCAGGTTTCAGTACTCGGAGATTACCAGCGCCGATGTAGTTAACTTGTTTTGGTACCAACCAACAACCATCTATGTTGTATATATCTATGTTGTATATAGATAGATATGTAGGGCATTGGATGGATATAATGTTCAAAGAGAATTGAGCCCTTGTCACAGAAAATAGAAAAGTCAATCTGTAAGTTTCTTTTTTTATTTTGTTTGTAAAAACTGTTTTGTCATAAAGACCAAAGGGATCTTCATCAGTTCAAGCTGAATTCAGAAAATTTGATTCTAATCAATGATACAACAGATGAATAATAAACCGGACTAAACCATAATTATTCCATCATACATGAAGGATCAAGTAACAGGCTATATGACTAGTTCATTATGTAAGATTACAAAGCATTTGTTCCCAAGTTAACCTCTAAGGCTCTACTAGTAACTGTGAAAATGGCGGTTACACAAAGAGATAGAACTGAAGACCTAGGTAGAACCAGCCGGAGGAACAGGGGCAGCATTGGAGCTAGGCTGAACCGAAGTGGTTGGAGCAGCGATTAAGCTCGGATCTTTCTGCTCAGGTGCAACAACAGGAACTGCGGCGCCAGGTTGTGAAAGAGGGGCTTTTGCAGCTGCATCGAGAGCGGGTTTCTGGAACTGATTCGAGTTAGCCAAATCGTTTCCAGCGCTGTGAAGTTGCTGTAGCCTGTAATCTGTCTCGGGCCGCCGACAAATTTTCCTCAAGGGAACGATTTCCTGCTGGGATAACGGAAAAGAAATCAACAATAGGTGAGTGAGGAGGGTTTTTCTTCAGAGTCCAGACCATAAAACCAAATGGAGCTCATGGGTATATAAAATTGTTAGAGACAAGTAGAGAGAGATGATCATCCAACCTCGGACTGGTCGTGGCTGTAACGCACCAAGAACCTACAACGACAACCTCTAACATCGTGTCTTCTTCTTTGAGCATCAAGAACAATGGCGTCAAAGTATAGCGCTTGATCTTTACCTTCCTGAAGATGTAATCCAAAGAAAAATATGTACTTAAAAAAAATACTTCATAACATCCACCAATGAAATGCTTTTAAGAGAAACAAAATTTGTAAAACCTGGAAGCAAAGGACGAGATCTCCAGCAAGAACTGCAACACATTCTGATGCTTCGCATGGGAGTGACCGTTGTCTTACGTTCTTCTTGACGTTTATCCATTCGTCTTCTTCAACTTCAAAACCTATAAATCGAACCTGCACTTCCTGAGATACCCAGCAGAAAGATTTGGTCATAAGAAAAACAAAGAAAGGAGAATAAAGAACCCAGCTAGAAGTTGGTTAGGAATTACAGGATCACCGCTCTCAAAGTTTCTATGAGCTAGGAAAGCTTCCACATCATACCTGTAAGCAAACAAGAGAGATGCATATTAGAGAATAACGGTGGAATGTGGTGAGATTGAAGAACAGTGTTATTAGTCAGCCACAAATATGTACTAAAATTTCAATGCAAGGGAATCACCATGCACCATCCCTGGCAGATTTGGCTTCAAATTCCAAATAAGAGTTGTCTGAACCACCACTCCTCATGACACCAGGCACTAAAAGAACAAGCAGTAACCAATCAGGGAACATATAGTTACATGTATGCAATAAATCCAAATGAAACCTAATTCTAATGGATACGCTTCTGAAACTTTTTGATAGCAGCGAATGGAAAATGAAACAGCTAAATACCGGATGTAGCAGGCGTCATGGAGGGTAAATTTCCAGTCATATGAATGGTTTTAGCCATGGATGAAGGTTGAATTACATTTCTCATCTGATTTGTTAAATCCACACCACGCGGCATTGAAGACACATTTAGCTTTCCAGGAGCCTTATTTCCCCTTGCTCTTAGAGCATATCGCCTATTTTGGAACCAGTTCCATATCTATGATAAATTGAAAAAAAAAAAAAGCATTCCATCAAGTAAGAAAATACTACACATTCTGCTTAGTAAAAACTTACGAATCAAAAATGAAAAAAAAAACAGTACTTGCTTAAACTGCACAACAATTTTCCCCTTCCGCTCTGCTGATTCACTGAGAGAGATAACAAATGTAACCAGTTTTAAGATAATAAACACACAAGAGTGCTTTTTAAGACCAAGGGACTAAGCTTAGAACAAGAATATACCTAAACTTATCAGCAAGAGCTTCAAGAATCTGTCGATTTGGCATTGATGTATTATGCTGTTGCAATATTGCTTCCATCTCCGTTACCTTATAACATTTTAAAGATTAGCCCAACATAAAAAAAAAGATAAAACCTCTTGAAACAACTCACAAAACTATACAACAAGTGTGAACATATTTTTTCCCCAACACAACAAAGCAGAGCCGGTGAATTTAACAACATACATGAATTGAACAAAACGAAAACTTCCCATTCTAATTAGAAACCCAAAAGTTGAAATTATAAAACTTCCACAAGAGATTTGATTAAAACTCAGGATCTAAACCCTATCATGAACTCTAAAAGGAACCAAACCCTACCCCAGATATTAGTTCAAAATCAGTAAGCTCACAATTCCTCAAGCAACACCATACACATTACATTACAAAATAGAATAATCATCAAAGATTTACCTCAGGCATGTTAAATCGGAACGCCGGACCGCCATTACTGGGAGGTCGACCCATGCTAATATCCTTCGTCTCACGAACAACACACACAAAAAAACGAAAAATTGGCGGCAGAAACTGATATCTATCGGAAAGCTTCGAATTTCCGGTGAAACACACACCGCCGGAGAGAGACCCAAAGACAACGAAACCGGTTTTACCCAAACCCGGATTTCAGAAATTTCCTCCGCTTATATAATTTTCTTTTTTTTTTTTTTTTGTTCAATAAAATTATAAAGGCCCATTAAAAGCCCAATAGTTGGTACGAGAAAAAAATCTTATCCGCATGGTCGAGTATCCAGCTTATCCGGTATCTAAACGATGGCGAAGCTTCTCTAGAAAAAAATTCAGTGTTCAATGGCTTTGGTGCCGCTTCATTTTACAGAAATGCCACTGAGTAGCTCTCTTCCTCTAACCTCGAGCTCTCGCTACTCTTCGTCTTCTTCGCTTCACGCATTGCTCTTCTATTCACTATCTGCGAAACCCTCGCGTCGAATTGTTCAGCCATTCTCTTCTCTCCGTACGAGCGAGCGTAGCAGCAGCAACAACAACAGGAGCCATAACAATCGCCGAATTGATCAACGGAATCATAAACCCACACCTCCGTGGATCGATAAGTGGCCTCCGTCATCCGCCGGAGCCGGCGATCACGGCGGGAAGAAAGCTGTCGAACACAACGGCGGAGGTAAAATTCGATCGGCGGAGGAGGAAGCGGAAGCGAAATTACGGTATTTGGAGAAGGATAAAGGACAAAGCGCGATTGAGAGGATTGTTCTCCGGTTACGGAATTTAGGATTAGCGTCGGACGATGAGGAGGATGTTGAAGATGACGACGAAGGAGGGGGGATTAACGGCGGAGATGTGAAACCGGTGACTGGAGAAGAGAGATTAGGGGATTTGTTGAAGAGAGAATGGGTTAGACCTGATATGATGCTTGCTGAAGGAGAAGAAGAGAGTGACGAAGAGGATGATGTGTTATTGCCATGGGAGAAGAACGAGGAAGAACAAGCAGCGGAGAGAGTAGGAGAAGATGGAGGTGTGGCGATGAAGAAGAGGAGAGCTAGAGCTCCTTCACTGGCGGAGCTTACGGTTGAGGATTCTGAGTTACGGCGGTTGAGGAGGGACGGAATGTATTTGAGGGTAAGGATAAGTATACCTAAAGCTGGACTTACGCAGGCTGTGATGGAGAAGATTCATGATACGTGGAGGAAAGAAGAACTTGTGAGGCTTAAGTTCCATGAAGTGCTTGCTCGCGATATGAAGACGGCACATGAGATTGTTGAGGTCAGTTTCCTTTGCATACTTCATTGATTCCTGGTAAATATCTCTTGATTCTTGGCCGTAGTACTGGTGTAGAGTTTTACATGATTTCATGGGAGGAATCATAGCTTTGAGAATAATGTATTCCCTTTTGAGGTGCAATACATAAGCTAGATAGCCCTAGGGAGAACGGTTTTCATGATCTATAGTGAACACTAATCACCTAATATCAACTTGGTTCTGCAAATAGAATGGTTATAGTTCTTTTATTAGAACAGTAGAAACTTAGTGAAAGACATAACTTATTGAATTACTCTAATGGGCAGCGGCGAACTGGTGGAATGGTGATATGGAGGGCAGGAAGTGTAATGGTGGTATATCGTGGACGTGACTACCAAGGACCGTCTGTGATCTCTAATCAAATGGCCAGACCTGAAGAAACTCTTTTTGTCCCAGATGTATCTTCTGCTGGTGATGAGGCAACAAATGCCAAAGATAATCAAAGGGAACCTCAAGAAATCAAAGATCCAATTGTCAAGAACTCGATTCCCAAAAAGGATATGACAGAAGAAGAAGCTGAATTTAACAGTCTATTAGACAGCTTAGGCCCACGTTTTCACGAGTGGTGGGGTACTGGGGTGCTACCTGTGAACGCTGATTTACTGCCTCCTACAATTCCTGGTTATAAAACACCTTTCAGGCTTCTTCCTACTGGGATGAGATCAAATTTGACCAATGCTGAAATGACAAATCTCAGAAAGATTGGTAAAACTCTCCCGTGCCATTTTGCTCTTGGTAAGATGCTGTCAGTTTCCTAAATGAGTTTTTGTTGGAGGGTTCTGTTTAGTGTGCCAAGTTTTAGACTTAAATATGTACTTTACAGGTAGGAACAGAAATCACCAAGGATTGGCAGCTGCTATACTCAAGCTGTGGGAGAAAAGTCTAATTGCAAAGATCGCTGTGAAGCGAGGTATCCAGAATACAAATAACAAACTGATGGCCGATGAGATAAAGGTCTCTCTTTTCTTTTTCTCTGATGGTAAATGTTAGGGAAAACTTACTGTTGAGATAGAATACTAACACAGTCTTACAAATTGATAGAACATAGCAGAAAAGCATCTGTCATTCCCCGAACCCAATTTTCGTATGGATAGGAATACTGTATATTCATATTGAAAACTAATGATCTATAAGCTGATATATACCTCACCTCACAACTTGGTGGTTAGATCGAGATCTCAATGTTTTAAGAAGTGTTGTGTATACCTGCTCACCTAATGTTTCTTATTTTCTATACTGGGTATTCCTTGAGCTGTGATGTTAATATATCTAGACTAAAAGAAATAGGGGAACTAAAGGAAATATAAGACCCATGCATATGTATCATAGTGTGAATTTTTATTGAACATGTGGTAGTTTCTTGAGGAGGATCTGAGTAGTCATTGCTTAAATAGCAAAAAGGCAGAAAAGTTTCAGACAGAAGGCTAAATTTCATATTTTTTTTGGCTATAGACATTGACAGGGGGTGTCTTGCTGCTCAGAAACAAGTATTACATTGTAATATACCGTGGGAAAGACTTTCTTCCTTCAAGTGTGGCAGCTACTTTGGCTGAAAGACAAGAATTAACAAAAGAGATTCAAGATGTCGAGGAGAGGGTAAGAAATCGGGACATTGAGGCTACTCAGCCAGTTGCAGAGAAAGTACCAGCTGAAGCTGGCACCCTGGCAGAGTTTTATGAGGCTCAAGCCCGATGGGGGAAAGAAATAACTCCGGACCATCGAGAAAAGATGATTGAAGAAGCTTCAAGGGTCGCGAATGCCAGAGTTGTTAAACGAATCCAGCACAAGCTAAACCTTGTAAGTAGAGCTTTTATTCTCTGGTTGTTAATCTGGTGGCAACTGTTATAGTAAGTCGTTTTACTGTGTTTAACTTCTCTGGTGGTTTGTGACAGGCCCAATCGAAATTTAACAGAGCAGAAAAGCTGTTGTCCAAAATAGAAGCCTCCATGATTCCAAACGGACCTGATTATGATCAAGAGGTCATCTCTGAGGAAGAAAGAATTATGTTCCGGAAAGTGGGATTGAAAATGAAGGCATATTTACCCTTAGGTGAGTCTTGTTATATTAAGCAATCCGGCTGTTTCCTGTATGTCTGCAGTGATTGAGACGCTGTAATAGAATGGAACAAATGTCTCCTTGTTATACTAATTTAACCATTTCCTTACATGGACCTAACTCACAGGTATCCGTGGTGTTTTCGATGGAGTCATTGAGAATATGCATCTGCATTGGAAGCATAGAGAACTTGTGAAGCTTATATCGAAACAAAAGAGTCTTGTGTTTGTTGAGGACACAGCTCGGTTACTAGAATACGAGAGCGGTGGAGTTCTTGTGGCAATAGAAAAGGTTCCTAAAGGATTTGCCCTTATTTATTACCGTGGAAAGAATTACCAGAGACCCATTAGCTTGAGACCAAGAAATCTTCTCACAAAAGCAAAAGCATTGAAACGTTCTGTTGCAATGCAACGCCACGAGGTTCGAAATTCCTGAAATTTCTCCTCACAAATCACATTCTATATATATATATTCTCAAATCGATCGCAGTTTGTTTATTGAAATTTCTCTGTGACGACTATTGCAGGCACTTAGTCAGCATATCTCTGAACTGGAGAGAACAATAGAGCTAATGCAGAACGAACTTGTAAGTGATCGTTTCCTCAACTAGGGATCCAATCTAATACATTTTAAAAGATCTCTTTACTTTTACAAAGCTTGCATGTTGTGTTATGCTCTGTTCGCTTCATTCACTACCTACTGGTTCTTGCAGACTTCCAAAAACCCTACATACAGTGAATCCGAATGGGAGAACGATGAAGATGATGATGACAAGGAGGAGAAAGATGATGCGGAAGATAATGAGAGTGATTGGGATGAGACGGATGGTGAATCTGCAATTTCTAGTTTAGAAGAAGATGACAGTCCATCACGCTAAGGCGTGCATCATCTTACCTCAGGACGTTGTAGGTGACAATGATCGCTGACCGAGTTGTGAAACAGAAATGATTCTGTCCGTTGCTGGGAGAAGATGAGAAAGTGGAGATTTCAGAATCAGGACCCAAAGTTAATTCATTCATCATCAACTTGTGTTAACTAGCAAAGAGCAGTTTAGTCCCGTCGCAGAGAGAGATCTCAGAATAATGGAGATTTGAACTAAGAGCCAAAGGGGGAGAGGAAGAAAAAAACGCATCAGTTTATGTTCTTTTACAAAAATTGTATGTTTTTGTCAATGTATTGTCACTATTTAATCAAGTATTTATCAAATGTATATTGATATATGTCTTTTTATCCTCAAGTCTTGCAACAATTTTGTTCTCCAATATTGATGTTGGCGTAGCAATTGATGAATTTGTGAAACTTATTTGAAACTTTGCTTTCAAAGCAAACCATGTCCATATTGTCATAAATCCCTCTCACTATATGAATAAAGGGTTTCGAACAGCATCAACTATTTGGATGTTTTGAGCTCCTTTGCTATGCTCCTGATTTACAAGTTCAAAATGGCCCATGTACTAGTACATATATTTTTGTTTCTTCTAAACAAAATAAATAAATGTGAAAAAAATATTGTGAGAACAATTTTTGAAATTAATCATTCTGTGGTCAGTAAGTAACCATTGGCTTTTGTCAATGTCCAAGACTTTCAAAAATTAAAAGTTGATTATAAAAAAAACTTAAAATCCAGAAAATATGGAGAAAAATCGCATTTCTAACCATCAAATTTAAACATACAACACTTAAATATACAGAAGCTACTTTGTTCCTTGGCTATATAATTTATAACATAAAAGGACTTGGACATTGACAAAAAAAAAGGACTTGGACATGCAATGGAAACATTTCCCTACTTTCACATAGTAGATATGCACTAATTAATTTACTTGACTTCATAGATATGTGCAATTGAACTTGATGGGGATTACATAACTAATAACAAGTTAGGAAATTTCAAATTTGCTAACGTGATTTGAATTCCTTTCACCATATGGAGTCCATATTAAACGCTTCTTCTGGCGGTTGCGGTTGTACTTGAGACGAACTTGAACCATTTTGCATGATATTGGAGACTCCTTGTTGAAGATGAGAAGGATTGATATTAGAGATCATCTCTTTTTGGAAACCATAAGAGTTCCTTATTTGGAAAGCCTTGAGCAATAAAGAGTTGATTGGAGATAAAGGCGGACCAAGTAGATTTGTTGTCCACGATGAAAGATTACTAGCCATGTTCATACTCATGTTGAGACCAGCCGTACTTGTAGTATTGTCTTCTGAATAAAGACCGCTTTGCGAATATTGATGCATATGATTGTAATCCATGGTTGATGAGTTTGAATTTATATTTGGAAGCTCGATATCTTCAAATTCATTTGCCATTGATGAATTTGCATCGCATGGAGATCCAAAAGATGGTTGTGAAGATTGAGGTTGTTGTTCTTGTGGTTTCTTTGTTGCTGTGCTCTTTTTAAATACTCTACACACTACCCATTCCTCCTGAAAATACATTTATATGTATGCCAATATATTATGGCCCCGAGCCTAAATGTAAATATAAATTGTAATTTTTATCTTTTTATGGCATTGAAAATTTAACTTGGGTAAGAAAAAATGATACACTTATAACTTCCAAATAGTTTAATAACATTTTGGAAATATAGATGTTATACCTTAGCGGGTTTGAAAGGTTGTTTGCTCTCAAGCCTATACTCATGCATAACCCAATTGCTTTTCTCACCCTTAGGAGCTCTCCCTTTGTAGAAAACTAGGGTTTTCTTCATCCCAACCAGTACTCCACTTCGGTATATCTCTTTATCTTTACCGGTGGTTTTCCAATAACCGGCTTCGGTTGCTCGGTTTGTCCTTAAACCGGTTGGATATTTACGGTCTCTTAGGCTGAAGAAGTACCATTCTTTCTCTCCCATTGAAGCCTTGGCTGCATGTGTATAAAATTATTATTCACACAATAATTTAATTATATCACAATGAATACTAACATTTTTTAGACAATTAATATAAGGTAAAGAATGTATCACGTACAATATTAACTAACTATACGCCATCTAGCTAGATAATTTAATATAGTATCCTCCAATATTCTCCACATGTTTGGTAGGCTAGATATACCTATATATAACATAACCTAATATAGTCTCCTAAAGAAATGAAGAAGAGTATAAATCTTCACATTTAAAAAAAAATGAAGAAGAGTATTGTTTCTAAGACAAACTACGGTTTCATTTATATTAGTTACATAAAGTGGTATATGATATTCATGTACATCTATATATACACGTATATGATGTCTTTTGTGGATATCAAATAGTATGCGATGATGTGATCAATCTACTTCTATCATATTAAGACAAGATTGGTATATAAGTAATGTACATTTAGTATTATAATATGAAAGTCTATATTAAAAACTATAGAACAAAAGGAAGCAAATCCACATATACTATAGTATAAATGAACAAATTATGGGTCCGATTGGTAACCTAGCTTTTTTAAAAGCTGGAGCGGTAAGCTTTATAGCATAGTGCAAAGCTGTATAGATAAAAATTGATGTAAATTTTTATAAATAAAGATTAGTGTAATAGTGTTGGTAAAGCTTTTGATAAAGTTTTCGTAATTGGTACAATCTAAAGCGGTACAAATTAAAAAGTGGTTGTAAAGATTTAAAAGTTTCTACCAATCTAACCCTATAATTAGCATAGAACTAAACAATTTATTGAAATATATGGCATAAATGTAGAGAACACTATACGAGAAACATATGCTATATAGTATGACTAATTACCTGGCAAATCCCAAGGTTCACACTTGTTGAGATCAACGTCGACGACAGCTTTACCGGTGAATCCATTATCGGAGACTTTCCGACATAGATAATGCGTTATGAGCTCCTCGTCTGTGGGATGAAATCTGAATCCCGGAGGAAGATTTTCTTCCATTTTTGTTTTTGAATTGTCTTTCTAATTAAATTCGAAAAATAATGGTTTCTCCTCTCTCACTCTCTCCCTCCCTTAAAGAGAACGAAGGAGATTGACAGCAAAAGGCTTTTCCAGTAATGTGACATAGATGGGGTTTATATATATATTCACACACATAACTAAACTATATATTAAAATAAAAATGATTTGTGTTACCAAATACCGATCTTGAGGGAGAAGCGCCCACGGGTAGTCTTTTTTCTTTTTTTTCGACAGGTCCGGGTAGTCGTTTTCAACTGTTGATTATTACAGCTAACATTTTGACAATTCAAGGTATTTCTCCACGCATGCAGACGTAGTAACGTAGCCTTTCTTATTATTTTCCCTAATTTAAAACATATATGTATATATTTGTAATAAAATATTTGTCGGCGTATATATTAATGTTCCTTTTAGATTACATTACTATGTTTATAAAAAACAACGTCCGTCTTAATATCAGCATAAATATAATTATAGCAACATATCGATGGATTTTTGTGAGATTTGCCCAACCAACTTCACCCAATTCTACCCACCATGAAACCCTAATGCCCAATGTAATGTGAACATGCGTATGGCTCCTCCATTCTTTGGCCATTTCAGTTATTTTATTAATATATGAAAATCTAATCTAGACTAATCGTTCAATTTTATAAGTGTTATATATGTTTTTTTTATCTATAACGACTATAGAGAAGATTATTCCAATTTTTATCATTCCATTCCTCTTATTGACACACTGCATCCATCTAAGCTTCTTACACTATAATGTTGACACATGTCTTTTCTCTTATCTCACGATCATGCCTATTCATTCATATACAAATAAGCATATATATTTGTATATATTTTTAACTTAGAAAATCCCAGACCTATAGAAGGCTCATACTAATTTATGGGAAAGGTGCAACCCATGGATAGATCCTCTCTCCGGATATTCAAATGGGCGGAAAGTAAGAGCCCATATTCGTGTGGCCAAATGGAAATGAGAATTGTTAATAATTTCACGTTTGTAAGGAATCGATCTCTAGCCACTTTTCCTCAAGTTGGAACCACTAGAGCACCGACACTTGTTTTACAATATTATACACGCTCGAATTATTCTTAGAATATCAGATTGCGTTGCGAGTCTTATACAAATCTCCATATATATAACTCATATTTTACGTTATATTATGTGTTTTTGTATAACTCATATTTTACGTTATAACGTTTCGTGCAAATATTTCCTCGATTGTCGTATGTAAACACAAAAATATTGATTTGGTGGACCCAATGTCTTGATGGATAGATAAATAAATGTGCAAATCTTATATGTCTTCCATATAAAACTTATTCACCGAAAACTATTAAAATCACCTAATGTAATTAACAATCCCATATATATAAACCTCATTTCTAATAGTTGTAGAGAAAAAAACATAAGATGGAATGTTTGGCATGGATAAATTTTTTTGTTTGGCATGGATAAATTTTTTACTCTAAACCTTAATCTGAACCCTTTTTATTTCCCTATGATTATATGTTTCGTTTAACCCATCCTATAAATAAAGATTTTGTATCCACATTTTCTGGTGAATCCTTAGAATGCAGCCTGAGGGTCTTAGAGATTTTAGTTTTAAATTATTAATACAAGGTTAAAATAATTACTCTGGAAGAGTGGTTAAAGATCCCACCAACCTAATGGAATGTGTGTACAATATATATAAATACATAAAAACAATATATATGTTAAGATAATTATTATTTTTCAAAGCAGATTTACTGGGAGATATGTTGGGTATGTAATAAAAATGTCAATCCTACCATTGGAAAACTCTCACATGCAATTCATCTTTATACTATTCCCTTCCTTGTTTATAGGCTTCAGGCTTTCTAGAATCACACACGCACACGTACGTACGTTATATGTACGCATGCACCAACGATTATACCTAGTAACAATATCGTTTTGTGTCAACTTAAGATATATAATAGATGAACTGAATGAGATATATATGGTTAGAAGCTTCAAGAACTCTATTTATGTAATATTGACGGATAAATACTTTAAACCAAAAGTATATAACTATCATGTAAAGTTAATGTTGTAATTCAACATTACTTTATGATGGTTTTACAATTCATGGTTGTATATTAATATTGGCCAATTAGATGATGGTTTTACAACATTAACTTTACATGATGGTTTTACAATTCATGGTCGTATATTAATATTGGCCAATTAGATGTTAAGTAAACCTATCCCAATATTTTCCTACAATTATGTTAGTCTTTGTGGATAGAATAGTTAATTACAATTTGTTTTTTAAAGCTTAACTTGTGAGTTTCTTCCTCTTAATATATGTGTTTAGCTTTCTGAATCGTCCATACCTTGCGACTGGCATATTATTTACTCTCTAATTTAACATTAGACATATAAATAATCAAGTCGAAGTGACACCCGAAAATATCTCCTTGTAATAAATTTAAAATCATAAGATTGGAGTCCACAAAATCTTCAAATTTGTCTACACCTAAGATATTTTTTTCTATTCTTCTGGTTTACATTTTCCATAAACCTTTGAATTTCGTGTGTAAGACCATATGTTTTGTCATTATCTATTTAAACCAAAAAACAAAAACAGAAGATTTAAAACCAAAAAAAAAAATATATATATCTCCAATGGATAAGTTGTGCTTGAAATTTGGGCCCATGTATTAGGCCCAAAGTTAATTTATAACAGAAAGTGTCAAAGTCCCTAACATCAAAATCCAGGTAGAGAATCACAAGGACGAAGAAGAGAGAAGAAGAAGCAGAATGGGGAGAAAGAAGGGATTGCCGGAGTTCGAAGAGTCGGCGCCGGATGGATTTGATCCGGCGAATCCGTACAAGGATCCGGTTGCGATGGTAGAGATGAGAGAGCACATCGTTCGGGAGAAGTGGATCCAAATCGAAAAGGCTAAGATCTTGCGTGAGAAGGTCAAATGGTGTTACCGCGTCGAAGGAGTTAACCATTACCAGAAATGTCGTCATCTTGTTCAGCAGTATCTCGATTCCACTCGCGGTGTTGGCTGGGGCAAAGATCACCGTCCTATCTCTCTTCACGGTCAGCTTTTTTTCTTTGATTCGATCCCTTAGGTTTTTGCTCTCAATTGGTTAATGCTATTGCTGAATTAGTCATTTCTCCAATTGGTTAATGAATTGACTGTGTTGTTGAAGTTATTTAGTGATGTTAATGGTGTTTTTTTGGGTACAGGTCCCAAGCCTGAGGCTGTTGAAGTTGAAGCTGAATAATGCTTGTGCGCCTGAGCAATGGTAGGGTGAGTCACTGGTTTTGGCATTTCTGTTCTAGGTTTGGTTGAATTCATGATAGTGATGCTTGGGGATGGATTAGCTTAGGTTTTTTTCATACTTGTATTTACTAGGAGTATGTTGCCAGTTAATCAAAGGAAAGGCCTTTATTTGATTTTTTTTATCTGTTAGATCAATCAAGTGATTAGTAACCATCTGTATAAGTTGTTATGAAAGAAACTACAGTCCTAAGTGTGAATGTTTCTTGTAAAGTTGAAGTAGCTGGTTAATAGTTTTCAACCTGCTACATTCTCAATTTATCAATGAACCATGTTCTGCCAAAAGCTGAGTCTGGTTTTAATAGTCCTTGTTCTCTACTAAAATCACTTTTATAACCAGCTTAGTGATGTAAATGTAATATTTTTTTTTTTTTGGCTTCATTGGTGCAGGTGACCAAGCTTTTGATACAGGGCATGCAATGGTCTTCCGACTATTCGCATTTACTCTTGTTTTGTTTAGAAACATGTCAGTTTTTGGACTGACGGATTCATGTAAGGGTTTTACGAGCTTGAGTTCATGTATTGAATCTACACTCAACCTCATTATCGTAACCAAATAAGTCCTTTTTTCTCTCACTTTTCATTACCTTATTGTCAAATAAGAACATAGGATAAACAAAATAAACCATACATGGATGATTTCCAATTCAACATAAAACACTTTTGCTAATGAAACAAAAATCCAGCGTAATTTCTCAGGAAAACAATCTTGTCTTCCTAGTCTTATTCTTCAAATATGAAAAGCTTATTATTCTAACTTAACTCAGTTCTCTTCTCCACCCCCAAAGAGCTTCATTTTAGATAATGGAGTTCTCAAGTACCCTTCTACTTCAAATTTCTTCGGAGAAAGCTCTCTGTATTTCGCAAACTGATCCTTCGCTTCGACATTCTTATCAAGCAAGCTATAAATCATACCTCGACAGAAATACGGTCTGAAATCCTTCGGATCCTCTTTCGTCAGCTCTTCGTAGCTCTTCAATGCTTCATCCACATTCTTCTGCAAGAACTGTATCTGTGCAATGATCAGTCTCACGTCTCGTATCTCCTTCACCATATTCTCCGATTCGGCTATAGCTAACGCATCTTCCAGCCTCTGCAACACTGCATCTCCTTCCCCTGACCGGTCCATTAGCAATGCGTTCTCGAATAAAGCCTCAAACGATAACGGGTTTCGTTTAAGAATTTCCTCGAACACTTGGCGTGCGTTCTCCGAACGACCCATTTCGCCTAATAGCCTCGCCATTAAGAACTTCCACTCCGTTTCCTCTGGCTGCGCGGCGACTAATTGCTCTAAAAGCTTCAGAGCTTCTTCATCTTCTCCGTTCTCTAGCTTCTGCTGCAAGAGCGATCTCAGTGTCTGAACCGCCTCAGGGGTTGAGTCAAGAAGCTCATACAATGGCGAATTGGGTTCGAACTCAGATTGTCTTTTCTCTTCTTTCAATTCCTCCACTGTTTCTTCCGTGGTCGTAACCGGAGATTCCGCCTTCGCCGGTAAAGTTGAGAATTTTCCGGTCATCGAAACAGCAGCTCCGATTAAAATCGCTGATTTAGCAAAAGATTTGAGATTTTCAGGAAAACAGTAACCCGAACCATTCTGATTCGAACTAGCCTTCACAGAAACAAGATCCCGACGAGGAACCACAGTTCCGACGACCGGAGGCGCTTTAACGGCGACGAAAGATGAAACAAACGAGAGAGACGAAAACATTGCTCTGATGAAAAACAAAATCAAAATCTATCGTATCCGTTATCAATAGCTCCAAGAAAAAAACAAAATCAAAATCGAAAAAACAAAAAAAAAAACAGTGATTTCTGATGAACAAGTACACCAGTTTCACGAAACACACGTGAAAAATGTCGGCGATAAGGTGTAATTGGGCTTGGCTTTATCTAAATGGGCCCTAAAATAATTGGGCTTTTGACATTTTAGTTTTTAGTTTTCTGTTAAGACAGATCTCTCCGGCGAAACTTTTAGACAGCGATACGGAAAAAATCAGATCAAACGCATGCGACCAAGAAGCGAGAGATAAGCTTTTTGTTTACCGATAAACATCAGTAAGTTTCAGAAACTTCCATGTTTTTTTAGTTTTTTGAATTAGTATCAATCTTTTCTCAATTCCTTAAAAAAATCATTAATTTTTCCTAAAGCTAGGGATTTTCATGTCAACGAAATTTTTCGTCTTTCACGAATCTTACATGAAATTTTCTGTGATCGATGATAACTAAATGGGTTTTTGATGATTTAACCGTATTTGAATCAGGTTTTAAAATAAATGGGGAACACTTCGTCGATGCTGACTCAATACGACATTGAAGAAGTTCAGGGACATTGCCATGATCTATGTGACATTTTCCTCCACTTGTCTCCATGGTTTATAGAAAATTTATATGTTTTTATCCAAATTCGTTACTGGGTTTCTTGTTACAGTTGAACAGCAGGAGATTCTATCTCTGTATCAAAGGTTTTGTCAGTTAGATCGAAACGCAAAGGGATTTATATCTTCTGATGAGTTTCTCTCTGTGCCTGAGTTTGCAATGAATCCACTATCTCAGGTTTGTCAAATTTTAATCTATGATCACTTATTCAGACCCATCAAAACTGAATCAGCTTTGATTGTGATTTTTGCTGGATATAAAATAACAGAGGCTGCTTAAGATGGTAGATGGATTGAACTTTAAGGATTTTGTGGCTTTCTTGTCTGCATTTAGTGCCAAAGCAAGTCTAAGACAAAAAGTTGAATGTAAGTAGAGAGTGATTTTGTGGGAAATCTTCACTTTCATTGTATTGTATATGTAAATGATCATTAGACTGCTTGTTTCAGTGATCTTTAAAGTCTATGATTCGGATTGCAATGGGAAAGTCTCATGTAATGATATCATGGAAGTGTTGCGGGACTTATCGGGATCATTCATGTCTGATGAGCAAAGAGAGGTATTTATATAAAGTTTTACCATTCAAAACATTCTTTATTTTTTGAAAATTGATTATGCTATATATCATGGAGATGGTAAAACTATAGCTATAAGGAAAATAACGAAGCATCATTAATCTACTTAATCCATCATTGATCTAGAGATTATCATTTGGAAAGTCTATGCAACTAATATGTTTCCCATATTAGATAATTATGCGATTTAACTACTCATCTGGCATATCAGTTCCAAGCCCCAAAGATAAATGTTGGAGTTTTCCTTTTTGTTCTATTATCTTAGGCTCCAATCTTTATGGTTAGGATCATGAGCACTGGATAAACTAAGTAAACAAGTGTTTTCATCATTTGCCATTGTGTTTACTTTTGTGGTGTAGCAAGTACTGAGCCAGGTTTTGAAAGAAGCGGGCTACACGAGCGACTCTTTCTTAACACTCGAGGATTTCGTAAAGGTACACCTGCAGACACAATGTTCTATCTTTTTCAGACCGATTCGTAGTCTAGATTTTCTGATACTGCATCTCCTTTCTTGCATTTTAAATGTCTCAGGTCTTTGGGAGTAGTGGACCGGAGATGGACGTTGAAATTCCAGTGGATTAGGTTGATGATTCATATAAAGCAAAACTCTAAACTCTCAAAATCTCATCATGTATTTGCCCCACTTTGTTATTAGAATAATCCTTGTTAATTGATCACACCATTGCAGGTTTTAACTGTATATGTATTATTAAAGTTTCTCCTTTAAGCATTTTTCAATTGGCTAGATGGAGAAACACCATTGTCCCTTTGTTTTCTTCTGCTTAGCTTCTTGCACTAGCTATATAATGCATAGTGAAGAAACAAAAATTGTTCTGTACTTGTTATATAGAAAGAGTAAACACTTGGAATGGAATATACATTTTTCTTTAAGTAAAGTTAATTTGATTAGAATCATCACTTAAGTGTTGGCATAATTTGATTTGCATTATATAAACTAGTAGGTTTATTATAAAAGGGGAAAGAAAAAAAACTAATAAAGGTCATTAAACTGACATATTGAATGTTGACAAACTGAAGCGTAACGTGACGCAACGTAATTAAAGAAGAATCATCCACTTTCTTAGAATTATTAATGCCACACAATTATACTGTATTAAAAGAATCAAAACGTCGTCGTTTTGCTTCATAGTTGGACCACTTTTTCCTTTTTCTCTCTTCTCTTCCCCACTCACTCCACCTACGAGGGCCACACTAGCAACAGATTCGCCTCTCGTCAGTCAAAAATATCTCCGAATTCTTCTTTTGACTGTGTTCATCAATGGCGGCGAAGGTAGGTTCTTTCCGGAACGGAATACTCGAGAAACGCGAGAGGCTTCTTTCCAATAATGGTTTCTCCGATTTCAGATTCACCGACATCGAGTCCAACGACCTTCTCGAAGACGATAACTATGGAAGGACACGGTTATGCTGCTGCTGTTCGTGCGGAAACCTAGCCGAGAAAATCGCCGGAGTTTATCAGGATGCCAAAGATGTAGCGAGGAAAGCTTGGGAGATGGGCGTATCGGATCCGAGAAAGATCGTCTTCTCCGCAAAAATTGGTCTTGCTTTAACGATCGTCGCGGTTTTGATTTTCTTCCAGGAACCTAATCCCGATCTCAGCCGTTACTCCGTCTGGGCTATTCTTACTGTCGTCGTCGTCTTCGAATTCACCATCGGTAAATAAATCATTTCTCTTCTTCCACGATTTAGGGTTGAAATACTATTCGATTGGAATTTTCTGTGATTTTTGCTTTTTAATGAAAGAGCTTCTGTTGTTGCTTTCGTCTTTCGAATTCGTCGTTTTGTTTCTTTTTAAAATTATTATTTTAGGCAAGTTTTGATTTGGTTTCTACTGGAATTTGACGATTACTGTAGTATCATCAATGAGATATTGTGCATAGAGCTCTACATTAAGATGATTGTTGTTTGTTTTTCTAATAGGAGCAACTCTAAGCAAAGGGTTTAATCGAGCCCTTGGGACATTATCAGCTGGAGGTCTTGCTCTTGGAATGGCTGAGCTTTCGACACTAACCGGAAACTTCGAAGAGTTATTCTGTACCATTAGTATCTTCTGCATTGGTGTGTTTTCAATATTTCAACTCTTTTGCAGGATCATTTTGGGTTTCTCTATGCTTATATAGATGTCTCTTGTTTTCAGGTTTTATTGCAACTTTCATGAAACTATACCCGGCGATGAAAGCTTATGAATACGGTTTCCGGGTTTTCTTGCTTACGTATTGTTATATTCTGATCTCCGGGTTTAGAACAGGGCAGTTCATAGAAGTGGCTATCTCTCGGTTTCTGCTTATTGCTCTTGGAGCTGGTGTTAGTTTAGGTGTCAATATGTTCATATATCCTATTTGGGCTGGAGAGGATCTTCATAACCTTGTTGTGAAGAATTTCATGAATGTCGCGACTTCTCTTGAAGGTCAGTAGAACAAAAGGTTTTGACTTTTTAAGTCTCGTAAAGAAGATGCTTGACTGATATTATTGTCATTTGGTCTTTAACAGGTTGTGTCAATGGATACCTACGTTGTGTTGAATACGAAAGAATCCCATCGAAAATCCTTACGTACCAAGCCTCAGAGGATCCGGTTTACAAGGGTTACAGATCAGCGGTTGAGTCAACCAGCCAAGAAGAGTCTCTGGTATGTGTCATCACAGAATCATCATCTCAAGTCCTGTTTCTTCTTCCATTGTTTTTCGTCTCTGAAGTGGTTTTATTTTTCTCTGTTGTGGTTGCAAAGATGAGTTTCGCAATATGGGAGCCGCCTCACGGACCATACAAGTCATTTAACTACCCATGGAAGAACTATGTCAAGCTCAGTGGCGCCCTCAAGCATTGTGCATTCACTGTGATGGCATTGCACGGTTGCATTCTCTCTGAAATCCAGGTAACACTTTCCCTCTGACTTCAATATTTCTTTCGCTGTTATACCTCGGAAGATTCAGAATAGCGGATTTAGGGGTTAAGAGAACGAAGCAGTTGCTCATAATCTGCTAACGTTTGACAGGCACCTGAAGAAAGGAGACAGGTTTTCAAGGAAGAACTTCAGAGAGTTGGTGTAGAAGGAGCTAAATTGTTAAGAGAGCTCGGTGAAAAGGTGAAGAAGATGGAGAAGCTAGCACCAGTCGACTTGCTCTTCGAAGTACACCTAGCTGCCGAAGAATTGCAGCATAAGATCGACAAGAAATCTTACCTTCTCGTCAATTCAGAATGCTGGGAGATTGGAAACCGATCCACCACATCGGAGCCTCAAGAAAATCTCTCCCTCGAAAATTCTGATCCACCAGAGCAAGTCGAGGTTCCCATCTACGCCATCAAATCCCTAAGCGAGGCGGTTCTACAAATACCAAAGAGCTGGGGCGAGAAGAATCACCGTGAACCATTGAACCGTAGACCTACTCTCTCGAAACAGGTGTCGTGGCCTGCACGGCTTGTACTTCCACCGCATCCAGAGACGGAAAATGGAGCTTCACCGCTGCTTGAGACGACAAAGACGTACGAGAGCGCAAGCGCGTTGTCTCTCGCGACATTTGCATCGCTCCTCATAGAGTTTGTCGCTCGGTTGCAGAACGTAGTCGACTCGTTCGAGGAGTTGAGCGAGATAGCGAATTTCAAGGAGCCGGAGATTGTTACATCAGCTACGGATGTCGGCGGAACAGTCGGACTTGGCAGTAAGTTCCGTCGGTGTTGCGGGTGGTTGTAATATTTACATCCGCGTTTCTATAAAACGCGCGAGCGATATTGTTTAAACTGGTCACTGTAAACTAGTACTAGTAGTAACCAAACTATACAACTAATTAGTAAATAATGGTAAAAAATCAGAGGCAGGTTTTAACCTTAACAGAATTTGATTGATTTATCATTTTTCTTTCTTCAGTCACCATTTCATTTCTTCAATCTACTGTCAACTATAATCAACTGAGCAAATATGTGCTGCAACGCACAATATGATTAAAAAATTTATTTTTTGAAAGCTGAAACTAACATATTATATAGACTTTCTGATTTTATCACTATAATATATGTACATTTAAAACAAGTATTCATATTTCGAAAATAGGAAAAAATTACATGAAATTCACTCGTGTTTGTTCATGGGCTCTACCACGAACATGAAATCATTGTCTTAATTACATTTATTTTCGGCCATGAAAATATAAAAACGTTACAAAGCATTATACAAACCATGTTGTAGAAAATAACAAAAAATTATATCATCTCATTTGTTGACTAATCGGAGGAGCCATCATCTGTTGTGGATGTGCTTGCATATTTCTAGTCCAACTTATTGCAACATTTAAACTACCCCATCAAAACATCTTGTAATGAGATAGGTTGGACAAAGTTGCAATAGGTGGACTGGAAATATGAGATGGTAATAATGAGCTGGTAAAACATAATTTTTTTTGACAAAGATGGAAATATGGGGTGGTTTAACAAAGTTTTCTTCTTGTTTAATAAAAAACATAAACAAATGAGATGGTAATAATGAAACTTACCAATAATGGGATCAAAACCACGGTGTTTGAGCTCACGATATTTTTGACAACGTGCACGATATTCACACCATAAGTGAGTGATCCAATCGGAAGCTGGAGCATCCGGTAACCCGTATTTCAGTATTTGTTTCCCATTCTAAAACATTCTTTTGTAACAGGATTTTGTTGATCCTAGTGATGGTAATTTTATCTTTGTATGGGTACAATTGATTGAAGCTAAGGATGCTAGAAAGAAAATGGTCGATCAACTCACTACAAAACTGAGCATTGATTATATGTACCTCTGTGTTAAAGACAATAACCTCATAAGAAAATACAAAAAATTAAAAATATGGTGGTTCTCCATATATATATACACTACTAACATTATTAATCCTTTTTCAATTATTCAAGATTATTATGACATCATGATTGATGTTTATGAGTGGAGAAAGATTAGATAACCTAAAATACGATTTTGTATTGAGTTTGAGTTTTTGCTAAAAATGTTCTTACATAATTGAATACATTAAACCAGCATTCAACATAAATACAAATCTAGAATGGATGGGGAACAACTATTACAAAAACAGTTAAAACTAACAAATTTATTTATATATGTAACAACTTACCAAATTTTCAATGTATTTCGGTGTCACGCATGGGATGGCATCGATTTGTCCTTGAAGAGAGGTTATTGAAGCTCCAAGCCCAAGCTTCTCTTTTGTCCAGAAGAGAGAGATAAAAGGAGATTTCCCCCGTGACACAAATAGATCCCCGCCTCCCCGTGCATTTTCTTCTCCACCGCCACAATGACTCCTAGTGAGAGTTTTTCCATGGTTAACATGATGCTTCTCTTCATCCTTGTTGCCTTCTTTGTCATCATCTTTATGTTGTGGCTTTGGAGGCAGAAATCTCCTCCGGCCTTGCCTCTTCCTCTTCCGGGCAGTGCTGGTCCAATCATTTTGGATGCCCTATGCATATAAGTAGAAAAGTGTCATTTTCGTACATTTTCTTATACCGTAAAAATAGTAATCTAAATAAAAAAAACCCATTAAAACTCCATTAAATCGTTTATAATTCCAAATAAGAAATAAAAGAAAAACAACAAAATAGAATTTATTTTTGAAATATTGATCTCCTTGTATTTTTGCCTGCAAAATCATTAATTAAACTCATGTTGTCGAGTTTTTCAACCATCTATGTTGCAATGAATGACAAATCTAACCAATTAAATCTCTCATGTCACATGATCGACCGCAAATAATTTTGTTATCAGCTTCAACTTCGAATTTTAACTAATAATTTCAAATTAATTTTTCTAAATGAGTAGTTAACATGTTTGCTTAGAGAAAGCCATAAACATTACAAAAGCATTTGAAAAACAAAATCTTACGAATATTATTATTGTAGAAAAAGTTTATAATTTTTTTTATTATAACTATAACAAAAATTTAACTAAAAAAAATCTCTATAAATTTAGGGCCCTAAGCGGTGGCTTCATTGACTTGTCTTCTGGGCCGGGCCGGGCCTGCTCCAGCCATCTTGCATGTGTTGGAAGCTTCTGACGATAACTCTGTGGCGATGACGCCTCTTAGCTCACGATCTCAATGCTGGTCTCTTCCTCAGCCGGACTTCTCTCCAGCGTCCGGTTATTACTCAGCATGATTATACACGCCATCACCTTATTTAACATCTAATTGCATTAAATAATTACAAAATTCATATTTATTATACCTCATTTAGTGTCATTAAAAAAGCCCTATGCAAAGATTTATATCATTTACTATAATTGATGTTAATATGTTTCGTTCATGAAAAATGAAATTAAACTTTATGCCAATTTGTATAAATGATGTTAAATATTTGTTTCGATTTCAAATATTGATGTTGAATATTTAAATATGTTTATTTAGTTAATTTTATAATTACATCAATTATTAATAAGTGATTTAAAATAGTACAACTTAGTTTTTGATATAATTTAAGTTATACGTGTTGCAACAATACGACTTGAATTATAAATTCTTTAGAAGCCAAAAAAAGAAGGATTAACATCTTATTGGCTAACTAATCTTATCTTTCAACACTTGTCCATATTTATGAAAACAAATTATCTTGAGGTTTCGATCAAAAGTCGATGTGGGATAAAACTAGAGAATATAGTCACACAGAATATTAACTAACCATTTTAAATTCGATCAATTAATATGCTATTTAGTTAGTTACAATTCAATTATCTTAAATATAAAATTGATTAGTGTAACATCCAGAAACCAAATTATCGTAATTTGGGAGGGGTGTTGATCGACACCAGTGGTGGGTGTCGATCGACACCAGTGTTTCGGGTCAATTTTCGGTTCATGTTAAATTGTCCGGTTTGTACGAGGTGGTTTGGGTAAAACCTAGGGCTCGTGTATTTATACTTTTAGGCAATTTGTGGCCGCGTGGTAGAGAAAAATATCAGAGAAAACGTGTTTGAGAGAGAAGTGAAAGATTCGAAGGATTTTGGTGATCCGTTCTTCACCGTTCTTCGTCGTTTTCGCTAAGAGGTTTCGTGTGATCGTGTAAGGGGTCGTTTGCGTTGATTTGTGGACGTTTTCTCGGTGATTTTATCGATGTATCTTTCCCTAATCCGTTCTTCAAGTCGTTTAACGAGGTGAGTGCGTGATCGTGGATATGAGATTAGATTGTTAGGGTATCGGTTGATTGATTGGTGTTGTTTATGATTGTTTTTTGTGCGTTATCGTGTTGTTTGAGTCGTGATCAATCTCGTACGATGAAACGGAATCGAGTCGCGAGAGGATTTGACTCGGTTTAGGTTTCTGCGAGAGGTGTCGATCGACACCCACATTTAGGATCGCGAGGCTTGTGTGTGAGAACGGAGTGTCGATCGACACCTAGTGATTGTGTCGATCGACACCCGGTTGTGAAGTGTGCATTTTGGATTGCAGTGTTGATCGACACCACTTGATATAATGCTAATTTTTAATATTATTGATTGTTGTTTGATCGCATAGTAATTGACATTCTATTTCCCTTATTATGTATCCAGTAGACTGACCGCCTCACTGAGTATTTGTGATAATACTCACGCAACTCTTATTTCCATGTGTTGCAGGTAAAAGATATGTGTGATCGTGGAATCAAGGCCAGATGAAGAGGATGATTAGGGTTGTTAGTTATTTGTTTAAGTCTAGTGAACCTAGTGTTTAGGTTGCTAGCATTTTTCTGTATCAGTCTTTGGAAATTGATTCGTTGAATTTGATAATTGGTTCATATTTATTGGATTATTGTTTGAGAACTTCCGCAATTGTTTTAAAAGAAAAAAAAGTGTTGGTTGTTTCAATTTGGTATCAGAGCCTAGACGTTTTAGGACACTGTAATTGGACGTATGAGACTATGTGTTTAATTGATTATGTGTTGTTAATCAGTTAGTAGTGTTAGAATCATCCTCTTCGGCCTTGAAAGAGATTCCCGGAAAAAGAGTTTTGTGTTTGATTACGTTAATGATGTAATCAAACTTATCAGACAAAACATTCAAGAGGTGCATCACCAATACACGTTTAGAGATGAGCGAATCAACATTAGCAAGGAGATCGGAGAAGGTTTTCATCTTTTTGCAATAATCATGAACAGAGAGATCCCCAATCACCGTTGTGCGGAGATTGTTCTCAAGTTGGAGAGCACGAGCCTTTTTGTTGTCACGAAAGAGGTTCTCAATGGCAAGCCATAGTTCATGTGCCGTTGAGTTTTTCTTGAGGAGAGTATCGATGATAGAATCGGAGATGGTTCCGTAAATCCACATCTTGACAAGGCCATCACGTTCCTTCCATTCTTTAGCGGTGTCGGGAGTAGAGGTGGTGGATCCATCAATATGTCCAGACATGCCGAAACTGACACAGTGTATCTCGAATAGCTCTCTCCAAACATCATAATTAAGCTTGTCCATATCAAGAGAGATAGGAATATATGCCTTAATCTGTGCAATTCCATAGGGTTTCTCGTTGGAGGAACCGGTGGTGGCCATTGAAGAGAAAAATAACCAGAAGAAAAGATGAGATGCAGAAGTTGAATAGGCAAAGAAGAAGAAGAAGAAAAGACGAAGAAGAAGAGACAAAGAAGATATATCGATAGTTTTTAGAAAATTGGCTCTGATACCATATTAGATTGATAACTCCCTTGTCCTTTCCATTCCATTATGAGATGATATATATAGAGTACAATAGAATAATCTAGAGAATGAATTTAAGGAAGTACAATGTATCTAGGGAATGGTAGTCAACATAGTCTAACACTTGGGACATTATCAGCTCGAGGTCTTGCTCTTAGAATGGCTGAGCTTTCGACACTAACCGGAAACTTCGAAGAATTATTCTGTACCATTAGTATCTTCTGCATTGGTATGTTTTCAATCTTTCAACTCTTTTGCAGGATCATTTTGGGTTTATCTATGCTTATATAGATGTCTTTTGTTTTCAGGGTTTATTGCAACTTTCATGAAACTATACCCGGCGATGAAAGCTTATGAATACGGTTTTCCGGGTTTTCTTACTTACCTATTGTTATATCCTGATCTCCGGGTTTAGAGCAGGGCAGTTCATAGAAGTGGCTGCTTATTGCTCTTGGAGATGGTGTTAGTTCAATATTTCTTTCGCTGTTATACCTCGGAAGATTCAGAATAGCGGATTTAGGGGTTAAGAGAACGAAGCAGTTGCTCATAATCTGCTAACGTTTGACAGGCACCTGAAGAAAGGAGACAGGTTTTCAAGGAAGAACTTCAGAGAGTTGGTGTAGAAGGAGCTAAATTGTTAAGAGAGCTCGGTGAAAAGGTGAAGAAGATGGAGAAGCTAGCACCAGTCGACTTGCTCTTCGAAGTACACCTAGCTGCCGAAGAATTGCAGCATAAGATCGACAAGAAATCTTACCTTCTCGTCAATTCAGAATGCTGGGAGATTGGAAACCGATCCACCACATCGGAGCCTCAAGAAAATCTCTCCCTCGAAAATTCTGATCCACCAGAGCAAGTCGAGGTTCCCATCTACGCCATCAAATCCCTAAGCGAGGCGGTCCTACAGATACCAAAGAGCTGGGGCGAGAAGAACCACCGTGAACCATTGAACCGTAGACCTACTCTCTCGAAACAGGTGTCGTGGCCTGCACGGCTTGTACTTCCACCGCATCTAGAGACGGAAAATGGAGCTTCACCGCTGCTTGAGACGACAAAGACGTACGAGAGCGCAAGCGCGTTGTCTCTCGCGACATTTGCATCGCTCCTCATAGAGTTTGTCGCTCGGTTACAGAACGTGGTCGACTCGTTCGAGGAGTTGAGCGAGATAGTGAATTTCAAGGAGCCGGAGATTGTTACATCAGCTACGGATGTCGGCGGAACAGTCGGACTTGGCAGTAAGTTCCGTCGGTGTTGCGGGTGGTTGTAATATTTTCATCCGATTGTTTAAACTGTTGACTGTTGACTGTAAACTAGTACTAGTAGTAACCAATCTATACAACTAATTAGTAAATAATGGTAAAAAATCAGAGGCAGTTTTTTAACCTTGATGGATTTCGATTGATTTATCACTTTTCTTTCTTCAATCTACTGTCAACGTATAAAAACTAATCAACTTAGCTGCAACGCACAATCTAATTAAAATATATATTTTTTGAAAACTGAAAGTTGAAACTAACATATTAAATAGACTTTGTGATTATTTTATCCGTATACGTATTTACATTGAAGAAAATTATTCAAATTTCAAAAATAGGAAAAAAGTACATGAAATTCACACTCATGTTTGTTTATGGGCTCTCCCACGAACATGAAATCATTGTCTTAGTTACATTTAATTTCGGCCATGAAAATATAAAAACGTTACAAACCCAACAAAAAAAAAGCATTATACAAACCATGTTGTGGAAAAATATCAAGAATTTATATCATCTCATCCGTTGACTAATCGGAGGAGCCATCATCTCTTGTTGATGTGCTTGCACATTTCCAGTCCAACCTATTGCAACATTTAAACCACCCCATCAAAACAAGATTAACAAAGTTTTCTTCTTGTTCAGTCAAAAACCTAAACAAATGAGATAGTAATAATGAAACTTACCAATAACGGGATCAAAACCACGGTGTTTGAGCTCACGATATTCTTGACAAAGTGCACAATACTCACAGCATAAGTGAGTGATCCAATCAGGAGCTGGAGCATCCGGTAAACCGTATTTGTTTCTCATCTTGGCCCGGAACATGCATGAATAGATACACGGGATCCCGATAAAACATAACACTCCATACAACAACCCACTTGTCACACAAGCTGCGCGTGGGATAAGATAACACACAAATATAGATGCGTATGTTTATACAAATGAGAAGATCTATATTTAGGTAGAAAAGTTCTAAAATGTTTATGAGTGACTTACTCGTCGCGCCTTCGTCAACTATCTCAGCTATCTGTCCGAACGTAACACATGGAGCTAAACATGTGATCAGAGCTGATCCAATGCACAACAACAACAACTTTAACAAACAAACAAATAAAAACAACCACAAAAAGTTGAATGCGTGAATGATTTCAAAGAAACTTTATCTAACCATTTTCACAGTCGTTCATGCAACCGAAAAGATCGGAACTCCAAAGATTTTTTGCTTGGTTATTGATCGGTATGTGATTACCAATCCCACCGTTTTGGGGATGTACCTTGCTGTTCCGGTTACCGTTATCCATTGGTTGAACCGGAGGTTGTGCCTGCTCAGGCTCTGGTCGACCCATAGATATACCACGGCTAGGTCTGGTAACAAATAAATGTTTTTGTATGCTTTTCTATCTCCTAACGTTTTTGGTTCTTTTTCTGATATCCAATCTCTTATGGTTTTTTGTGAAAGATTATAAAGAGTAAGATTTTACACAACTTGAATTAATTTAAACTTACTTCAGATGGTGGGCTCCTTTTCTTTGTATAGTTATTTCCATCTTGTTTATAATTAAATTCATTTATAATTGCTATTTTGAAGCATTATTCTCTAAACTGGTTCGCCTGTGTCACCGTTTTTAAATCCTAAAACAACAAATTGCGTTTTTTTGCAATCAAATTTATACAAAGTTAGTTAGGTTTTGTAATAAAATATACAATTGTGTCGTGCAAACCTGACTACATTTTCATTTCATGAATGGCTCATCTATAAATAAATAAGATCTTTATCATAATCTTTGTAATAAATTGTGAAGATATTGTTTTATGACAAATAAAAATGATAACAGTTTATGTAGTTTCTTAACCTCCATATACATCAGAAGTTATTTTCTTTCTGCTTTAACAACTATCTTCAACATACAAGATGGACTTGGAATGACTATGAAGCAAAAAAAAAAAAAAAGTGAGTTGTGTTGTTTAGTTAATGATATTGTTTTATCAAATAAAAATGATAACAATTTATGTAGTTTCTTAACCTCCATATACATCCATCACATTTTATAAAACGGGACGAGACGAAATGAATATATTTTGCTTGTTGGTGGTCGACCTGGTCGTATTTTCTATATCATGGGGAAAAAAAAAGCTGCAACTTACTTTTGAAAACAATGAGATATATCTGATGATGGTAACCATGATTTATGCAAGTACATGAGTATGATTTAATTTGCTTAGTCAGAACATGAATGACTTTTGACTTGTGCAGATGGACTTTATATGCATACAGCATTAAGATTCCGAAACTTGTTTTGTGGTAACAAGCTAGTCTTGAAAATTGAAACAAAAGGTTATTTTTTCTAAAGAGGAAGAACTATTATTGATATATCGGCCACATCCCTTATAACAATATAATATCTTATAATAATATAATACTCTTAAGTTTTGTTTAGATAATATTAATTGTTTTAATTTATTTAACTAAATTATATGGCAAATTCTGATTGGTTAATTAAGAGGAGATAATAAAAGTGGTTCATCTTTAAGGTGAATCCAAGAATAATTCTTTTTGAAATAGCTCGTGTTCTCATAAAGATGTTCTTAAATTCTTTCATATAACGTCTAGTTAAGAAAAAAGAATTGTAGAGTCCTTGACAGTGGCCGACATTCATAATTATTTGTGAGTGTTTATAACAATCCTAAAGTTTTTTTGATATGAAACATATATATGTTATTTTAGCAAAACAATTTGATAAAACTGATATAACTTAAACTAAATTGATATATAAAAAACCAACACTTAAAGTGCTGTTTTTATTTAAATCATATTGCAACACATACAACCTTTTAATCAACCCATCATGTGTTGACTCACGGGAGGAGCATGTTGATCCATAGCAGGAGGAGCATGTTGATCCATAGCAGGAGGAGCCATCGTCTGTTGCACATTCCCGTTCCATCCTATATGTAGGGATTTTAACCCCTCTTCACGGAATAAATAGATTGAGCAATAAGTAAGAACACAGAGATAACCAACGAGACAGACCACGGTATGTGATCTAAGTCTCTATCTGGAGCTTTCCAGTAATTCACTATAACCATGAATTACAATTGTAGGGTTTTCACAAGATCTCTCTATTACAAACCAAATTGTAATAAGAATAAGGCTATTACAAGAATAAGGCAATTCTAAACCAAATTGTAAGCCCATAGAGAAACAAGGAAACAAACTTATTCCTAACTCTAATTGACATTACCAGTCGTGGGCCTATGTTATGTTGAGATTGGACATCACCAAAGCCCAACAAATCTCCACCTTGATGACAATCACGAACATAACACCTTTGTTCTTGCATACATGTGCAGCTCCAGACCATACCAGCACCTTAGTGCTCTCCTAAGTTGAGAAAACTCAGAGCCTTCTGAAACCTATCCAGAGAACTCATCTCTTCACTCATACCTCCATTCCAGAAAGTTTTATCCTTGCTTTCCATTGCTTCCTGATAGTCCCTTGGTTCTTCACAACTCATCTCCGCAGCAGTAATTAAGGCAAAGCTTGCCATATCAAAATCGTTGAGATAGTTAGGAAGCTTCGTGATTCGTCCAGAAGAAGTACGAATCTGAGGTATAACTTCTGTTTCTGAACCTCCAATAACTCCACCTGAAGATGAACCTTGGTTGTTATCTTCATCTAAAGGAGCCGATGGTTCTGTTCTGGTGTGTCGATCGACACCAGATGGTGTGTCGATCGACACGCTACCTTCTGTCCTTCTCGACATACTTGTTTTTATCTTGTGTCGATCGACACCAGATGGTGTGTCGATCGACATGGGACCTTCTGTCCCTGGAGTCGGGTCCTCCACCATTTCTTCCACTGAAACTTCATTCTTCAAGTCTTTGAACACTTTATCTTCCACAAAGACTACATTCCTGCTAACCACACATCTTGATTCATCCAGGAGCCACACTTTGTATCCTTTGACTCCTTCCGGATAGCTAATGAAAATACCCTTCACTGCTCTTGGTTTTAACTTCCCTTGATCTATATGCACATAGACCAATGACCCAAATCTTCTCATGTGTCCATAACCAGGCTTTCTTCCCAGCCATAGTTCCTCAGGAATACCGCCATCTAAGGCTGATGATGGGCTTCTGTTTATTTGGTACACAACTGTGCTCACTACCTCAGCCCAGAATTCTTCACCTAAGCCACTCTCATCAAGTATACAACGCACTTTCTCCATTATCGTTCTGTTCATGCGTTCTGCCACTCCATTCTGCTGTGGAGTATAGGGACACGTCTTGTGTCTCTAAATCCCATGCTGCCTGCAAAACCCATCGAAGTCTTTGTTCACAAACTCTAACCCATTGTCTGTTCTTAGACACTTAACCTTCTTACTGATCTGATTCTCAACCAGCTTCTTCCATTCACAAAACCTTGTGAAAGCTTCACTCTTAGCAGACAAGAAAAATACCCATACCGTTCTGGTGTAGTCATCGATGATAGATAGAAAATACTGCTTACCAGACAAGCTATGAGTAACCGATGGAGATCCCCAGAGATCTGAATACACATACTTCAGTGCTTCACCAGAGGTGTGCTTGCCAACGTTGAAGCTCAGTCTTTTGGTCTTCCCCATTACACAACTCTCACAGAACTCTATCTCCGAAATCTTCCTCTTGTCAATGATGCCCCTTTTTGCTAGGATCATCAGGTTCTTCATGCTCATGTGTCCCAACCTTCTGTGCCACAAAACAGTGTCATCTCCCCACAGCTTCTTGGTAACACTATTTGACTGTCCTGTTACAGTCTCTCCATCAAGCAAATACAGAAAACCACATAGAGTGCCTTGAAAACTCAGCTTCCCGTTCTTGTAGAACCTTTTCTTTCCATTGCCTCTAGCATGTTCAAACCCAAGCCTGTCCAACATAGTAGATGAAATTAAATTCCTCTTGAGTTTTGGGATATACCTGACATTCGTCAATGTCTTGACCGTGCCACCTCTTGCATTAATGTTGACTGAACCAATTCCTTCAACGGTCATGCTGTAATCGTCTGCCAGAAGCACCGTTCCAGAGTTGATTTCCTCATATGTAACAAACCAGTCTCTCCTTGAAGTCATGTGATATGAAGCACCCGAATCAATCACCCACTTCTCTTGATGCCAATTTTCTGAGACTGATAATGGACCAACTCCTGCTGATTGATCGATGACCACTGCTGCTGTGGCATCCTCATCATCGCCGCCCTTCTTCTTCCAGGCATAGCAATCAGCCTTCTTATGTCCATCCTTCTTGCAGTACCAGCAGGTAATCCTTGAGCCCGAATTAGACCTGCTTCTGCCTCTATTTCCTGAGTTCCGTTGATCTCTATTTGACTGTCTCCCACGAGCCACATATGCTTCACCAATCTTCTGTGAAGTTGAATAACCTTTAGCTTTTAGCTCGGTTTCCTTGGATTTTGCAGCATTCACCACGTCTTCAATAGAGATAGATTCTCTACCATACTTCAATGTCTCCTTCATGGATTCATACTAGGGTGGCAAAGAACTGAGTAAGAGAATCGTCTGTACCTCATCCGCGACAGCAACCTTCACACTGGCCAACTCCGAAACAGTCTTCAAGAAGTCATCGACGTTTTGATCGATTGACTTAGACCCATTCATCTTGAATGTATAAAACTTATACAATAGATGAATACGACTCGGTAGAGTCTTGGTGTTGTATAGCCTTTCTAGTGCTTCCCAAAGTTCACGTGCCGTTGAACACTCTTCTGTTTTCCTCATAACTATATCTCCTAGATGGAGAGTCAAGATATCCATAGCGTCCTCTCCTCTTTTCTTCTTCTTGAGTACTTCTGTCTTTACTCTTTCTGCAAAATCTTCAGCCGTTTCATCCTTTTTCTTCTTCGGCTGCTCAGACTCAGTTGATGGAATCAATTCTTCCTTCAAACCCTGGAGATTCATGTGAGCTAACATCCTTCTCTTCCACATAGAAAAGTCACCCTGACCATCAAAGATGGCTATCCTCACATTCAACTTATTTTCTGTAGACATCTCTGATCAAACGAAACTTACTGCCTTATGCAGTCGCCCGTGTCGATCGACAAGGATGGTATGTCGATCGACACTATACCTTCTGTCGATTCCTCCGACGCAGAAAACCTTAAAACCTTCACCGCCTTTGTTCCCTGACGATGACGCCGATCTAAACTCCTAGATCTCAGCAGAAACTTCTCTGAACGTGCTCTCAAAACCTCAAACCTCGCTCTGATACCACTTGTAGGGATTTTAACCCCTCTTCACGGAATAAATAGATTGAGCAATAAGTAAGAACATAGAGATAACCAACGAGACAGACCACGGTATGTGATCTAAGTCTCTATCTGGAGCTTTCCAGTAATTCACTATAACCACGAATTACAATTGTAGGGTTTTCACAAGATCTCTCTAAACACAAGAAAAGACCTCTAACAAAAGCTTAACCTAAATCACACACATGCTTAGCTTTATATAGGCTAAGGCTATTACAAGAATAAGACAATTCTAAACCAAATTGTAAGCCCATAGAGAAACAAGGAAACAAGCCCATTCCTAACTCTAATTGACATTACCAGTCGCGGGCCTATGTTATGTTGAGATTGGACATCACCAAAGCCCAACACTATAACACCAAAATAATAAAAGTTAACACGAAATAATTAAAACATCAAAAAACACTATTTTTCATCAAAGAGAAATTTGTTATATCTTCTTCTTTCATAAACATAAACAAATAAACAATTTTGTGTTACTTTTTACATGGAATTTTCCCTTGAATGGTTATTTGATGTACTAAACTTCATTTGATTAATCAAATTAGATTACTAAAAAAATAAAAAATAAAACCAAAAAGATTCATAAGGGACTTTTTACCAATGGAAGGGTCAAGACCGCGGTTTTTGAGTTCACGGTATTCTTGGCAAAGAGCACAACATTCACAAAAACAGTGAGTGAGGCAATCCGAAGCTGGAGATTCCGGTAGCCCGAGTTTGCTTCGGATCTTGGTCCGGTACGTGCATGAGAACAAGCATGGTAAGCCGACCACACAACATATCAGTCCGTAAAATATGCCACATTTTTCAGAACCTACATATATAGACGTTACATGAATATTAATTATATATATATATATGTACACAAACATATACAATAAAAGGATAGATTTATGCATGTATACTTACCGTACTTTCCTTCGTCGGCAATATCCGCGATACGTCCAAAAGTGACGCACGGGCAGAAAAATGTGACGCAAGCTTATACAACGCATAAGAAAAGGAAGAAAAATTAAATCATAATTATTAATTAAGATGATGACAATAGATCTATATGTATAAAGATTTACTAACTACTCGATTAGTTTTATTAAAAAAATTCCTAACCAGTTTTGTCGTCTTCCATGCAGCTGAAAAGACCAGTAGTCAGTCCATTGATTTTCCATCACACAGCTATTAGATTCTTCGGTGTTTGGAGATTAAAAATATTTGTTGATCGATTTCTTTATCAGCAACGAATAGATTTGTAAATCCGATATAATGTTTTGAAGATCAAAATTTTTCTTTTTTGTATTCTGTGGAAGATTTTAAGAATGATGGTTGGGCAATATATAAGTGGTTGAATGGTGCAGCTTCAAGCCACAACAAATGTTTGATTTTTAGTGCATGCACTTTTGGAAATATAGAAATGTTGTAAGAATAAACTTTGCACTTTTTGTTAAAATGAGATTATTTTCTTCTGATGATTTATAATAGCAAAAGTTTGGGATATTATTCTAAGTTTAGAATTGATTTAGTATCTCTTAAAATTTAATTAAACGCGTTTTACATTGATTTCAATATTTTGAAACATTAATTAGTTTGACTTTTGAAAGATACGAAGGAAAAACATATATTTGGGCCTATGAATAAAGCCCATTTTCGTTTAATAATTTAAGCCTGTTTAAGATCAAAACTATACAAAAAGTAACAAATTACTATTTTACCACCAAAACTCTAATGTATTAGCAGATCCGATCGAAGCAAGGAAAATAAAACAATTCGGAATTTTTTTTTCTTAATTCATTAGTTTGATTCGAAGAAGAAGAAATCACTTCCCAGAAACTTTCTTCGCATTGAAGTATTGCTTGAGGTATTCGGAGAGCGAGATCGGAATCCGATTACGAGGAGAATGGAGACACTGCAAGATGGATCGGAGAGAGATAAAGCAACTCCTCCTTCTTCATCTTCTTCCTCTTCCTCTCCCATTCCTGTTGTCACCAATTTTTGGAAAGGTTTGTTTGAAATTATTGTATCGAACTGTTTATACGCTTGATTCGAGTCGCGGCGAAGCTGAGAGGGGAGATTGTTGTGTAGTTAGGAGGAATTTGTGGTTTAGGTTTATTTTGGATTCTGTTGAAGTAGTAAGGCTGAATCGAATTGGAGATTTGAGATTCCCATTGAATGTTCTGGAGAATGAAATGGTAGTTTAATGTGATCGGATTGAGAAATTTGAGTTTGATTGCTTTGAAAGTTGGCAATTCATTTTTTTAGTTTTTGATAAAGTACTGAAAACTAGTTACATGCTTGCTGTTTATCTGGTTTGATAAGGCTTTTCTCAAAATGATTCACAATGTCTTTTAACTATTTGTTTCAGAATTTGATTTGGAGAAGGAGAAAAGTCTGCTTGATGAACAAGGGCTTAGAATAGCTGAAAATCAAGAAAACAGTCAGAAGAATCGGCGAAAGCTTGCAGAGAGCACTCGGGGTATTTTCAGAATTTCATCTTTTATTTTGCTGAACATTTCAAATCCTAGGATGAGTTTAGGATAGTGTATACGCCATTCAGTTAGGTTAAGATAATGGGAAGTGTTAACATATTCTATGGTTTATCTTGGTAACAGACTTCAAAAAAGCATCTCCCGAGGACAAACTTAGTTTGTTTACTTCGTTGCTCAAGGGATATCAAGAAGAAGTAGATAATATTACCAAGAGGGCCAAGTTTGGGGAGAATTCTTTTCTAAACATCTATCAGAAGCTCTATGAAGCTCCAGATCCGTACCCTGCTCTTGCTTCTATTGCTGTAATTCTCTCCACTTACTTAATGTTAACATGATAAAAAAATGACAAAGTCCTCTAGCACGAAAAGTTACTAATTGCTGTATTCCAGGAGCAAGATCGTAAATTATCTGAAGTGGAATCTGAGAATCGGAAAATGAAAGTTGAACTTGAGGAATATAGGACAGAAGCGACTCATCTGAAAAATCAGCAGGCCACAATAAGAAGACTAGAAGAACGGAACCGACAGCTTGAGCAGCAGGTCAGCTTGCTTTTTCCCTACTGTTCTAATTGATATAGGGACAAAAGTAGACTTATGTAACTCTCAGTAAAGCACATCTTCCTTAAATGCTTGAGCCTGTTGCGGGAGGTCAAATTCAAACTTATACACTGAGCCATAAAGACGCCCTACAGAGAGATGCTATTTTGTGATCTTGTAAACTTACAACTGTCAAAGATTGACAGTGATATCGTGTTGTATTTGGATTAGATGGAAGAAAAAATCAAAGAGGTTGTTGAGATCAAGCAACAAAATCTGGCTGAGGAAAACCAGAAAACGTTGGAGCTTTTAAAAGATAGGGAGCAAGCTTTGCAAGATCAGTTAAGGCAAGCAAAAGACAGCGTCTCCACTATGCAAAAACTGCATGAGCTAGCACAGAGCCAACTTTTTGAACTCCGTGCTATATCAGGTTGTGCATTGAGCCTTAATATGGTGAATCATTTTGTGCTTTCATAATGGAATGGTGTCCCTTACATTTTATTCAGTTTGCATTTCACTGTTTATTCTTTCTCTGTTCCTTCTTGTCTTGTTAATATACGTCACTTTTGTTTTCTAACTATAGACGAAGAAACGGCAGCGAAGCAGTCTGAAGTTAGTCTGTTGATGGATGAAGTGGAGCGTGCTCAAACCCGACTCCTTACCCTTGAGAGGGAAAAGGTCTTTCACTTAATGCTCTCTGGATGTCGTGTTTGAATTCAGAAAATGCCTGAAGATTTTTTGCGTGCCCTAATATTGTTATTGGTTTGTAATAGGGACATCTGCGTTCTCAGCTGCAAACAGCTAATGAAGATACTGATAACAAGAAAAGGTGAGGCAGTTTACACTTATGCGTCCATTTAATAAGGAACATAATAGGTTTTGTCTGAGTTTTTGCTTCTTTTTTTTTTTTTGTCAACAACTGAGTTTTTGCTTTGTTTTGATATTTCTGTTGTGCACTTTCATTGCAGTGATAATGTTGATTCAAACAATATGCTGGAGAACTCTTTAACTGCAAAAGAGAAGATTATATCCGAGCTTAATATGGAGATTCATAACGTTGAGACAGCTTTAGCTAATGAACGAGAACATCATGTTGCCGAAATAAAGAAATTGAATTCGGTGCTCAATAAAAAGGTGAAATGTGTGCGCTGAGAATTTTTAACTTTTTCTTGGAAAGAAGTTTCCTCCTCCTCTTCATGTCTAATGTTAGCATGTGTCATTTCATTATCTAGGATACTATCATTGAAGAGATGAAGAAAGAGCTTCAAGAAAGACCATCTGCAAAATTAGTTGATGATCTGCGCAAAAAAGTGAAAATTCTGCAGGTACTTATCGTTCCAGTGTTGTTTTTTGGGTACTACCTTATTTAAACTTCTAGCTGACTTGTTGCCACAGATCTATGCTCCATTCTTCCTCGTAATGCTATCATTGTTTATCAGGCTGTAGGATACAATTCAATTGAGGCTGAAGACTGGGATGCTGCTACCACTGGCGAAGAGATGAGCAAAATGGAGTCTCTTCTTCTTGATAAAAACAGAAAAATGGAACATGAGGTCACTCAATTAAAGGTACATAACTTCTACAGAATAAATTCTGTCTCTTCAAGTAAAGAAATTGAATTCGGTACATACCCAAGTCTATGTCATTGGTCTATTAATACCACTTCTTCTCCCAGGTTCAACTTTCTGAGAAAACTTCCTTGCTTGAGAAGGCTGAAGCTAAGGGAGAAGAACTGACAGCTAAGGTTAATGAACAACAAAGACTGATACAGAAGTTAGAGGATGATATTTTAAAGGTACGTAAGAGTGTGTTGTTACCATTTTAAGATATCTCTTCTCATTGTGTTTGTTGTTGTGTTTGGATTTCCTATCATAGTTCTTATGTTTATTTGTGTTTTATGTTGCCTGCTGAGATGATAATGATTTTCTATGCTATAGGCACAAAAATTATTATAGAAGTGCTACGCAAGAGGATAAACCATTGGATTATAATTAAAACCTTCTTTACATTGTTACACAGGGTTACAGTTCAAAAGAGCGAAAAGGTGCTTTATTTGATGAGTGGGAGTTCTCAGAAGCAGGTGGGGCGGAGCAGTCTGAGGTACTTTTATCTGACCTATGTATACGAGTCATGTAGTTTTCATTCAACACTCTAAAACTCGAAGCCAAAACATCTGAAAGTTTTTACATAAATATGTGTTATTTTCAAGATATTGTATACATGCCTCACAAATAATAAAATTATCACTAATTCCTGCTCTCGATCATTTTTGTTTTGATTAGCCTATGGATCAGAAACATGTTCCATCAGATCAAGATCAAAGTTCAATGCTGAAAGTTATCTGCAGCCAAAGAGATCGGTTCCGTGCACGGTTGCAGGAAACAGAAGAGGTACAGTAGTACATATAAAAGATTTTCTTCCCTATGTCTTCTCTATCTCTGGTTAAATTCACTTGAACTGAATATTCTGGGTTCTCTTAATATTGCAGGAAATAAGGCGATTAAAAGAGAAGATAGGCTTTCTCACAGACGAATTGGAGAAGACCAAGGCTGACAACGTCAAACTCTATGGAAAAATCCGTTATGTCCAGGACTATAACCACGACAAAGTTGTTTCCCGGGGATCCAAAAAGGTATTTTCTTTTCTATACATTACATTTCTCTTAAACCCTTCTGTCTCATGTTTGGTTTTTTTTCGACGGTTGATTGATATGCTCTCCAACCTCAGTATGTGGAAGATCTTGAAAGTGGATTCAGCTCGGATGTCGAATCAAAATACAAGAAAATTTATGAGGATGGCATCAACCCATTTGCAGCATTCTCGAAAAAGGTTAAAAAAACATCTCCTATTATCGACACAAGTCTTAGATTCCTTTCTGATTCGAATTTTACATATGCGACTATATGTGTTCAATAGGAAAGAGAGCAACGGATCAAAGAATTGGGAATCAGAGATCGGATTACGCTTAGCAGTGGTCGTTTCCTTCTAGGAAACAAGTAAGCGATAGTTTCATCATATTTGAACAAAATCACAGAATTATCAGGTTATTCAATTCCACTCGATTGGATGTTTCAGATACGCCAGGACGTTTGCATTCTTCTACACAATAGGATTGCACGTACTTGTCTTCACTTGCCTCTACCGTATGTCTGCTCTCAGCTATCTCGGGTAAAATATCCACCATTTTTTATTTTTATGTTTGTTTATGTTACATTGTTACAAGTCCATTTTGTGTTTGATTTTGATTTCATTTTTTTGTTTTGTTTCAGACATGGAGCGGAGGAGACTCCGATGACAGAAACAACCACAAACCTCCCTCACGGTCTTTAATCTTTCAGCCTTTTAACTATTTTTTCCTTTTTGGTCGCTGTGTTTTCTTTCATTCTCTGGGTAATTTTTTAGCACGGTGGGATTATGATACTTTTGTACAGAGAGGGATCTAAATCCGTGCATACATATATAGAGTCACATAGAAGTTTACTTTATAAAGCCACAAAACTGTATCCACTACTCTCAATGATAAATGCATGATTAGTATTAGTACTTGTACGTGTTGCGACAACGCATATGGCTGAGGCTTGTAAATCAGGGGGTAGAGCATAAACTTGCATGCAGCCCGTAGACATTTTACATTGCAAGGACTCTTATTCTTTGGGCTTGAAGGATTAGTATAGGCTACGGCCTAGGATGAACTTGGTTATATTAAAAACAAAATCTACAACAATTCCAATTGGAATATCTTTTCGTTGCTTTCCTAATTCCTGAGATACAAGGGAATCGAAGTCGGCACTTAATGTCGGTTAAGGCAACGACAACTACATGGTTGTGTCTTTGAGCTTGATCCCTTGCTTCACCCTCGGTGGGATGGTGAGGTAAGAGCTTTTATCAGTAATGCTGGAGCCAATGGGTCTTTTGTTCCAGAACCGGCCATGATCAAGTGTTTTCGATCCGAATGTACCAAGGTAAGGATGGTTAGGAAACATCCTTATATGCGTCTGAAAGAAGGCAGCAACAGATTCTGCAAGAGCCGGGAGGCCGTGAGCTGTGCTTTTGAGCTTGTGGCTGAACTCATAGGTTGAACGCTTATCTGCGATGCAAGTTGGTGGCTCCGGAAGATGCTTCGGGAGAGAGAGACAGACCATGATTTGGTTAGCAACCATGCCATGTGGAGAACAGTCATCAAGAGTGCCAGATCCTTCAAAAACCGCAGCAACAGAGTAGGCAACTTCTTTGACATGAGTGAACCAAGACATGTTACGTTTCATGTGGAGGAATGAGGAGATTTTGCTGAGGTTATCGGTTGCAGCGGTGACCGGAAAGCCAAAACCGCTATAGCGTTCAGCAAACGCCTCACTCATCTTTTGATCGGCTTCACAAGGGTACTGTAAATCAGGAGAAACGAGTGACCATTTTTCAGCTTCGGTCCTATTAGCATGGAGACCAAAGGTCTTGTGACCGAAGGTAGAGACGACATTTTCCATAACGGGAATGTGCTTTCCTCTTTTAGGATAGATGGGAGGGTCTTGGGAAAATAGGGATGTGAGATCTCTTGCGGGGAAGTGAGTTCCCCAGATACAGTTGGCTCGAGGGATGCGTCCCGAGAGTACGAGCGGTATGTGTTTTGTGTGGAATAGACAGAGCCTCGGAGATCAAGGAAGGATCTCGTGTGGTTTAGGCCAAGGGAGGTCAGGATTTTGGTCCATGCTGGACGGTTATTAGGATCGGGTGAGAATCTCAAGTAGTGCTGACTGGGTAGGTCAAGTGTATGGTCTGTGATGGATGGTTCAGAAGGCTTCAAATGTGAGCCAAGGTATCGCTGGTCAGGTTAGGCCTGGGATTGAGTTCTGGTAACAAACGTAGCATTTGTGAAATTCAAATCGGGACTGACGGGTGGTGGTACATGTTCTTGTTTGATTGTTGTACGACCGCCCGCCTGACCTGGTTTGGATTAAGAATGTTGCATAATCGGGACTGACGGGTGGTTGTAAATGTTCTTGTTTGATTGTTGTACGATCGACCGTCAGACCTAATTGGATTAAAAATGTTGCTTAGAAGGTTCTGGGCGAATCTAGGCAAGTAATGGGCATTTCGAGTTGTGCTTATACTTTTCAGTTAATAAATGTGTTGACGGTATGCACGAGATTTTTACGACCTGAACAAGGAATATCGGGACGTGTTATCATCATATCCAGACAAGGGGAGCAAATATTCGGAGGATGGTGTTCAGAAAAAGATTTGAGCAATTTTCTGTTATCGAGAGGTTATCGAGTTATCGAAGGGAGCAAAATTCACAAGGTTGAAGAATGCTGTATTTCTGGAGTACTCAGATGTCTTGGTGATTCCAGTTATTAAATATGTTCTAAGTGTAGTCAAGAAGTCCTGAGGATCAGGCACAGTAACGAAGGTTAGTTCTGGAAAAATAAATTTTGGATCAAAAGCGTTGGTTGTTCGAGCAAGAGTATGTTGTGGCAAGGTGAGATGGTATATTCTTGTCTACGTAAGGTTATAGAAGAAGTTTCAAGGGATCAATCTAAGATGGGAACTATCGAAGATTGGCGTAGGTTGCGTATCGTTACACGTTGAGGAGTGTATATAACGTTTTGTGTGGCTCAGGAGAGGAACCTGAGTCGTGAGTGGTTTGAGGCAGTCGGTTCAGTTTCAAGTCTCTTCGAACGGGACAGTCAACATAAGCAAGTGTATCGGCCGACAGTTTAGTACGTTAAGGCGTCCAGAGCGGTTTTGGACCCTTGTTGGGCAGGGCAAGTTTGATGTTCAGTGCTTGGTATTTATTGCTTTAGGGACTGCGGTCTCTAATAACTCGAGATGAGCTGTCTTGTATTTTGTTTTGGGGATGTGAGATTCCCAAATACTGTTGACTCGAAGGATGCGTCCCGAGAGTGCGAGCAGTATGTGTTCCTGATGGGCCACATGACGTGTCATATGGGTATAAAGTGTATACTGAGTTAAGAGCAATAGATATTTGGGGCGTGCGAGGAGTTTGGATTGGAGTTGTGCTTTGCAGTTGAGGTGTGGATCTTCGGGAAGTTGTTGTGTTAGCCAATTGTTCGGTAGGAGTAGAGTTGTTTTGCTAGAATAGGTTATTGCGTGTTGTTATCAAGGAAAGTATTCCTAGTTTCAAGTACTTGTTCACGTATGTGTTGATTACTCTAAGGAAGTATTTTCGTATATAGAGCCAAAGCTTGAGGGAGACGTCCTGAGAATGGAGTGGCATCGGCATCGTTACCTCGAAGGAGACGTCCTGAGAGTGTGATGATGATGGTAAGTATGAGTAATCAATATTTGATCGTGGCATGGGAATGGAACGGGATATGGACCTCGATGATATTCTTGTGCGTTTGGTTTCAACGACCGAGATATCGGATGTAGTGTCTTGGTTGTGCATGTTCTTGTTTGATTGTTGCACAATCGATCGATCCAATTCTGGGTCTACAGCTGGTTGTACATGTTCTTGTTTGATTGTTGTGCGATCAATTGGACAGACCTTGTTAGGATTAGGAAACATTGCATTTTTGGTATTTCGGGCTAGGAGCCTTCCGCGTTTCCGTTTAGGGTAGTTTTAGGTCCTCGTTGTTGTGAGTAGGCATTTTAGAATTTATTACGGATGACTCATTATCTGGAGGCGGTGGCTTTCCAGAATATGTATCGGGGACGGTGGTTCATGTATACATACTGAGAGACGGTGGTTCTCTCTAAGAGACGGTGGTTTTCCTAAGTACTGATACTGGGACGCTGGTTCTTTTATAGTACTGAGAGCCTATATTGGGACGGTGGTTCCTTTATAGTGCTGAGAGATGGTAATTCTCTCGAAGGGACGGTGTTTCCCTAGTGTGTGTGTGTGTGTGTGTGTGTGTGAGGATGAGTCAAAACGTAATAAATGTCTGAAATGTCTGTATAGCGTGGGTTGGTTGTGGATTTTTGGGATATTGTGAGATTTCCCAGTGGTGTGGCCGGGGCAGGCCAGAGTGTGGAGTCTCGTGTAGACTTGTTTCTTGGGATTCTAGGTCGAATCCAGTTTACTGGGGGAGAATTGTAACATCCCAATTCTAATTTTGTTTTGGAAAAGAGGGTGTTGATCAACACCATTAAGGGGTGTCGATCGACACCAAGTTCTGCGATTCGGTTCAGTTTAAGTTTTAATTGTGGTTTTGGCTCGGTTTTGGGTATTTATATGCCCTAGGACTGCGTGCTTTTGGAGAGCCGTCGAGATAGAGTTTTTGAGAAGAGAAAAGTGAGAGAGAATAGAGAGATTTGGTGTTTTTGGTTGATTGTTGCAAATAAATCAACTGAAACCCTTTATCGTAGTGTTTAGAATCCGTAGGATCATTGTTCTTCCTTGTTTCTTGAAGAATTCGGTTCGATCAGAGAGATTTCGAGGCTTAGGGGCTCTGTTCGTGGTTGTTCTCGAGTCTAAAACCCAATCCAATCACCGTTTCTAGGCTAAGGTGAGTTATGACTGCGGTTTCTAGGCTATGATGATGATTTAACATGTTTTGTGGTTGATTCGTGTGTGATTTCGTGTTATGGTGATGATTGTGGTTGTTGTGGATGTTATTGTTGGTATTGTTGTGATTTCCGTGCAGGTTGTGCGACTCGTGTAACCAGAATCGAGTCTCGAGAGGAGAAAGACTCGGTTCTGCGTTACAGTGAGGGGTGTCGATCGACACTAGGAGGGTGTCGCTCGACACCAGGTTTGGTCGCGTGTCGATCGACACCTTTGTGGTGTCGCTCGACACCGGACTTGTAGTCGTGTCGATCGACACCTTTGTGGTGTTGCTTGACACGCAGTTCTGTTTTTCCCGAATTGTGTTTATTTGATATTGTTGAGTTGTGATTGGTGCCGTGTTGGTTATATATATATGTGGTGATATTATCTGAGCTTGCTTGTTACGCCGGTAGGCGGGATGAGCAACTCACTAATTATTTATGAAATACTTACGCAACTCTTTTATCCATGTGTTGCAGGTGAAAAAGTGTGATCCCGGAATCATGGCAGAGGAAGAGGATGATTAGGGATTATGAATTGTGGTTAGGTTGTTAGAATAGATTGAATGATTAATGGAATTTTGGAATTGAATTGAGTTGATGTTGTTAGGTTGTTAGTTTCTAATTGTGGATTGGTTATTGAACCTTGTCTTGTGGTATACTGTTTCCTGTGAATTATTTTCTGAGAACTTCCGCGTAGTAACTGTTAGGGGAATAATCTTTGAGGGTTAATACTTATGGGAGTATTAATCTGGGTTATTAATTATAAAAAAATGCGGGTGTTCAATGATGTGTTTTTCTAGCATTGTTTCTATGCAGAAAGGTGACAAGCGTGACATTTCGCAATGTCCGCAAAATGAAATGGAACGTTATGAAATGTGAAAGTATCCTTATGCATCTCTGGTGGGAAGTTTGATGTATGCGCAAGTATGCACAAGACCTGATACCAGCCACACAGTTGGCATGTTGGGTAAATTTCAGAGTAACCCAGGACTCGCTCATTGGAAAGCTGCAAAGAAAATGTTGAGATACCTAAAGAGAACAAGAAACTATATGCTAACATATAAGAAATCAACACATCCACACATGGTTGGATTTTCAGACTCATATTTTGGTGGGTGCCATGACTCTAGGCATTGCACTCTTAGCTATGTGTATCTCCTTAACGGAGGTGCCATATCATAGAAAAGCCAGAAGTCACAGTTGATTTACACATCAACTATGGAGGCTGAGTATGTGGCATGTTATGAGGCATCTATTCAAGGAGCATGGTTGCGGAACTTCGTCTCTGAGTTTGGGGCTCTGAGTTTTGTTGACAAGTCTTTAACTCTTTACTGTGACAATCGAGCCGCAATCTTCTTCTCTAAGCATGATAGGATATCGAAAGGATCCAAGCATATGGACCTTAAATATCTATCATTGGAACAAGATGTTAAAAGAGAAAAGTTTGTCATTGAACACATAGGCACCGAAGTTATGGTCGCAGACATATTTACGAAAGCATTACCTCCAAAGACCTTTCAAAGGCATGCTGAAAGCATGGGTCTTGAGGGTAGCTCTTGAATGTAATGTCTGTTTATGATTAGCCTATTTTGACAATTCTTTTGAGCTCTTATATGTCTTTTACATCTAAGATTGATGATAACTAATGTGCACAATCATGATTGATGATAAATTTATGATAACAGAATACAGTTTTATTTAAAACATTAAAGGGACCATTAAGATAGCTCCTACTTATGTTAAAGGTTTAACTATGAAGGTAGTCAATGGTACATGGAAGGAATCATGTTGCCAAATGATGTGCGACCGCCATGACTCTCATTGATTACTCGAGTAGCCAAAACACTAATGATGACCAAATGAAAATAGAGATATAACATATTATGCCGGCCTTATGATTCCCGATTGAAAACTATAAAAGAACTATACTAACGACCAAGTGGGAGAATGTTAGAAAAAAAAATATATTTTTTTTGTCAACTTTTCATTGCATTATACCAAGTGGCAAAATTTGTATACAACGAGAAGATAATTAGATACACTGCCTAAATTATTTTAAGTGAAGAACACACGTGTATACTAATTAATTGTGATGAAGCAACGTGGAAGACATGTAGTTCTTCTTCTTTTTTCACCAGAGAGACTCCCCTTCAACGCCGGAAAATCCTCTCCATCTCCGCACCACCGCTACTCATCATTTTCTTCATCCTTGATACAAATTATATTTGCCAAAGGTATAAACCACTTTCTCCCCAACCGCTATCTTAAAATCGGGACATCGCAATCCACCGGATAATAAACACGGGGAAGATTCGACAAACAACCGGCAATAGATCCTTCGTTGAACCATTAGTCAACTCTACTGAATCTACTCCAAATTGGCCGATGAAATCCAACAACACCTTCCTTCCTTCACTCGGAGAGACTTTACTCTAAAACCAAATAAAGATTGACACTCCTAGGAAGAATTCCGGGCAACCCAAAGGATAACAATCCCCAATCTAAGACTAAACGGAATTTTTATAACATGAGAAAGGGCTAACAAGATCCGATCGATTAGATCGAAACAAAAGTCGGACTAAGCCGAAGTTTATTGTCGGACAAGCCGAAGGAAAATGTCGGACTAAGCCGAAGGAAAAGTCGGACTAATCCGAAGAACCGATCCGATAAACAGAAACTATAAGCCACGGTACCGGCTAATCCGGCCACCGGGCAAAACAAGATTCAGATCTGATGTTCTTCCTTTTCTAGAGAGATGGCAGAGACTACTCAGAAGGAGAGAGAGAAGTGAAAAATATTTTTCTAACCCATGAATGTGGTCTTATAGTAATTTGTTTCTAATGGGATTGTTATAACTTCTAACCCATGAATGTGGTCTTATAGTAATTCGTTTCTAATGGGATTGTTATAACTTGTAATGAACATTTCATAACCAATAAAATTGGTGATTAAGGAGTTAAATTCCTAATGGATTTAAAGGACAATAAGAGGACAAGTAGTTATGATCATAAGAGAACAAGTGGCAAGCAATATACCATATATCATAACTTAGTGAGTAATGTTAATAACTTGGAGGCAAAGCTATTCATAGCTTTGGCACCAAGCTAAAAGAACACTTGTCACTAATGTGTTCAATAACTTGGAGGCAAAGCTATTCATAGCTTTGGCACCAAGCTAAAAGCAAAACACTTGTCACTAATGTGTTCATCTCTACCATGATGGATGGTTGAGATTGAATCAATAGCAAAAGCCTTAATGAGGAATAAGGTCCTCTCCCCACCTATAAATAGATGTCTTGCTCCATCACAATTCATTACAAGAACAAACACGCATAAAGAAAGAGGTTTATAGGAAGGGGAGAGAAACATTATCTCCTACCTAAAGATTTAAGAGTTTCATTGCCTTTAGTCTACAAACCATTAAAGGAAGCTTCACTTCTAAGGAAAAGATCAAGGAGGCTTCAATTCTACAATGAATGGAGGTATTTCTTTAATCTCCTTTATGATTCTATAAGGTGATTAATCTAGATGATCAAGATCTTAGGGTTCATGTTAAAAGAATGATTTAACAATAGAAAGATTTGAATGCTCACTATAATTAAAACATTTAGCCCAGTATCCTTATCTTTGGCTCAACCAGTGTAATCTTCATACGTTGTTCAAAATCTTCTTCATAAGAGTCTCTTTTTGGTCAACTAGTTTTTTTTTTTTTTTGATAAATCCGGTCGGCTATCCGGTCAGCCTCGGAAAGAACGCACCAAGGTGCTACCATGTAGTCTGGTCCTCCGTGTTAGCGGATAGGTCCTTACGGGCTACCACTCTGCCTATCCCGAATTTGAAATGTCTTCCGACTAAGTGTCAGGGGGGTAATCAGGCCGCCTGCATTTTTGATTACCAGGTAAACCAATTGGACTAAAGCCCAACTGACAGACTTTCCACATAATGTTGATAACCGCTGCTGAGGAGGATCGAACCAAGAAAGGCAAGGAGTTGCACCCACCACCCTGTGGACCCTCCAACCACCAGCCCACCATCATGTGGACTAATACGTAGTCTTCCTCTCTTGGACTGTTCTTCTCTATCTGCGGAGTCATGTTCTATATTCAACATCTACAAGACAAAATCATTTGCTTATTTCCTAAAAACTAACGGTGCAACATTTTCTGTGGAAACTAACATTTCCTAAACAAGCCACTGAACCACCAATAGCATAAGAGTCAAAGAAAACGAATCCCTCTCAAAAGCTCAAGCCATTCCCAAAACCGGTGAAACCAAAAGATGATGACATGAATCCATACTTGCTCAACTTTCTCCTTCTAAAACTTTGTTGAATAATGGTGACAAAAAGAACGGGTTGGGCTATAAAGCCAAGCCATTAACAGCTGAGAGTTAAGCACATAACAGTATTAAACAAACAAACAGTTTCCCATTGAATTGTATTTGTTGCATCTATGGTGCATATTTAACTCACAAAGCATGGACGCATATGATTATGAGTTGGAGAACATAGTCTAGTTTTACGGAACCAAGGTCCTTGATCGTTATTTATCAGTATTACGAAACATTCCTAAAATTTCATAAAATTTTGCATTAATTTTAAATATAATTTTGAAAAAAAAATTTATATGTAACTTTTCTTCTTTTACAAACCTTAAAGAAGATTACCATCACAACTTTCCTATATATAAGCTAAAAAACAGAAAACACATATCTAACAACCACCGTCTACAAAAAAAACACAAAGACTTTTTTCGCTAAAAGAATCTTTAATTAATTTTTTCCTTTGTTTTTGATGTATCAATATTTTTTTATATTAAATATTAACATTTTATCTTACATGTGGTTATATTAAAAGTTATATCATTGCCACTATATATTTGTCGATAAAAGAGGAATAAATAATGATCTACAAATTTTTTTTTTTTGTTTATTGGTGCTACTAGAGTTTAGGAAATAGTTAACCTAAAATAAATTCTAAACCTCAAACTTAACACCTAAACGGCTAAACCTCAAAACTATATCCTAATTTGGGAATAGTAACCCAAAATAAATTCCAAACCCTAAATTCCAAAACTATACCCTAATTTGGGATTAGTTAACCAAAATCTAAAAATATAAACTACAAATCAGTTATAAATCAACTTTTGTAGTTAAAATTTTTGGATTTGGGTGAATTATTCACAAATTAGGGTTTCAAGGTTTAGGGTTTGAGTTTAGAGTTTATGATTTATATTTATTTCTAATATTAATTATTTATATTTGTTTAATTAGATAATAGAGTATTAATTGTTTTAATTTTTTTTATATAGAAAATGATTTAATTAATTTGGTGGCCGCAGTAACTTTTATTTTCATTGGTTAATAAGAAAAGGGTGAATGTGAATGAGAGTAGTTAGGGTTGGGCGTTTTATCCGGACCCGATTACCGAACCCGAACCCGACCCGAAAATACCCGACCCGAACCCGATCTTGAATGTGAAAATACCCGATCGGATTTCAATTTCTTAAAGATAGGGTACCCGTACCCGATCCTTTTTTTTACATACACATTAGTGATTAGAGTTAGATGTTATTGATTAGTTGGTCAATATTAATAATAATGTATGACAAACTCAATTCAATTTCTTATTGAAATTGAAAAGTTTTCTAATTTTTTTTTTTAATAACCAAGAGTGAATTTTTTAGGTTTTTAAAATTTGGAGATGATTCCGGTAAAACCTTAGAACAATTACTGTTCTTTTAAACTTCACTGTTTTCACATTTTTTTAAGAATTATAACTTATTCATTCATATGTAGCTTCGATTTCTTGACTTGATTGAGCATTGTTCATTTACATTTCATATGTTCATTTTAAGTCTACAAAACTATTTCGGGTTTCGACAAAAAAAAACATATTTTGGGTATAGTTCGGGTATACCCGAAATACCCGAACCCGAACCGAATATATGTAATACCCGTTAGGATATCATATCCCAAAACATAGGGTACCCGATACCCGAAATACCGACCCAAATCCGAACGGGTACCCGAACGCCCACCCCTAAGAGTAGTTCACCCGTAGGGGTGAACCCAAGAATTGTCCAAACATTATGAAGCTTCTATGCGAGTAATTACAATGGACTAAATTAAACAATTTCGGCAAACTAGATAAAACACTAAAACAAAAGGTTTATAGTGGCTGGTAAACTTCGAGCCTTGGTTCCTAGGGCTACAACATGAAGAAATAATTAATATACTACAGCCACCCATGTTTACAATAATAGACAAAGAATAACATTATATCTCCAAATTTAACGACCTACGTCTGATAAAACACTAAAAACAACATCAAAGTGTGGCAACTAGGATTCGAAATCCGGTTTCCTCGGCCACAATGTGGAGTAATAAACCGCTTTACTACAGCTACTTTATCAACCATTGAGGAGAAAGCATGCAAATATATTCTACTTTAACGACCTACGTTTGATAAAACACTAAAACAAAAATTAAAGTGTGGCTGCTGGGATTCGAGCCCAGGTTTCCACGGCCACAACGTGGAGTACTAACCGCTATACTACAGCCACTCAGGTTGTTGTTACTTTAAACTAAATGCTAATATATATAATATTTCGTTAGTCTTTAACGACCCAAGAATAAAGACGAGGTATAAATTGGCGGGAGACGAAGCTTCTTAGAGAAGGAGATGGAGAAAAAGAAGAGAGAAAGTCTCAAGCTTGTTAAAATAAGCTCGTTAATCTGACTGGTGTTGTTTTTGAGCAAAGAAAACCCAAGCGTTGTGGTAATAATGGTACAAAAAAACCCAAAACTCATGAAATATTATAGACATTTTCTTTTCTTGGTGATACGTACATGTATTTTTTCTCGCTTGGAACGTTTGTGTTTGCTTAACATTTTGGAAATTTGACATTTTTTTAGATTGAATCTGTACGGTTTGTATAATGGATGATTAGTATCCAAGTCATGGACTTACTGTTAATATATTTAGTAACAAACTTAAAGAACTTCCTGACATCAAGAACCATGAGGACATGATTCTTTTTATACACTATGCCGAAAAAGAGCAGATTCTCATTTACCTTCTCTTGTACACATTACCTTCTCCTTAAATCCACATTGTGGCTCTATCGCAAACACCATGAGGGAAAACAGCATCTAATTTTTTCATAGTTTACTAATTAGTGGCATAGAAAGATTTGAATGCTCACTATAATTAAAACATTTAGCCCAATATCCTTGCCTTTGGCTCAACCAGTGTAATCTTCATACGTTGTTCAAAATCTTCTTCATAAGAGTCTCTTTTTGGTCAACAAGCTTAATACGAAGTCTTCCTCTCTTGGACTGTTCTTCTCTATCTGCGGAGCCATGTTTTATCTTCAACATCTAAAAGACAAAATCATTTGCTTATTTCCTGAAAACTAACGGTGCAACATTTTCTGTGGAAACTAACATTTCCTAAACAAGCCACTAAACCACCAATAGCATAAGAGTCAAAGAAAACGAATCCCTCTCAAAAGCTCAAGCCATTCCCAAAACCGGTGAAACCAAAAGATGATGACATGAAACCATACTTGCTCAACCTTCTCCTTCTAAAACTTTGTTGAATAATGGAGACAAAGAGAACGGGTTGGGCTATAAAGCCAAGCCATTAACAGCTGAGAGTTAAGCACATAACAATATTAAACAAACAAACAGTTTCCCATTGAATTGTATTTATTGCATCTATGGTGCATATTTAACTCACAAAGCATGGACGCAGATGATTATGAGTTGGAGAACATAGTCGAGTTTTACGGAACAAAGGTCCTTGATCATGATTTATCAGTATTAAGAAACATTCTTAAAATTTCATCAAATTTTGCATTAATTTTAAATATAATTTTGAAACAAACATTTATATATAACTTTTCTTCTTTTACAAACCTAAAATAAGATTACCATCACAAATTCCCTATATATAAGCTAAAAAACAGAAAACACATATCGAACAACCACCGTCTACAAAACAAAGAACAAAGACTTTTTCGGTAAAAGAATCTTTAATTAATTTTTTTCTTTATTTTTGATGTATCAATATTTTTTTTGTATTAAATATTAACCTTTTATCTTACATGTGGTTATATTAAAAGTTATAGCATTGCCACTATATATTTGTCGATAAAAGAGGAATAAATAATGATCTGCAAATTTTTATTTTTTTTGTTTTTTGGTACTACTACAATTTTGTAATTCTACGTTTAAAGATGGAAATCTTTATTTGGTTTATGCGAACAACCTCAATAAAATTAAAATAAAATTAAAATATTTATTATTTATTCAATTTTAGTCAAATACATGTAAATGTTATTAATTCGGGTGTATACAAATGTTTTGAACATTACACACAAATCATAATTCCAAACTAAATAAGTCGCATACCATATTTATTTAACATATAACGATAGATTTTCATATTCTTACATAAAATTATGTTTCTAATTTATGTGTTGGTTTTATATATTATACAAATCAAATTATAGAACTAAATAATAAATTTATAATCTCGCGTTTTACGCGGGTCCAAACTATTATATATCTAGTAGACCATACTCATGTTGAAACTCAACTTTTATTCTATATGGAGTTTAAGGGAGTGAGTAGCACGAGATCACGGTGCAAAACTTGGTAAGCCTCATGTTGTCAAAAAAAGAAAGGAGTGAATAAAGAAGATATTCAAGTTAACCCAAAGATTCTAATTTTATTTTATGATATCGTAAAAGATATATTATCTATTTCCATCAAAACAAAACTTAGTTTAATCTTTCATAAAATCATAATTCCAAATTAAATAAATCGCATACCATATTCGTTTAACATTTAACGATAAATTTTCAAATTCTTTCATAAAATTATGTTACCAATTCACGTGTTGGTTTTATATTTTATACAAATCAAAATATAAAACAAATAATAAAATTTATAATCTCGCGTTATACGCGGGTCCAAATCTAGTATATATATATATATATATATATATATATATATATATATATATATATATATTAGACCATACTCGTGTTTAAACTCAACTTTCATCCTATATGGAGTTAAAGGGTGTGGGTAGCATGAGATCACGGTACAAAACTTGGTAAGCCTCATGTTGTAAAAAAAAAATAGAGGACTGAATAAAAAAGATTTTCAAGTTACCGAAAGATTCAAGTTGTATTTTATTATATCGTAAAAGATATATTATCTATTTCGATCAAAACAAAACTTAGTTTTGCGTTTTCTTACTTTGATTTTTGTTGTTATTGTCTAGTGAGTTAACGCAACCATAAAATAATTTGAGTTAAGCACGAAAAACAATCGTGAGTGAATTAGAAAATTTCTTTGTCCACAATAGAATAAATAATCATTAGTGAATTAGAAAATAATGTTACCAAATTAAACTGGTGAATTTATATAAATAAAACATTCTGAACAATGGGTTCTTTCTTCATTCACCCCCTTTCTATTAGCCAATCAAAATCAGTCTAATATAATTATTTAATTAAATCATTAAAAAACTGAATTTTTGTGTAGGGACCACAATTTGATTTTTTACCATAACAACATTATTCATCTTATGGAAATAAGTTTAATAAATCATCTCATAAAGAAATCTCCCTTACAAGATGATCTTATAGTTCTCTTTGTCGTTCTTTTTTTTATTTTAGTTTAATAATATTGTCTTCCATTATAACAAGAACATGAACGATAGAATAGTATAATTAAAAATAATGGGAAATTGCTAAAATAGGCCACATTTAAGCATAAAATGTCCCAATACACCTTTCTTGTTGTTTTTCGATAATACCCCTAAGTGGTGAAAAAAAAATCAAATAATAAGTTTTTTAATTTTTTAAAAATATTTAAATTATAAACATATCATGAATATAGTTTTTTGTGAGAACATTTTTTTTAAAAGTAAAATGCATATTCTATAATCATTTTAGTTTTTTTTCTACCGGTAGTAGAATGCAGTAGATTTTAGATTCTGCCGTTTTACAGAAATCTACCATGTGTAGAACATATATTCTACTAAATGTGAAAATTCTACCATTTCGTAGAATATCGTAGAATATCAATTCTATTAAATATCAAAATTCTACCAGTGGTAGAATTGAAAATCTACCATTTTCAAGAATTCTACCATATGTAGAAGGCCATTTCTACCAACAATTATACCATTCTTCATATATCTACCATATGGTAGAATCTGTTTTCTACGAAATTAGTTATTATTTCCTAAAATTTAGGAAAAAATATTTAGTTGCAAAAAATGTAAAGATTTACTAATTTAAATATATTTATGAATAATTCCGAAATTATTATTACCATTTATTTTTACGAAATATTATTTAAATATTCCGAAATATAATTTAAATATAATTGTGAATATTCCGAAATTAGTTATTATTATTTCCATTTAGTGTTTTATGTTAAAAAAAAGTTGCAAAAAATCACCTTTTGTGTCATCAATAAGCCAAGAGCATGAGTTGTAACCACTAAGTCAAGACGTTATTACTTGTTCTTTTTGGAAATACAAACAATAAATACGTTTGTCCATCCGAATTATGTAGAAATAAGTTACACTTTTCTAAAAACGTGGGAGTAAATATTCTTGTTACCTAAACTAATTATTTGCAAGTCACGTTTCGCATTTTCTTCTTCGTCAGTTCCCCGTTGAACAGAAGTTGAATTTTGTGAAGAAATTCGATTTCGAGAACCCTAATTTTGCTTTGGCAAAGATATTGCACCTTCCAATATAGAATGCAACAAAAATAAGAATATGATGGTAAAACCACACAACGCCTTCTCTTTGAACTCAACACATTTTCATGTCAAGAACAAGTGCTCGCACAAACTGATTCGCAAACGTTGGTAACAAAACCGAAGATGGAGAAATCATCAATAATCAAACAACAGACATCAATAGTAATAAAAATCTATAAACTTGGATTTGGTAAAATGTTAAAAATCTTTTCATTGATTATTATATATATGGCTAATTCTCTTCTGGTTCACTGAAAGAAATAGTAATGTTCAATCGAATAAGAACATACAATGATCCCATATCTTTATACAGGATTATTCAGTCATTCTAACAGAAGAAACCAAACTAAAGAAAAGAATAATAAAAAACACAAAAATATGATCGATTCAAAAGCATCTTTAGAAGCTTCAAACATTCTTTCTGATTTCATCTCAAACTTCAAGAGATTCCACAAGTCAGTAAAATAATAAGTCTGAATGATCCATCCATCATTATCTCTGCAGATTTAGTAAAGCCAAACATTTAGCAAAACAGTTTTTCACATTCACAAATTTAGAGATCTTGAAAGATCATACCTTTACGTTCTCTGTTGCAGCATCTGGGACTTTGTAGATATCTTGTGTAATTTCAGTAAAATAAAAAGCTGGATGCAACATCTGTAACCATAGAAGCAAAAAATCAGAATCCAAATTAGCATCAACGAAGAAGAAGAGAATTTGGGGATTTTTTTTCCAGACTTACATCGACTTGTCTCTGAACCGTTCTAGGTCGTTTCTTGGGTCGTCGTGGTGGTCGATGACCAATCATCACCATGTAATCATCTTCGATCTCTTTCTTCGTAAGCGTCGAGCCGAATTTCGCCGATTCGATGGTGAAAATCGACGAATTCACTCGTTTCTCATCAACATTCACTCGTTTCTCATCAACCTAATCCCTTGTACTCGGTTTCTGTAATCGGAGCTTTACAAGCTGCTCTTCGCCTTCTTATATTCCACGGTCTTACCTCCACCGTTACTCCAGGCGCTTCCGGCGGTGAAACCCCTCTCTTCTTCTTCTCCGGTGATTCTAATTCTTCTTCGATTAGACCTTGTTTCCTGAACATCGATTCCGTCATCTTATCGGCAACCGTTTTAAGATCCGACATGATTTTCACCCTAAATTCTTCGATCCCTTCTTCTTTTTCCGATGATCTCCACGGTTGTTCCGTCTCCAATCGTCGATTCCGATTGCGAACACCACCACCGCCGCCGAAGGAACGGAGTTGGACCGGGAGGTGAAGATCGGCGCCGGAGTCGTTGATCGGAGCCACCGTTCTCGGAATCGACTTTCATACATCTCAACTTTCTCTCAACTTTCTCTCCCAAACAAGAACCCTAATTTTGTGCGTAAGAGGGAACACTAAAGAATTTGATCGGGAAAACAAAACGTTTTTAAACATATTATTATATTATATTTTATTTCCTTTTTCTTATTTATAATAAAACATTTTATAAAACTATTTAACTAATTAACAATTTTAATAAGTAATTTGAATTGAATGTTATAATTGGGATTTGAATTTCAAAAAGCCTATTGGGATTTTTTGATTGAAAAAAAACCTATTGGGACATTTTATACTTAAATGTGGCATAATTTAGCAATTTTTCTTAAAAATAATTAATATGAGAAAAATTTTCTAAACACTAAATTCAAACCTTACCTCTAAAACTGTACCCTAATTTGGGATTACTTAACCAAACCCAAAAATTTATCTACAAAATTGATTTACAATAGACAATAACAAAAAAAACACAATAATAAATTCCAAACCATAAATTCTAAAATTATACCCTAATTTGTGAATAATTAACCCAAATCTATCGTCTGATAAAACACAATAACAAAAACTAGAGTAAGGCTGCTGGGATTCGAGCCCAGGTTTCCAAGGCCACAAGGTGGAGCAATAAATTATATACTACAACCACCTTTGTTGACATTTATAGACCTAGAATGATATTATATCTTCAAATTTAACGACCTACGTCTGATAAAACACTAAAAAAAACATTAAAGTGAGGCCGCTAGGATTCAAACCAGGTTTCCACGGCTACAAAGTCGAGTATTAAACAGCTATACTACACCCATTCAGGATAGCATTGAAGGACACATAGAATGGTAATATATCTTCAAGTATCAAGAACTACGTTTGGTAAAACACTAAAACAAAAAGTAAGTGTGGCTGGGAGCCGAGCCGAGGTTCCCATGGCCACAACGTTGAGTAATAACCGCTATACTACAGCCACTTTTTCAAACATTGTGGAGAAAGCATGTTAATATATCTTCTACTTTAACGACCTACGTTTGATAAAACACTAAAACAAAAATTAAAGTGTGGCTGCTGGGATTCGATCCCAGGTTTCCACAGCCACAACGTGGAGTACTAACCGCTATACTACAGCCACTCAGGTTGTTGTGACTTTAAACTAAAAGCTAATATATGTAATGTTTCGTTAGTCTTTAACGACCCAAGAATAAAGACGAGGTATAAATTGGCGGGAGACGAAGCTTCTTAGAGAAGGAGATGGAGAAAAGGAAGAGAGAAAGTCTCAAGCTTGTTAAAATAAACTCGTTAATCTGACTGGTGTTGTTTTTGAGCAAAGAAAACCCAAGCGTTGTGGTACTAATGGTACAAAAAAACCCAAAACTCATGAAATATTATAGACATTTTCTTTTCTTGGTGATACGTACATGTATTTTTTCTTGCTTGGAACGTTTTAGTGTTTACTTAACATTTTGGAAATTTGACATTTTTTTAGATTGGATCTGTACGGTTTGTATAATGGATGATTAGTATCCAAGTCATGGAGTTACTGTTAATATATTTAGTAACAAACTTAAAGAACTTCCTGACATCAAGAACCATGAGGACATGATTCTTTTTATACACTATGCCGAAAAAGAGCAGATTCTCATTTACCTTCTCTTGTCCACATTACCTTCTCCTTAAATCCACATTGTGGCTCTATCGCAAACACCATGAGGGAAAATAGCATCTATTTTTTTCATAGTTTACTAATTAGTGGCATAGAAAGATTTGAATGCTCACTATAATTAAAACATTTAGCCCAATATCCTTGTCTTTGGCTCAACCAGTGTAATCTTCATACGTTGTTCAAAATCTTCTTCATAAGAGTCTCTTTTTGGTCAACTAGCTTAATACGAAGTCTTCCTCTCTTGGACTGTTCTTCTCTATCTGCGGAGCCATGTTTTATCTTCAACATCTAAAATACAAAATCATTTGCTTATTTCCTGAAAACTAACAGTGCAACATTTTCTGTGGAAACTAACATTTCCTAAACAAGCCACTGAACCACCAATAGCATAAGAGTCAAAGAAAACGAATCCCTCTCAAAAGCTCAAGCCATTCCCAAAACCGGTGAAACCAAAAGATGATGACATAAATCCATACTTGCTCAACCTTCTCCTTCTAAAACTTTGTTGAATAATGGAGACAAAGAGAACGGGTTGGGCTATAAAGCCAAGCCATTAACAGCTGAGAGTTAAGAACATAACAGTATTAAACAAACAAACAGTATCCCATTGAATTGTATTTATTGCATCTATGGTACATATTTAACTCACAAAGCATGGACGCATATGATTATGAGTTAGAGAACATAGTCGAGTTTTACGGAACCAAGGTCCTTGATCGTGATGAGCTGCTAGTTCGAAGGGTGGACATGTTCTTTTGGGTTGTTGGACGAACATTTTAATCTCACGGTGGTTCGTTAACAACCATGATGTTTGTATTGAACAGACTATCAATTTAGCGATGGTTTAGATACAACTCTAGAGTTTAGAACACAAAGATTAATAAAGAATAACTCTTTTTATTAGCTTAAGAAAATAACTCAAAACTTAAGCTCTCACAATCTCTCTTCTAAACTCCTAAGTTATACCACAACTTAGCATCTTCTTATATAGAGGAGAGTTTCCTAATCTTAAAAGGAAATCTTACATATTTAGATAACTCCTAAATATAACATTTTTCCTAAACTCTTTTTGGTATAACTTATTGCTTAAGCTATCTTTAAGCTTACACCAACATTCTCCCCCTTAAGCTTGAATTCTTTTTTTGACACTTCTCGAATGCCGACAAAATCTCTCATCTCCTTAAACTTGATCCTTCCAAGTGTTTTGTTAAAATGTGTGCCTTTTGCATACTTCCAGGAACATGCTCCACCTCTACTTGCTCATTCTCAACACATTCTCTTATAAAGTGATACTTCCTGTGAATATACTTGCTTCGTCCATGAAATATTGGATTCTTTGTAAGAGTTGTCGCGGACTTATTATCGATTCAAATAACCACTTTCTCACATGGTCTTCCGGTGACTTCTCCAAGAAGCTCTTGAAGCCAAATTGCTTGTTTAGGAGCTTTAGTGGCTGCAATAAACTCAGCTTCACAAGAGGATAGAGCAACGATTTCTTGTTTTTGAGAACACCAAGTAATAGGACAATCATTAAGATAAAAAATGTGATTAATAGGACAATCATTAAGACCTGCTTTAACGCCGCTACATGAGATTATTTTGGGTCTTGCATGTACCTATTTAGCACTCCGACCGAAAACGAGAGATCTGGTCGCGTATGAAGTAAGTACCAAAGACACCCAATATTTCTTCAATACTCCTTCTCATCTATGCTTTGTTCTTCTTGTGATTTAGATAGTTTCAACCCGGAGTCCATTGGAACATGAACTGCATTACAATCTTCCATTCTTGCTTCTCGTAGAATCTTTCTCGCATATCTCTCGTGTTTAAGCGTAATCCCTCCTTCATGCTGAAAAACCTCAATACCGAGATAATAAGTCAACTTTCCTAGATCACTCATCTCAAATTTCTCTGACATTCCTTTTTGAACTCAAGGATTATCTCAAGACTTGATCCTGTAACAAGGAGATCATCCACATAAACGGCCACAAGAAGAAGATGCTCGTTCTCCTGCTTTCGGTATAAGGAAGGTTCCTTTGAGAATTTCACAAAATTCAATACTCCAAGAACTTTGTTTAGCTTCTCATTCCATGCCCTTGGTGCTTGTCTTAATCAATAAAGTTTTTTATTTAATTTGTACACTTTAGCTTTGCATCCATTGATCACAAATCCCTCTGGTTGAGCAACATAAACCACTTCTTTTAAGTCGCCGTGAAGAAAAACGGTTTTTACGTCTAAGTGATGCACTTACAACCGTTTGAAGCTGCTAGAGCGATGATAAAACGAACCGTCTCAATGCGTGCTAGTGGAGAAAATACCTCTTCAAAGTTAATATCGTGTCGTTGTACATAATCTTTAGCCATGATTCTTGCTTTATGCTTGTTTATGCTTTCATTAGAATTACGTTTGATCTTAAAAACCCATTTTAAACCGATTAGTTTAGCTCCATCTGGAAGATCAACCAAGTTCCACGTTTTGTTCTTGACTATTGAAGAAATTTTATCTTTACATGATTCTCTCCATACTTTCTCTTCTTTTGCTTCATTAAAATCCCACGGTTCTTCGTTTATAAACACCAAAAGACGCTCACACTCAAGCTCAGCCAAGAGTATGTAATCATTTAAGTAGCTCGGAGTTTTTCTCAGCCTTTTATATCTTCTTAACGGAGATTGATTCTGATCCTGTTCTTCAACATTCTCTTCTTCAGAATTAGAAGATTCATCATCTTCTATGGTGACCTCATCACCATTCTCTTCTTCGTTTCCTTCTAACTCCCTGTCATCTCCATCTTCTCTTATACCATGATTTCCAAATTCTCTGAAAACAAGTTTAAACTCTCTTGGTTCATTGACTTTTTCATCTAAGCCGTCCCACTTCCAACTCTTGCTCTCATCGAAAATCACATCCCTGCTCACTACTATTTTTCGGCTCGTTGGATCAAATAATATATAAGCTTTTGATCCTGGTTCAGTCCCGAGATGCACCACTGTTCGTGATCTATCTTCTAACTTTTTGAGATGTGGATTCACTATCTTAGCGTAACCTATACACCCAAATACACGCAAGTGTTCAACATTTGGCTTCTTACTCTTGAAGACTTTGTAAGGGGTTTGTGAAATCAAGACTCTCTGCAACTCTGTTTATGAGATAAGTAACATGTCTCACTGCTTCTCCCCATAAGTAATTCGGTACATTCATGTGCTTCATAATGCTCCTGGTCATCTCCAAAAGAGTTCTGTTTCTTCTTTCTACCACTCCGTTTTGTTGTGGAGAATAGGGAGCTGTTAGATGTCTTTTTATCCCAGATGCTTCACAAAAAGATTGAAACTCTAGCGACATAAACTCTCCACCCCTGTCCATTCTAAACATTTTAATAGTGGTCTTTGTCTTGTGCTCAACCAATGCTTTAAAGATCTTGAACTTCTTAAACGCTTCTCCTTTTTCCTTTAAAAGAATCGACCACATATACCGCGAATGATCGTCAATAAGCACAAATATATACCTATTTTTCGCAGATGTAGGAGGTGTAATGGGTTCACAAAGATCTCCATGCACAAGTTCAAGCAAGTTTGTAGCTCAGTATGAAGTTGCTTGTGGAAACATTTGTCTTGCTTATTTTCCAAGTAAGCATGATGCACACGTTTCTTTCTTAATTGTAATGTTAGGTATTCCGATGACCAACTCCTTCTTCACCATTGATCGCATTGATTCTATTCCAATATGCCCTAAACTTGCACGCCACTTAGCCGAATCGTTTAGTGTCATAACGTGTAGACACTTTGAATCGACTATTTCCATGATAACTTTGTATAAACAATTCTTGGATCGGTTGGCTCTTGTAATTAAGTTACCATCTTTATCATGAAATGTAAGGTAGTATTCTCTCATTTTAACGTCACACCCTAACTCTGTAGCTTGTCCAAGGCTAATGATATTGCTCTTCAGGTCTGGTATATAGTAGACATCGGTTAAGATTTTCTTTCTTCCATTCTTACTTACAAAGAGAATTGATCCTTTTCCCTTTATGTCGATACGAGAATCATCACCAAATTTCATTTTCCCAATGATAGACTCATCAATTTCTTTGAAGTAATCGCAATTTCCGGTCATATGGTTACTCGCCCCATTGTCTAAATACCAGACATTATCTCCATCAGAACATGCCTCAAAATCTTTTGGTTTCACGTTTTTTTCATTAAGATACACCACCTCATGCATCATTAAGCCATCGGCCTCTTGTGTGTCATCATCCTTTTTCTCAGATGTCTCCTGCAACTTAAGTAATCTATCGGGACAATCGATACGTAATGACTGCTTTTGTCATACCGGTAACATGTTACTTTCGACATGTCTCTCTCACCTGCAGAATAAGTGCCTCGGGCGTTCCATACTTTCTTTGCCGTATCTAACTCTCTAACCTGCAGAATAAGTGCCTCGGGTATTGATTGGAAGAGCAGAGCTGTGGCCATATCATTCTTCTCGCCGTCAGTAGACTCCTTGTCGACGACCTCCCAAACTTTGTTCACCTTGAGTAAAATCTTTATACTCATGGCTCATACTATATAATTAGTTGTATTCAACATAGGGCACTGAATTGAAGACGATCCTCCTTCTTTTGGTTTTGTCATCGATGTTGTTGGTATCGTAAGATCACCCATAGCTTAGGATATTCTCTGTAAAACAAGTTTCATCTTCTCACAAAAAAACAACAGATTTACTCACAAAAGTTTCACAAGTAAATTCCCAATTCGATCGATATTGCTATGATACCAAATCTAGAGTTTAGAACACAAAGATTAATAAAGAATAACTCTCTTTATTAGCTTAAGAAAATAACTTAAAACTTAAGCTCTCACAATCTCTCTTCTAAACTCCTAAGTTATGCCACAACTTAGCATCTTCGTATATAGAGGAGAGTTTCCAAATCTTCAAAAGAAATCTTACATATTTAGATAACTCCTAACCAATACATAAGTTTATGTTGATCTTTTTGGGCTTCTTCTTCTTCAGATATTCGTTCTTCGTAAGCCTTTAGACGACCTATGATGTCTTCGAAACTCGTTGTTTTGAGATCTAGTACTTGTTCCAAAGAAGCCACTAAGTGTATATATTTTCTACGAGGAAGACTCTTGAGAAATTTCTTAACCAGTTTCGGTTCTTCAATGTTTTTTCTAGAGTAGCCAATTTTGATGCAATTTCGGATAACTTCCCAGAAAAGTCATCGATTGTTTCGGTGGTCTTCATATTAATCCAATCAAATTCAGCCATTAGAGTTTGCAACCGAGCTTCTCTTACCCTTTGCTCCCATGTGTATTTTCCAAAAATTGTAATGGAGGGGCGACATGCTCTACAACAACAAATCTTGGAACGACCACCGCCTGTGGAACAACGACAATTGAATGGACAGTTGGTTGGTAATGAGGATTGGGATAGAGGAGAGTAGCTTTGCAGATTAAGAACTTTACAGTCGGGAGTCTTCGACCGTGGACCATTATGCCTTGAAGGTGACTGATACACGCTTTGGCATTACGTACCAAAGGCATACACATTAAGTTTTAGAAGTTTTCCGATTATACATTAGAATTAAGTTTTGGTGTTTTTCCTTTTCTATGGCTTTTCCTTTCTAGTTGAGACATAGGATAAAATGTACCTATGCCTATATAAGGATCTCATATGTTTATGAATAAAGCATCTTCCAAACATTAACCTTAATCTCGAAAAGAGCTTAGGGTTAAAGGAAGTTTTTACTCTTTATTCTCTTGTATTCATCATAGCTTGCCAAGGTCCAACGACACGAGCTCGCTCTAAGGAACATGCTCATATTAATTTGGTATCAGAGCCACTCGATCCGATGATGGAAAACGCCTCCATCGCAGCGCAGCTGGCGCTCATCGTTGACCGTTTGGAGAAACTCACGGCCGAGACCAAAGATGAATTCAAAGATCTCAAAAAAGAATCTCAGAAGCAAAAAACCGCTCTTGATGCATTATCTGCATCTAAGGGACAGCAAGAAAAGCCACACGTAGAGAAAAACCCACCACCAAGACCCTCAATCAAATTCACAGATGCTGATCTCTCGGATGACGAAGTTCAGCGTCAAATTAAGAAAATCCAAGGGGGTCTATCTCAAGTCTCTGAAACAGGCCATACACTAGCTGGTGACGACGTATTACAAAGAAGTGGAGGGAAGACTAGAGAAAAGTCACCAACTTCTCTTTCTCTGGTGGACCATGGCCGTCCCGAGCCGTAGGCAGAGAGAAAAAAACTCATCATTCAGATGGTGGAGGTGATTGGCGCTTATAACAAATAGGAGAAACAAATCATGATCATCAACATGGTTCTTTCCCTACTGATTTTCCTTTACCAGAAACAAGAGCAATGATAGGTGCTTATGATGTTGGCGGTGAAAGAGACTTCAACACCGAGAGGCGTGTTCTGCCAACTGCGAAGATGGAGTTTCCACCTTATGATGGTATAACAAATGCTGTTGAATGGCTGCAAAAGTGTGATGATTATTTTGCGGATCAACGGATCTTCCATGATGATGCAAAAATTTGACAAGCGACGTTCGTTTTAACAGGTCAGGCTTATCATTGGAACAAAAACCTCCGACGATTAGCAAAAGGGAAGTTAAGTTGGGTGGAGTTCAAAAGAATATGCAAAAGTTGCTTTGGAAAGGCAGATTCTGTCAACCCAGTAGGCGAATTGTTTAATCTTCGACATACCGGAATAGTAGACGAATACTGTAATCAGTTCAAAGAATGTCTTGGGAGGCAAACACGTCTCACATGAGAACAACAATTGTGGCAATTTTGTGCGGGTTTGACTGATAGTTTGCGAAAGGAAGTCGAATACCTCAGGCCTGAAACAATCTTTGCCGCCATGGAATATGCACGAGATAACGAATATAAGATCGATAATGACAAGCGTATTCGTACGTTTGGGGGACTTCTCGCGCCATCAACAAAATCCTTTGGAGGGGTTTTTAATCGAGGACAAGATACAAAACAAGCTCGCCCTAGCGGACAAAAACAAAAACCAGCAACAGTTTGGCAAAAATTAACTATGGCAGAGATAGCAGAACGAAAGGCTAAAGGACTATGCTTTAACTGCGACGACATTTATACACCGGGTCATACTTGCAATCCAGCTCTTTTCACATACGCATTGTCCAAGATGGTGAAGATCAAGAAGATGAGCCTTATGACGAGAATGAGCTTGAGATTTCGCTGAATGCAATAAACGGAGAACAAAATGAATGAACGTTTCAAGTACGAGCCGTGATTTCTACTGGTACGGGATGGGTATTACTTGATACTGGTAGTACACATAATTTTATCAAGAGCAGCATGGTGGAACAATTAGGAATCCCAATGAATAGAAAACCAGGAAGATTTGTGGCCCTACCAGATGGAGGGAGATGTCAGATTGATGGACTTTGTCAAGGTTTATCAATGTGTGTCCAGGGACATCAATTCAAAGCCGATTGCTTTGCTATTCCGCTCACTGGATTCAATGTTGTCTTAGGGATTCGCTGGCTTAATGCATTAGGCCGAGTGGTATGGGATGGCCCGTGCAGAACCATCAATTTTAAAAAGGATCTGAAACCATAATATGGCATGGAGAAGCATAAGATAGAGGAACCATACAAGCATCATTACATGTTATTAGCAATGTCCATGCAAGTTTAGAACAATGGTTCTCAGAGGAAGAAGAGGAAGTCTTCACAACACCAACGGTGGTTGACTTAGCTCCAAATCCAACAAAAACGCAGATTTGGACCATAGCTTCTAATCTAGAGTCTAATTCACTTCATAAGATTTTGCAAGGGTTTTTAAAGGTGTTTGCTAACCCAGTAGGTCTTCCTCCTCAAAGGGCTTGTGATCACCGAATTCGATTGTTACAAGGGAGCAATCCTATAGCGGTACGTCCATATCGCTACCCGCACTTGTTGAAAGATGAGATTGAAAGACAATGTTCTGAGATGCTCCGCAATGGGATCATTCGGCCAAGCGGCTCTCCATTCTCTTCACCTGTTCTACTAGTCAAAAAACCAGATAACTCCTGGCGTTTCTGCATTGACTACCGTGATCTCAATAAAATCACTGTAAAAGATAAATTTCCAATTTCCGTGGTCGATGAGCTACTCGATGAATTACATGGAGCTAGATTTTTTACGAAGTTAGAACTTGCATCCGGATACCATCAAATTCGCATGCATCATGAAGACGTGGAGAAAACTGCTTTTCGGACACATCATGGGCACTATGAATTTTTGGTTATGCCTTTCGGCATTGCCAATGCACCATCAACTTTTCAAGGCCTCATGAATTCCGTATTTCTCAAGGTACTTCGGAAATTTGTATTAGTTTTTTTTAATGATATTTTAATCAACAGCCGAACTTGGGCTGATCATCTCAACATGTGCAACGTGTTATGGAGATATTAAAAGAAGATGGTTTGTTACTCATGGTAAATGCTCTTTTGGCAATAAGAAAGTCGGTTACATGGGTCATGTGATCTCTAGGGAAGGAGTTCAGGTTGACCAAGCCAAGAGTGAAGCCATCACCAAGTGACCGCGTCCTGAGTCAGTTAAAGCAGTTCGCGGATTTCTAGGACTTTCAGGGTATTGAAAATTTATTCAGAATTATGGTGTTATTGCAGCTCCATTAACGCATCTCTTGAAGAAAAATGGGTTTTATTGGAATGATGAAGTTGATAAAGCTTTCATTGTTTTGAAGAAGGCATTATTAGAATCACCGATTTTAGCTCTACCAGATTTCAACAGACTTTGTCATTGAGTATGAAACCTCTGGAAGCGGCATCGGGACAGTATTGCAACAAAAAGACCATCTAATTGCTTTTTTAGCCGTAAGTTGGCTGAACGTCACCACAAGTTGGCTGCTTACGAGAGGGAGTTGATTGGTCTAGCTAAAGTAGTAATACATTGGAGACCATATTTATGGGGACGGAGGTTCATCGTACGTGCAGACCATTACAGTCTTAAATTTCTTCTCGAGCAACGTCTTTCCACGTCTCCTCAAATCCATTTGGGATACAATTTTGGGGTCGAATATCGTTTTGGTTCAATGAATAAAGTGGCAGATGCATTGTCAAGAAGAAGTGACACTAATGAAGAAGAGGCATGTGTTATTCATGCTTTGGTGGGTTCGGACAAAGGGATTCTCGCTCGGTTGCATCTCGAAATCAATAATGATGGCTGTCTAAGTGAATTAAGGGATAAAATAATTTGTGGTGAAGAATCAACAATTTGGGAAGCACGCGATAGGCTGATTTTTCGTAAAGGACAAGCTTATATTGCCACAACATCCCATTGGTTCAGGAGGTTGTCGTAGGATTCCATAATTTTGGTCACAAAGGAGTGCAGAAAAAAATAGATCGAATCCAACGCGATTTCTATTGGACAGGTTGGAAACAAACGGTCAGGGAGTTCATTTCCAATTGTCAAGTTTGTCAAAAAAACAAATGGGATACTCTACAACCAGCAGGTTTGATGCAACCATTATCAATCCCCACAAAAATTTGGGCTGACATTTCGATGGATTTTATTGAAGCACTGTTGAAAGTTTTAGGAAAAACCGTTATTCTTGTCGTTGTAGATCGCTTCTCTAAGTATGTCCATTTTATACCTTTAAGTCATCCATATACTACAACGTCTGTTGCACGAGCTTTCTTCCAAGATATTGTTCGCTTACATGGTATTCCAGAGACGATTGTTTCTGATCGGGATAAAATTTTCCGAAGCTTGTTTTGGCGAGAGTTATTCAAATTGCTAGGGACCAACTTGTGTTTTACTATAGCATATAAACCTCAGTATGGGCAAACCAAAGTCGTTAACAGAACTCTTGAGATGTACTTGCGATGTGTTACTGGAGATGTGCCACGTAAATGGCTCACTTGGCTTCCTTGGGTCGAGTATTGCTATAACACTTCTTTTCATACCAGTCTCAAGGCAACACCATTTTAAATTGTCTATGGGAGAGATCCGCCTCGTCTACTCGATTATACTACAGGAAGTTCTCAGCTAAATGAAGTCGATGTTGCTTTGGCGCAAAGAGATGAGCTTCTTGCAGTAGCTTGGGGAAGGTTGTTGGAAGCTCAACAACGAATGAAAGCATTTTACGACAATCACCATCGTCCTGTTGAGTTTAGCGTAGGGGATTGGGTTTGGTTAAATATCCAGCCTTATCGTCAGCTGACGGTGATGCGAAAAGCTTTTACTAAACTATCCCCAAAGTTTTATGGGCCATTTGAAGTTCTCGCTCGAATTGGCAGTGTTTCGTATAGACTTCGACTTCCTGACGGGACAAGGATACACGATGTTTTCCATGTCTCACTTCTGAAACCACATAAGGGGGAGCTCCTTGCAAGCAGTCCTAGTTTACCACCGATGTTCCAAGGACAAGTTTTACCTATAAACCGGTCAAGCTTCTTTGCGCTAGATTCCAAGGAAAAACAAGACAAGTCTTGGCACAATGAAGCCACGATGCAGCAGGCACCTGCACTTGGGAGGATGGAGATAAGTTACTTGAGGCGTATCCAGAAATAAAGCTTGAAGACAAGCTCCTAGTCGAGGAGGGGAGTAATGATACACGCTTTGGCATTATGTACCAAAGGCATACACGTTAAGTTTTAGAATTTTCCTATTATACGTTAGTATTGAGTTTTGGTGTTTATCCTTTTTCTATGGCTTTTCCTTTTTAGTTGAGACATAGGATCAATTGTACCTATGCCAATATAAGGATCTCGTATGTTTATGAATAAAGCATCTTCTAAACATTAACCTTAATCTCGAAAAGTGCTTAGGGTTAAAGGAAGTTTGTACTCTTTATTATCTTGTATTCATCATAGCTTACCAAGGACCAACGACACGAGCTCGCTCTAAGGAACAGGCTAGTATCAATTTGGTATCAGAGCCACTCGATCCGATGACGGACAACGCCTCCATCGCAGCGCAGCTGGCGCTCATCGTTGACCGTTTGGAAAAACTCACGGCCGAGACCAAAGACGAATTCAAAGCTCTCAAAAAAGAATCTCAGAAGCAAAAAAACTGCTCTTGATGCATTATATGCATCTAAGGGACAACAAGACAAGCCACACGTGGAGAAAAACCCACCACCAAGACCTTTAATCAAATTCACAGCTGCTGATCTCTCAGAGTTTTGCGTCAAACTAAGAAAATCCAAGGGGGTCTATCTCAAGTCTCTGAAACAGGTCAGACACTAGCTGGTGACGACGTATTACAAAGAAGTGGAGGGAAGACTAGAGAAAAGTCACCAACTCCTTTCTCTGGCGGACCATAGCCGTCCTGAGCCGTAGGCAGAGAGAGAGAGAGTAACTCGTCATTCAGATGGTGGAGGTGATTGGCGCTTACAACAAATAGGAGAAACAAATCACGATCATCAACATGGTTCTTTCCCTACTGATTTTCCTTTACCAGAAACAAGAGCAATGATAGGTGCTTATGATGTTAGCGGTGAAAGAGACTTCAACACCGAGAGGCGTGTTCTGCCAACTGCGAAGATGGAGTTTCCGCCTTATGATGGTATAACAAATGTTGTTGAATGGCTGCAAAAGTGTGATGATTATTTTGCGGATCAACAGATCTTCCATGATGATGCAAAAATTCGACAAGCGACGTTCGTTTTAACAGGTCAGGCTTATCATTGGAGCAACAACCTCCGACGATTAGCAAAAGGGAAGTTAAGTTGGGTGGAGTACAAAAGAATATGCAAAAGTCGCTTTGGAAAGGCAGATTCTGTCAACCCAGTAGGCGAATTGATTAATCTTCAACATACCGGAACAGCAGACGAATACTGTAATCAGTTCGAAGAATGTCTTGGGAGGTAAACACGTCTCACAGGAGAACAACAATTGTGGCAATTCTGTGCGGGTTTGACTGATAGTTTGCGAAAGGAAGTGGAATACCTCAGGCCTGAAACAATTTTTGCCGCCATGGAATATGCACGAGATAACAAATATAAGATCGATAATGACAAGCGTACTCGTACGTTTGGGGGACTTCTCGCGTCATGAACAGAATCTTTTAGAGGGGATTTTAATCGAGGACAAGATACAAAGCAAGCTCGCCCTAGCGGACAAAAACAAAAACCAGTAACAGTTTGGCGAAAATTAACTATGGCAGAGATGCAGAACGAAAGGCTAAAGGACTATGCTTTAACTGCGACGACCTTTATACACGGGTCATACTTGAGGGAAATTGAACAGACACTCTCCTCTTATCTGCTATTCGTGTTTACTTTCCTCCTCAGTAAAAACTCTAAATTTTTGGCATTCAGATTACGGCGAATACTCTGCGATATTATTGTATTTTTTGAGATTGAAGGGTAACTCAGAAGTCTTGTGTGAAATTTCTACTTTAGACCCAATTTGTCATCTTCCTTTTGTGTTGTTTTCCGACAGTGACCCAAAGTTCATCTCTGACGGCGACCATGCGTCGAACTTAAGAGAGCAGAAGATCTAGCGAAGCCCTATCCAGTCACTGTTACAAACGACGATTGAGGTTGTTGTTGAGACGGAATCAAATCTGGGAGGCGAAGAAGGTAATAAATCTATCATAGTTCAATCCGAATTTGGGATATTTCTTTTGAATAATCTGGTGAAGATGATGATGATTTCGATTCGTTTGATTTGTCATTGCAGTCGGAGGTGAGAAAGAAGTTAGAGAAAAATTGGTTAATGGTGAAGACGATGATGATTTCGATTCGTTTGATTGTTTATTTAATGATGAGCAAAATAATATTCTTGAAATCAAGGAGAAATTAATTTTGTTTTCCACAAAAAAAAAAAAAAATCTCTTGAATATAACTAATTTTGATTATTTTGTTTCTTCGATTTCAGCTTTGAACTACGCTTGAGAAAAACATCAGCTTGCTTCTTTTTCTCTGTTAGATTTGAGGCTCTTTGTTGTCACATATAACCTTCTGACCATTATAGTTAGTGCCAACGTTTGTTTGCTAGGAGTGATTTATGGTTCATGTTGTGTGGTCAGTGTTTTATGGTTTGTGCCATTAGAAAGTTTTTACTCAATTCTAACACTTTCTCTACATCATCAGTTCTCATTCCTAGTATCAGAATACTAGTGTGTCACTAGAATTAACAAAATGTTCAAAACTCAATGAGCATGTCTTCTGCATCCAAACAATCAGTGGTTTGTCATGATAATGAATACCCAAAATTACCGTTTACTGTATAGAAATTGATAATCTTTATGAAATTTGGATTCAAATGGTGATCTTCTTAAAAATATAAAATGAGATGGATGTCAGATCATTACGTGACCATTGTTTCATGGGCAAGTTTGTGTGGGCATGTTACCATGGATAACAAATAGTGTTTAAGCAGAAAACCTTTCATTTTACTCTTTTTTGTTAAGAGTTGAGTCTTTTAGCTTCTCCGTTTATATATTTCCCCTCTATTTAATCATATATGACGGTGAAGATTACGAGGATTCGCCGGAGATGGAAGTAAAAAGGAAGTATTCACCTATGGAGAATGTGGAAGAAGTGATGAAAATATGATTCAAAGTTATGGGTCTTCTGAATACTTGGAGCGACTCTTCAAACACTAGGAATCAAATCTTTTTATAGATTCTACGATCAAGAAACAAAGAATGAGTGCATCACTTGTTGTCCACAAAGCCATGCATACAGAGTACATTCCATAGGATAGTCCCTAAATGCGATAAAAGAATGAGTGCATCATTGTTTTCCACAAATTTATATCCACACATTTCATCCTAGATGGACAACCGCTTAAAAAGAGATTCTTCGTAAGTGCTTTGTTTGTTTTATGGTATCTTTTTTTTTCCTTGTTGGTGATTGATCTCTAGATTGTAAAACAAAGATTTTATGTTCTTTTCAATGTAGAAATAATCTTGTGGAGCCAATGACAGTTTTATATATTCGTCGATTATAACCACTATACATGATCCATTACATATCGAACATGTGGTCATGCATAGAATGGTCATGTATACATGATCCAACTTTCTTGTTAAAAACATCTACTCACGAGAACTTAAATGGCTTTATTAGCTTTAGTAACCTACAAACCATCTTTGCTAGCCACGCCACCAAAAAATGGCTCACCGACAACACTCGTAACATATTTGTCTAATCTTAATCAGATTCATACAACTAAAAAAATGCACATTGAATACATTCCATATGGACAACTGCAAAATAAACACTCCTAAATCAAACTATGGAGCCACATTTTGTGTCAAAAGTCAAAACTAATCCATATGCTAAATATTACTACTACAAACTGTATTCAAGATGTTCACTAAAAGAGGATTCAATCAAAGAAAACCAGAATACAAAAGAAGGAAAATTATCCAAGCCTCATCATCTCTCGGCCCTTGTACAAACTTGTTATTCATTTTATCTCCAAAAGAAGAAGAGATTGATCAAGGGACTCACAAAGATGTTTCTCGATTGTACATTGTCCTCTTTCTTCTTCTTTCTGCAAAGACAGAACAAGATCAAGAGGAGCAAGAGAAGTCCGAAGAAACAAGCAATCACAATTCCGGCTATAGTTCCGTTTCCGGTACCAGCGCAAGCATCTAACGTGTTCCCACATAGAGAGATCCGTTCGAAAACGGTTTTGGGCAAACCCGACAACGAATTCGGAATCAACCCGTTTAACTAATTCGAAGAAACATTGAATTGGTGAAGCGGAAGCTTAATCTCCGGGATTGGACCGGTAAGTTGATTATCCTACAAGTAGAGCGTCTTAAGCGACTTCGCTGCATTGACACTATCCAAGATCCGATCCGAGAAATTATTTCAAGCATCAAATTCAATTTGTAACTTAAATCAACGGTTAACATTGAGAGCAGAACATCTCTTTTAACAATCTAGTTATAAAGGAATCAATCAGCTCGTTCATTAAGGGCAAAAGTGTCAAAAAATGGGAAGGAGGAAGAGAAGAGTGCCCCATTTTAAAGATGTGCCTTTAATGTTAAATAAAGTTGAACAAGTGCCTTTGGTATTAAATAACTCCAAAAGGAAATGGTTTTCTTAAGATACGTGAATTAAAACGAGTCAAAGTTTTTGCCGTAAAAGTAAAAAACAGTCAAGCTTTTAGATTTGGTTGTATTATGGCTGATTTATCATCACACAACACAGGCTTCGATATTAACACAAGTAAGTGGAAGTTGTCTTCTGGGCCCTACTTCGTTCATAGTCTTTCGCAATTCACTGATTTAGTTGGGATGTTTTCAGAATTACACTCTTTTTCTTGGTCAAATGCAAAATTACACCCCTCTTTCTCTCTCTTCTATTTTTGAGTCTTTGCCACTAAACTGTCCATTTAATTACAAAATTACCATTACGTAGACTTCCTTTTGTATTTCGTAGACTTTACCGAAATGTCATCTTCATCAATTTTCCAACCATCATAAACAACCAATTTCGATCTCTTAATGACTCAACAATTGATTTTCGAGTACTTAATGGTCTGATTTAATCCTTATAACATCTTTCCTTTCTTCTCCTCTACAATTTCATCCATAAATCTTGCTAAGTTTAGTTTTGAAAATAATTTATAAAAACGGGTTGATTTCTCGCAAATATTGCTTTACGACACCAAAATCGGTTAGAATTCTAAGTTCCGGGTGTGGAGGAAGCAAATTATGAGCTCAACGTGTGAAAAGGTAATCAAAACAAAAACATTTAGAAATTTCAGATCAATTCGTAGACTTTATGTGTAGACTTCCAAAAGTCAACGAAGAGGGTATATTTGCATTTGACTATTTATGTGAAAAATACGAAGTAGACTTCCAAGGAAGTCTACATGATTCCTTTGGAAACAAGAAAATAGTGCCACGTAGACGGGAATAGTTTTGCATTTGACCAGAGGTTTGACTTTTTTGTGTAGACTTCCAGGGAAGTCTGCAAAAACGTAAGGGTACTTTTGCATTTGGAATTGGAAAGTAGACTTCCAGGGAAGTCTGCACAGATAAAAAGAGGTAGTTTTGCATTTGACCAAAAAATAAAACGTTGACCAATATTTGCAGACTTCAAGAAAGTGTAGATAAATAGTGTAGACTTCCCTAGAAGTCTACTACTGAAACCAACGAATTTGGTCAAATGCAAAACTACCCCTTTTTTTTGCAGACTTCCTAGGAAGTTCACATTCCATTTGCGGACTTCCGGAAAAAAATTTACAATTGCAAAACTGCCCTGTAGGGATGTCTACAAAGAAGTCTACTTTTCTTTGCGGACTTCCTAGGAAGTCTACTTTTATTTGCAGACTTCCTTGGAGAAAGTCAAAATTTGGTCACCCCCTCTTTTTGTGCAGACTTCCAGGGAAGTCTGCACAAAAAAGTCAAACCTCTAGTCAAATGCAAAACTACCCTTTGCAGACTTCCAGGAAAGTCTACGGTTGTGAAGACTTCCATGGAAGTCTGTAAAGCGTATGCCTAAAATGCAAAAGTACCCCCTGTAGACTTCCAGCGAGTGATCGGAAGTCTACACGGGAAGTCTACTATCAAAAAATGGAAGTTTACAGAGGAAGTCTACAATACACAGTCTTTTTAAAAACCTAATTATATGTCATTCTATTAAGAGATTTCATGGTTTTTTTGTTCTCACATGTGTGGTACCTATGTCTCTATCATCTGTGTTAGTTTGACAAGTTGAAGACTAATATTTATGGGGTAAATCTAATTTTTTTCATTTAGTGACTAGTTAGCTCATTCAACATAGACTTCCAACGAGTGATCGGAAGTCTACACGGGAAGTCTACTATCGAAAAATATGGAAGTGTACAGAGGAAGTCTACAATACACAGTCTTTTTAAAAACCTAATTCTATGTCATTCTATTAAGAGATTTCATGGTTTTTTTGTTCTCACATGTGTGGTACCTATAGCTCTATCATCTGTGTTAGTTTGACATGTTTAAGACTAATATTTATGGGGTAAATCTAATTTTTTCATTTGGTGACTAGTTAACTCATTCAACGTAGACTTTCAGCGACTGATTGGAAGTCTACACGGGAAGTCTACTATCCAAAAATGGAAGAGTACAGAGGAAGTTTACAATACACATCCTTTTTAAAAACCTAATTATATGTCATTCTATTAAGAGATTTCATGGTTTTTTTGTTCTCACATGTGTGGTACCTATGGCTCTATCATCTGTGTTAGTTTGACATGTTTAAGACTAATATTTATGGGGTAAATCTAATTTTTTCATTTGGAGACTAGTTAGCTCATTCAATGTAGACTTCCAGCGACTGATCGGAAGTCTACACGGGAAGTCTACTATCCAAAAATTTCGATTGTTGCTAACTAAGCTTCATATCTTTTTTATTGACAAATGGTTGTTCAAATACCTGTTGTTTATGGAGATTGGATTATGAAAGATGGTACGGGGAATTTTGAGGTGGATACCCGTAAAGGAGGGAGAATGTTTATCTTGGGCGATGGTTTTACACATAGGGAATTTGTTGAAATGGCTCGAGATGATTATAAGTTACAAAAAATGGAGGTTGTGGAGATCACTTATTCATTATCTAGTTCAATGGTTGAACAAATGCCTAATGACACACCTCCGATGCACGTCACAAACGATAGATAAGTCCATATTTTAATGGAGCTACGTAGAACCTGTATGATACGTCTTTGTGTATCAAGTCAGTTTGAGACGGAAACCGACATCAACAGAGATGCAAATTCAGACGAGGATGAAAATAATGATGAAGATGAAAATCCATAAAACGATGAGGATGAGGATGGGGATGAGGATGAGTGTAATGATGGAGAAGTGAAAGAAGAGGAAGTGAAAGAAGATGAAGTGAAAGAAGAGGCTGTTAAAGAAGAGTATGGAGAAAATATTGATGATGATTAAAGTGAGTATGGAAAAGTTAAAGACGAAGATGGAGAGGATATCTCCTTCGACGTTCAAGCTGGTCGTTCGAATATGTTGACATGGTCCGATAACATATTCGTGTCGCAAAGTTTTGGTAGCAAGGTGGAGCTAGTTCGAGAATTGCAATTAACTTGTGTTATGCTGCGATTTGCATACAAAGTACTCAAGTCTGAACCAAAGCTATTTGTGGCCATTTGTTGTGTGGAAGGATGCCAGTGGAGGTTAAGAGCGGCTGTAAAGAATGAAGCAAACCGGTTTTGGGTGACAAAGTATATCAATGTCATACATGTTCACGTGATGATCGAGTGAAGCACCGCAAACGTGCTACCGCCAAATACATTGGAAGGCTTTTCTACGAGCGTGTTGGAATAATTAATGGAATTATGCCGCAACACATCAAAGATGCTATGAAACAAATGTATGGCATGATATTGGATTATACTACTTAATATAGGGCATTATGTTATGCACGTGAAATGGTGCGGAGAACTTGGGAAAATGGATACGAGAGTCTCCCATCGTATCTCCATCAAATCAAGGAAGTGAATCCGGGAACAATCACCGCTCTTGAGGTCGATGAAGAAAACCGGTTTAAGTACCTTTTCTTATCGTTCGGAGCCTCAATCGAGGGTTTTAAGTATCTCCGACGTGTCATCGTCATTGACGGGACGCATTTAACTGGGAAGTACGAGGGAATGTTGTTAGTTGCATCTGCACAAGATGCTAATTTTCAAATTTTCCCTTTGCCTTTTGGGATTGTGGACAGTGAGACTAATGCTTCGTGGGAGTGGTTTTTTACCAAATTGAGTGATTGTGTCTCGGAACATGGAAATTTGGTGATCGTTTCGGATAGGTAGATCACGATAAAGAACGCGATTGAAAAGGTTTTCCCGAAGGCAACACGTGGCATTTGTTATTACCACCTTCAATGCAATATAGTGAAAACATTTAGGGGGAAAGATCTCATGTATTTTGTCAAAGGTGCAGCATACGCATATATGGAAGAAGATTATGACCGATATATGGAGGCGATACGATCTGCAAAGCCGGATCTTGCAACATACTTGGAGGAAGCTGACCCAAAGTTGTTGTCACATGCGCACTTTCCGGGAATGAGGTACAATATCAAGACAAGTAACATGGCCGAATCAATCAATGCGGCACTAAAGGTAGCTCGTGGATTTCCAATAGCATTTCTTCTGGACTTTATCCAATCAAAACTAGGAAGATGGTTTTACAAAAGGCGAGAGGATGCGTTGAGTGTATCAACACGCTATAGTTGAGGTGTTGACTATTTGTTGAATATACGTGAGTATTACACGGCTTCCATGACGACGGAACGCATCAATGATGTCCAATTCTACGTCAGGGGAGGAAACCGTAATTTCCTTGTTGATATGGGCCAAAGTGCGTGTACATGTGGTGTCTTTCAAATCGAGAGGATCCTTTGCTCACACGTTTACGCGGTTTTAATCGAGTGCCGTCAAGATGTTTCTACGGTTATTTGTCCTTCCTACAAGAGACATTATTTATACGCGAGCTACGGCGGCAACATTTTCCGAGCCAAGGACGCCGACAAATGTCCCAAAGAGGAAGTATTATGCTTACCTCCTGAAGTTGGTCGTAAAAAAGGTTGGAAGAAGAAGAAGTCTAGATGGCAAACTTGGCTTGAAATCGCCAAGAGGAAAGGGACTAAACCGTGGAAGATGAACCCCACGTACAACTGTACGAACTGCGGACAACCAGGTCATACTAAACTTAGATGTGAAAAATGAGAGATGTGTAAGGTAGACTTCGGTTGTAAACATCAGTTATAGACTTCGTTGTACTAAGGAATTTTATTCTGTTTCTACCGTGTCCAAATGTGTGTTCAAAAGTATGCTACTATCATGGCAGGTCTAGAGTTATTATTATGTCGAACTTTCGGTTAAAATTTGTGAAAAAAATATAAATTATATTTGAAACTTGTATTCAGACTTGTGCTCAATCTAGGTTATTCTCATGTTCAAACTTGTGTTAAAAAAAACTTTGTTTTCACTTCAATTCGAACCAAATAGGAGGAGTTGTATCATGTAAGATGGGAGACTAGTTAACTACCAAGAGTAACGGACCTTAAGCGTTAAATTTGACAATCAATATTTAGTAAGTAGACTTCCAATGTAAACTTTGGTTGTATACTTCGGCATAAAATCATTACACAGGGTTTAGGTAAAACGAAACCGTTTTACTGCTCACTTAAACGACGTCGTTTTCCTCCCCAATTCGGTATTCAATCCCTAATTCCTAAATCTAAAAATTACTCAGATCCATAACAATGTAGACTTTGTATGTACACTTCGGTTGTATACTTCGGCACAAACGCATTACATGAGAGAAATATGAAAATATGAGTTACGAAACTATAAACACTTGAAGATTTTGAGAAGGAAAGTTTCTTACTAACGATTAACGTTGAACAATTTAAAATGAAAAGAACTTGTAAAACATAAAATAAAAAAAATAAAAAAAACTAAAATTTAATTAAAAAAAATAATAAACTCATTTTTTCTTCATTTTTCTCTTGAAATCGACCACCGCCCTCCATGCATGCTCCTCCGTCCACCGCCGAGCAATTTCCTCGAACCTGGCCTTGTCATTTACGAACGTTTCGGCCGCGTCAGCCACCAAAGGCTCTGAGGCCAAGTTCGGTGAAGCCATGAGGTAGAGGATTTCGTTGACAACGTCGAGCGGGCGGAGCGCAGGACTCCATCGAGTTCTAAGCATCTCATGGTAGATGGCCCCGTTTGCGTTGATATTGGGATGGTATATTTTTGTACGGAAATACACCCTTGGTGGCCCTAATGGATACGCAATCGGAAATGAGTAGGAAAGCCAAAACATTCCTCCCTCATAAGGAGTGCCCTCTGGTCCATTTATAGGAACCTCCACATGGTAACCTGTATCATGGATTAACATATTAGATTCTTCACACCAAATACGAGATGGAAACCTTCAAATCATTTAATATTACCTTCATCGACGATCCTCAAAGTAGAGTACTCTTTCGTTAGTCCCTCCATATCCATACGAAAGCGAATCTTCCTTGCCCTAATCGGATCCATTCTTTTCGTCTGAATGTTTGGAAGAAATATGGAAGTTTTAGAGATGAAAGATGTAGAGATGTGTTTATGTAAATATATATATATATATATATATACGAATAGACGAAAAGACGTCTCTTTTGGCGTAGAGACTTCATGATACGTCGCCCTTTTCAAAAAGTAAAACGAAAAGCCGTGACTTCATTATAGTCATAATATTAAATGAACAGGTTTTATTAAATGCCGTTTAAACGATTAACAAACACAATCTACTTGAACAGTGATTACTCATAATATTAAATTTTAAGCCTAACTTCCACCACTTGTTCATGAATCTGCATCCGCTGTGTGTAGCTATATTAACCCAAACCTGATAACAACATGAAGTAACTAATTGGAAAATAACTATAGACCATAACCATAGCAAATAACTAAGTACAGAGAAGTCTACATTGTATACTTGGCTGGAAGTCTTCAACGTAGACTTCCAGCAAACTCTACAATGTAGACTTCCCAAAAAGTCTACGATGCAGACTTCCAACAATAGTCTACAATGCACACTTCAGTTGCGGACAACAACAGTAAACGTTTCCAATCAATAGAGAAACAAAAGAGAGAGGAAAAAGTACTTTTTAAACTCAGATTTGATACATTACCAGTCCACAAAATGGAGGCCAAATGTTAATGACCCTATTGCAGATCTAAAAAAAACCATATACAAATTATAAAATAGAGGAATAACATATTACATACCGGGACATGACAAAACTGAGAGAGTTTGGCCTTCACATTAGCTTCAAGTGGCTACAAAATCAAGTTTCCATATAAGAACTTAAACAAACATTACCAAAACAAAAACAAGAAATTAACAAAGAATGATACCTTTGTGCCACGGCGAGCCAAGATATTAGGGCTCAAACCAAGACCCCTCAATTTTCCAACGCTATGTTGTGTTGGTTTAGTCTTCTGTAAGCAATTAGGCTTTGTAACCACAACAACTCCAAAGGAAATCCAAACAGATTGCACAAAAATATTGAATAATCAAGAAACTTGCCTCCTCACCAGGAACATTCAACAAAGGCAGAAGACTGACATGGATGAAACAAAAGTTTTCAGAACCTGCCAAAAAGGTTAAATCTTGACGTCTTAAGAAAACTCTCACTGTTACACACACAAGACCATATCTTACCAACGCGATACGAGAACTGCTCAAGAGCTTCAATGACATGCATAGACTCTATATCTCCTGCAAAATACAAAGAGTCTCAATATTCTTAAACGTGACACTAAGATAAAATCTTTATGAAGAGAAAATCTTTATGAAGAGAAAATCTATTAAAGTACCTATTGTTCATCCAAGTTCTATGACACAAACATCAGCTGGACCTGACTGTCAATCAACTGGACTCCTGGACTCCTCGCCGCACGTTCGATCCATTCTTGAATTGCATCAGTGATGTGAGGAACACCCTAAAAAAAAAAAAAAAAAACTCTCTTTCAGAGGAATTTCTTTCATCGAACAGTTGGTCTACATATAACAACTTCTTGTGTTTTTTTTAAATTACCTGAACAGTCTTTCAAAGATAATCTCCTCCTCTATCTTGAAAACATGTTGTTTGCTGTTTTTCACACAAGTTCAAAACTTTTAACTTCACAAAATCAAAACCAAACTTCTTATAAAACAGCTTAAAAACACAAACCTTTTAAATATTGCCAGTATTTATGTTGTCTCACGACTCAGAAAAAGACACTCTATTTTCATTTTTGTTGTTCTTCGGTGAGATGCTTCGACTCTGGCAAGGAAAAAAACTCAATTAGAACCAAACCGCAGTGAGAATTTTTGAGAAAATAATAAGACAAACCTAAAGACGAACTGTGTTTGTTGTGAACCTTCGATCTGAAGCCCAATCATAAAACGACCTAGATCTGGTAAGAATATGAGGAATCGACATGAAAAAAGAGAGATTTAGAGACATAAAGAGGCAGATTACGAAAAGGACACAATGAGATGCTACTAGCTAGCCTTGGTAAAGGCTGTGGCGAGGGATCGATGTTGCCATAACTCAGACATTTCTGTGTCGAATCGAAGCCCCACCAAGAGTTGCAATGAGGAGCAGGAGGCGTGGAGTAAGGAATCCGAGATCTAAAAGAAGCAGATCAAAAATTGAAGAAGACGATGACGATGAACAGGGGAAAAAGGTTTAGCGACCCGAGAGAGAGAGAGAGAGAGAGAGAGAGAGAGAGAGAGAGAGAGAGAGAGAGAGAGAGAGAGAGAGAGAGAGAGAGAGAGAGAGAGAGAGAGAGAGAGAGAGAGAGAGAGAGAGAGATTCTAAAAGATTTGTTTAGGGTTACAAATTTGATTTATTTATTTGGGGACAAAATATTTTCGGTTAGGTTAATAATTATTGGTTTAATATTCGGTTCGGTTAATAATATTCCGGTTTAGTAGACTTCCATGTGGATGTCTATGAAATCCTATACTCTAAAATGAAACCCTAAACGCAATGGAAGTTTGCAATTCAAACACTAACTCGAATGGAAGTCTACATTGGAAGTATGCATATGTGAAATATGCTACAATGGAAGTCTACAGTTCAAAACCAAACTCGATTTTTCCTTTACATTATTCATAACTGTTAATTAAATATATTATTAATCATCCAAACATTTAATATCTTCATAATTTTAGATTTTTTTCGAAATTTGACATTTCAAATCTTGAAATTACGAACTTTAAATGTAGCCCTAAACGTAAAAATATGTTTTCAAATTGTACTGTCGATCCATTTCCCATATTTTTAACACACAAACCCACAAACTAATGTCAATGACATACATGACTCATAATATTAAAGATTTTACATCCCCTCCTAGTGAATTCAACTTCTCATAATCAAACCCTACATTGAAACTTCTTATAAGTTGTTCATTATAAACCATGGATCATGTAACACAAATCCCTAAAACGTTAATCTATTACAATCATACAATCATATACAATCATACAATCATAAAAGACTATACATACATAATACAAAACAATTACTAATACCATGTCCCAACATTGTCACAAAACTTCTCAATTTAATGTGATGAAATATAGTATTTCCAAAAGGATAGTATGTAGTTCATTCATTCATTTTCATTCCAATTTGTCTTTTTATTTTAATTTATGCTAATTTGGTGAACTTTTATTTTTAAAACATCACAATTGCCTTTACTATAATTATCCAAAAGATTTTATGGTCAAATTATTTTTTATGTATTTATAGGTTTAAATTTACTAAATAATTACGATGTAGACTTCCATATTTCGTTGCAGACTTCCAAAATGTAGACTTTTTCATTCCAATTTGTCTTTTTATTTTAATTTATGCTAATTTGGTGAAATTTTATTTTTAAACCATCACAATTGCCTTTACTATAATTATCCAAATGATTTTATGGTCAAATTATTTTTTATGTATTTATAGATTTAAATTTACTAAATAATTACGATGTAGACTTCCATATTTCGTTGCAGACTTCCAAAATGTAGACTTTTTCATTCCAATTTGTCTTTTTATTTTAATTTATGCTAATTTGGTGAACTTTTATTTTTAAAATATCACAATTGCATTTACTATAACTATCCAAAAGATTTTATGGTCAAATTATTTTTTTATGTATTTATAGATTTAAATTTACTAAATAATTACGATGTAGACTTCCCTATTTTGTTGCAGACTTCCACAATGTAGACTTTTTCATTCCAATTTGTCTTTTCATTTTAATTTATTCTAATTTGGTGAAATTTTATTTTTAAAACATCACAATTGCCTTTACTTTAATTATCCAAAAGATTTTATGGTCAAATTAGTTTTTATATATTTATAGATTTAATTTTTCTAAATAATTACGATGTAGAATTCCATATTTATCAGCAGACTTCTGTTGTAAATTTCCAACGAAGACTTCCAAAAGGATAGAACGGTCATTGCGGCTGCAGTTTTATTGTTTGTTCATTAAGGCTCTAACTGTAATTTCACTACCCCTTTAGAGTAGTTTTGCAACTTTTTACAATAGGGGTGTAGTTTTGCATTAAAAATGAAAAAGTATATTCCATGCAATAATCCCGATTTAGTTTGACCAAATTATATTATTAATATAGAAACAACTACAAGAAAACAACGAGAAACTGACAGAATTATCTGTCGGAAATCCGTCGGAAACGGCATATTCCGACAGATTTCCGATAGATATCTCCGTCAGTTCTATCTTGTCGGAAATGATAATTCTGTCAGAAATCCGTCACAAATTCTGACGGATTTCCGACAGACTTATTTCTGACAGCATTCCGACAGCCTGCCGGAGTCCGGCATGTCATCGGAATTCTGTCGGAAGGATAACCGTCGGTTATGTTTCCGACACAATGCCGACGGTTTTTGATTACTTCTAAACCGACGGCGTTCCGACAACTTTCCGGCAGCTAATTTCCGACAGAATTCCGACAGTTATATTTCCGACAGATTTTCGACACGTTTATTTCCGACGGATTTCTGACGGATTCGTAGAAATTATAAAAAATTAAAATAATTTAAATAATAATTAATTTAATTTAAATTTTAATTTAAAATATGAAATTAATTAAAATAAAATTATTTAAATTGAAATAAAAAGTAATATTGTTTTACAAAAACCATGAAAATAAAAATCTACTCGGGCGGAGGAAAATCCGCGTTGCGCCCCAAGTACGTCATCATCTTCCGCAGCATCTCCCTGTCCTTGTCCTGTGCATCTTGAATTTGGTGGACCGTCGTCTTCAATTCTTCAATTTTGGCGTCCTTTTGCTGCATCTGGGCTCTCAGCTCGGATGACTCGTCGTAGTAACGAGAAGACCCCGATGATCCTGCATCGTCAGGAAGACCAAAAATCCGCCTTTTTCTCTGCGGAGTAACCTGCGGAACAAATTAAATTGTAAATCAAAAAAACTTGAAAACTATTTTAAATTTTACATACCTTTAAGACGAATTCGTTGATGATGTGGTCCGGGGCTTGGGTGAGGGGAGGGGTTCCTTCCACGTCTGGCTGAGACAGAATGTACTCGTCTTCCATTCTTCGGACGCTATCTTGAATCTCCGAGCTAGCGGATCCCGGACGACACCTTCCTTGTCGGTGTGTGCTGCTAGCAGAAGTTCCAAGTTGTTGGGTTCCCGACCCAACTCCTTATCCTGCAGTTATTAGATAATTATTTGATAATATAAATGTATAAAACTAAAAAAAAATTAATAAAAATAAAGACGTAAATACAAAAACTTACCATATCCCTAGCCTTTGTCTTCTTGCTGGTAGCGCCAAGGTTGTGGGTGGCTGGACCCTTGCCGTTGCGCTGACTGTTCTGGTTGGTAGAGTGATATGTAGAGCTCGCCTTGGTATCCTCTCGTTGCCAAAAGGCGATGAACCCGTTCCACAAGGCCGGCTTCTCAACCATCTCCTTTGGCACCTCACCGTTTTGCCACTTATCCTTCCACTCGAACACCTTCCTGGAGTAGTGTCGTCCCGCTGTCGCGTCGAATTCCCTCCTGACCAGAGCGGTCATGTGTGGATCCCACCTAAATTCTTGCTGAAAAAAGAAAAATTAAATAAGAAAATAATACTTTAAATGAAAGAAAAAAATCTGAATTAGATGACTTGCCGCAAATTGGCGAAACCACATCTCTTGATCCGGCAGTGGCATGGCGGAGTACGTCGGATACGGATGGCTGAGCATAGAATTTTCCATCTTGTTGAGGGACTTGGAAATCCCGCTGCGAGATTCACCAAACCTACGGAAAATAAATGTAATAATATAATAACACTATTGACAATTGAATTAAATTAGTAAAAAAAAAAAAAAAAAATGTAACAAAAAATTTACCATCTGTCGTCACCGAGTGCATCTGGATGGAGGTTAGTCAACCTCCCTCGTCCAGGAAGAGCCATCAAGTCCTCGACGCTAAGCTGGGACGGTGGTGTGGTGCCTGGTGGTGTATGTGGCGTCTGTAGAGGTGTAGACGACGGTGATGGAGTAGACGTCGTCCTCGAACGAGATCTACTCACACGACCACGACATTGGCCGCTCCTAGTAGCAGCGAAACCACCATAATCCCTACATTTATATTAAAATTTTAATGTTTTATAAGGTTTTTGTAAAGTTTTATAAAGTTTTTAAATAGTGTTATAAGGTTTTTGTAAAGTTTTATAAGGTTTTTAAATAGTTTTATAAGGTTTTTAAATAGTTTTATAAGGTTTTGTAAACAATCTTTTTTTTGATCAGAGGGGGGCCGAAGCCCCCTTTTATTCAACAACTAACTGAAAACTACAAACGTACACGTCGAGGAAACGAAATTCCCTCCACGTCTTCCATGAGCAAAGGACTAACAATGTTCGGACACGTATATAATAAATGAAAACCCAAAGGAAGTGAAAACGCATAGTTCGCTAACCCATCAGACAGACGGTTAGCTTCCCTATACACATGTGATATGCGGACTATCCAGTCCCTTGATATAAAGCCATGGCACAAGCGTACCAGGAAAGACAGCGGATTAGCCTCGCTTATCCCTGACTTAAGAAATCCAACTACCAACTCCGAATCAATCTCCAGCTCTAATCGCGCAACCCGACTCTCCCAAGCAATTACAAGCCCATAATGCACACCCCATAATTCCGCTAGAGGAGCCGAACAAATCTCGATATTCAAAGCAAAACCATGACACCAATCACCCTCCGAATTGCGAATAACACCCCCCGCTGCTGCTAATCCTAGATTCCCCCTTGACGCTCCATCCGTATTTAACTTTAACCACTCTTCCCTCGGTCTAACCCATGCTATTAGTCTCTCCATCCATGGCCTCTGCTGAGACCCATTAATCCCTTGATTTGCATGAGCTAGAGTAACCTCCTTTGCAAGATCTTTCACAAACTTCACTCTATCTCTACACTTACCATTCCCTCCAAAAATATTACCACACCGCCATTTCCAACCCCACCAAATGGCCATAGCAAAAAGAGTAGACCAATAGGTTTCACCCACTTTCCGATGATTACCAAGATTACCGTACAACCACTCAATTAAAGTAAGTTTAAAGAAACTCACTCTTTCTCGCGGCGGCACTAACCGAGTCCAAATTCCTTCCATAGTTGGACAATCCCGAAGAATATGTAGAATCGTCTCATTATCGCCCTTACAAACTTGACACATCCCCGAGACACTTAAGTGTCTCCTCTGTCGCTCAACATTGGTCATGAGAACTTGATGCACACCCAACCAAATTAAAACACGAACTCTCTCCGGCACAACTACATTCCAAACCCTTTGAAACAAGCTACTCATATTCTGTTGCGCAATTCCATCCTGCATGAGAAGAGTGTACGCAGAACTCACCGAAAATCGCCCATCCGAACTATCTCTCCATGATAAAGTGTCTTGAACTCCTGTAAAAACATCCACAACCACCGATTGCAATCATAGGCATAAATCGTAAGGGACCAAAGGCATAATATAGTCCATAGCCCAGCCACTGCCATCTCGCCAAAGATCCCGAACTCGGAGATTCAATTCATGAGCCTGTAAATCCCGTATCACAACCTCCTGCAAAGTGTGATTACATAACCATTTATCTTGCCAAAATCGTATTGATTTACCATCGCCAATCGACCAGCCTGACCCGGGTATCACCACCTCTCTTATCCCCATTGCAATGCTTCTCCATGTAGAAGACCAAGTGCCTTTCGGCATCAACCAGCTTTGATCTTCCATTCCTTTGACCTTATATTTTTTCCGTAGAACCTGTGCCCATAAACTCTCGTGGGTATTCATCAGTCTCCAACCTAATTTCCCTAGCACAGCCTTGTTCATAACTGATGCAGACCGAATCCCCAAACCGCCTTCCCTCTTGGGTCTACACACCCTATGCCAAATAAGCAAATGTTGTTTCCGTTGACCTGTAGAACTACCCCAAATAAAGTACCGCGAGACCTGATCCAGCTTGTCAAGAATTGACTTTGGTAATGCAATAGAGCTCATGGCATGAATAGGAAAAGAAGAGAGAACTGCCTTTGTTAACGTAATACGCCCGGCAATGCTCAAACACTGACTTTTCCATCCTGCCAAACGAGAATTCGCCTTCTCTAGAATATCCCCAAAAGTATCTTTATTGATACGTTTTTGCAACACCGGCATTCTTAAGTATTTTCCAAGATCACTTGTCGAAGCAATTCCACTTTCATCACTAATCAACTTCGCCATATCGCGACTTACATTCATGGAGAAAAAGATCTTGGATTTTTCTAGACTCACCTTTTGACCCGATGCCGCGCAAAAACGTTCTAAAACTCGACGAATAATCTTAATTTGAGCAACCGAAGCTTCAGCAAATAAGATTAGATCATCAGCAAAGCAAATATGAGATAGCTTTGGTCCTCCCTGAGATAAACGGATAGGTTTCCAATCACCATGGTCCACCGATTGTTCAATTAAGTGACATAGCCTTTCAATACAAAGCACGAAGAGATATGGGGACAGCGGATCTCCTTGTCGCAAACCTCGTTGCGGTTTGAACGGCTTTGTCTTCTCCCCATTCCATAAAATATGCATAGAAGGTCCTCTCACACATTTAAGAATCCAGTTAATCCAAGCCTCAGGAAACTGGGCTGCCTTAAGAGTATCCTCTAAAAACTCCCACCGAATTCGATCATACGCTTTTTCCAAGTCTAACTTCAGAAGCATCCAAACTTTTCTTCCTTTTTTCGTCTCATACTATGGATCGCTTCTTGCACAACCACAATATTATCTATACTCAGCCTACCGGGGATAAAGCTCGATTGAGCCGGACCAATCAATTTTTTCATCAACTCCTTCATCCGAAGCACCATCACTTTAGTAATAGTTTTGAAGAGAACATTACATAAGCTGATGGGACGAAACTGCATGATTTTTTCCGGTTTTGCAACTTTCGGGATCAAAACAACAAGAGCATCATTTAAGCCTTCCGGAAACTGACCTGTAACGAAAAATTCACGGATAAACCCCTGAACCGAATTTCCAACCACCTCCCAGCACTCCTGATAAAAGATAGGTTGGTAACCATCTGGGCCCGGAGCCTTGAAACGTCCCATACTGCGAATAGCTTTTTCAATTTCCTGTTCTGAGATGGGCCTGTTAAGATCCTGGATATCCTCCCTATTTAACTTAATAAACCCATTAATAGGCAGAGCCTCCGTACTTAGATTCACATCGTCCAGTGAATACAATTTTGTGAAATAGTTGATGGCAATGCTTTCAAGATCCACCTGATTAGAGATCCATCTGCCTTCAACATTCATCAACGATTCAATTCTATTCTTTCTACGCCGTATGATTGTCGATGTGTGAAAATAGCTCGTGTTCCGATCTCCCAACGCTATGTACTTTTCCCTCGACTTTTGAAACCAAAGTAGCTCCTCTTGCTCCATAACCACCTCCAATTCTTTGATTAAACTCTCCTCCTTGCTCAGTAAGTCATCAGAGTGATTCAGCTCAAGTAAATCTTGCACACTTTCAATATCCTTGACCAACTTCTCCTTGCGTCTTTGGATATCACCGAACACCTCACAATTCCAGACTCGTAATCTCTCTTGCAAGCTTTTTAAAGCTTGTGGCGTTGATACATAATTATTCCACAAGTTCTTGACTATCTCCGTAAAGCTCTCATGCTTCAGCCAAGCCGCTTCGAACCTGAAAGGCCTGCGTCCCCTATTCACACTCTGCACTGGAACAAGTTCAACAAATAGAGGGGTGTGATCCGAAGCTAGAAACGGCAAGTGCTGGACCGAAGCATCAAGCCACTTCAATCTCGCATGGGCGTTACACAATACTCTATCCAGGCGCTTAGCTATATACGTATTCGCTACTCGACCTCGTCGCCAAGTAAATTTCGGTCCCTTAATACCCATATCGATCAAGGAGCACTCATTTATCCACTCTCCAAATTCCAAAGATCCTGTGATAGGTTCCCACTCCCTCCAGTTCTCTCCTCCAAACGAAGAATCGTATGAAAGTCTCCGCCTACAAAAAGAGGTTCATCAATGCCTCGAATAATATTACCGAGAGAGGTCGAAAGACCACTTCGCCTGGTTGCAGACGGGGCTGCGTAGACGACCACCAAGTGCATCTTATCCCCTTCATCACCAATCTGAGCATGTATAAACTGATTCGTAGAAGATACAATCGAGACCGTCCCAACCATCGATCTCCACAATAACCAAAGACCTCCACTTTGCCCTACTGCATCCACCCGAAAGGTGTTATCAAACCCCAGTCCCCGACAGATCCTCTCTGGTTTCTCTCCTCCGGCATGGGTTTCGAATAAAGCAAGAACCTGAGTATCAAATTTCTTCAGCATATACCTTATGGCTCGACGAAAATTAGGTTTGTTAGCCCCCCGGCAATTCCATAACAAGACATTCATTTTCAAATCGTATAACTTCGGACGCCAGGGCGCACCATTAACTGGTACCCAGGTCCATCGCTCCCATCGGTGGAGCCATATGTCCCCGCTCTGCCTCCAGGAGTTGAGACTTATCTCCCACCAGCACTACCTCCATTTGACTCTCGTGACCCCCATGATTCTGGATTGGAACCGTAATCTCTCCATCCCCAACCTTTTCCTTGCCAAATGCTCCACCTCTGCAAGCCGAGTTCACTGTTTCCACCCTCAGTCTCTTACCCGACATTGACAACCCAATCTCTTCTTGTACTGGACCAAAAACACGCCCCCTCATGGGCTTGTTTTGTTTTTTAATTTTCGGCCCATTAATACAACTCTTAATGGACTTCTCTGCTCGTTTGGAATGAGAATGCATTCTACTTTCGGTTCCCGCCATATTCATTGCTTTGAACGCTCCTCCTTGATCCCCTCCGATCTTATTTCCATTTCCTGATACAATCTTCTCCATCCCATTCTCATTCTCCTTATTATCTCCTGATTTAGTGCTCATTGCCTTTTCTCCTTCCTCCATTAAATCCTCAGTCAACTTTCCAAATCGGTTGGATTCCAATATATCCTCTGTTTCCTTATTCTTCACCCCCAAGTTTTGGCGATGGCTCGCATTAATTGCTCCTCCTCCCGACATCTTTCGGTTCATCCCTTCTGCCACTTTCCTACTTGGTCTCCTCACCAGAATAAAACCGTCACTACTTTGTTCCTGTCCACGGGTCTCTCCGCTACCTTTTTCCGATTCTTGATTCTCCCTTTGGACTGCAATTGCTTGCGGGCATCGATGAACCAAATGGCCGTATAAGCCACATCCAGCAAAAATCGTGTTTAAACCTTCATATGAGACATAATATCGCCCTTTATTAATCAACAATGAACCCTTCAAGGCTTTTCGCAAGTCAACTTCAACACAGACTCTTGCAAAACGCGCCCTCTCGAGGTTTAATGTAGTACCATCCACCTTCAAGGGTTTACCTATTCCCTTTGCGATGCCCATCAGAATAGACTTATGGTAGAAGTTGACCGGAATATTCGAAATACGAACCCAGACCGGAGTAGTAGTTATTGTATCCTTCATCGGATCGAAATCTGGCGACCACGCTTGAACCATTAAATGACTCCTCCTGTTAACGCAATTAAGTACTCCTCCTCCTCCTCAAAACGCACCGTAAAAAACTGTCGAGGAAGATCTAACACCGACATGGCCCCCTTCGGCTTCCACAGCTCTCTCAGCTTCTTGTTCAGAACGACAATCGGAATATTCCTCCCCAGAACCTTCACGAGCATACACCTCTTCCATAAACCATTCATCCTCTCCAGCACCTCGTCACCAATAGTAATTTCCGGCTCACCGTCCTCTCCGTTCGGAAACTCGACCCTCAACCTCTCTCGAACAAACGCTTCATCCATCACTCCTTCCGGAGTCAATCTTCCTCCTGCTCCCGATCCCATCACCATCGTCGCCCACGATCTAGCCCCATCCGGTGGCTCTCCCGGTGGCCTTCCCTTCTCCGTAAACTCCGTCATAGTCGCGTCTTGGTCGTGCAAAAGGCTCCCATCTCCCGTCGCCATCTTTACGGTCAAAGAGTTTGCAATTTTATGAGGTTTTGTAAACAATCTTATAAACCTTTTTAAAACTTTCATAAATCTAATTGTTTAAAATTCTTTAAAATATAGATATAAATTCAAAAATTAAGTCATTATCTTCAAATTTACAATTATTTCGATATTCTAAAATTCTTAAGTAATTGTTACATAATTTAAAATTCTAAAATATTAAAATTCTAAAATTCTAAATTAATCGTTATAATTGTTTAAAAATTAGTAAAACATGCTAACAATTTTCTAAAAATTTATGGAAAAAATAATTTCCCTAAATCTAATTTCATAATTTTTCCTAATCATAAATCCTAATTTTTCCTAATCATAAATATAATTTTTCATAACAATTTAAAAACCCTAACAATTTCATAACAATTTTAAAACCCTAACAATTTAGTAAAAATTATTAAAAAAACTAACAATTTAGTAACAATTTCATAAAATTAGTAACAATTTCCAAATTTCATTATATTACTTCCAAAACCCTAAATCTAACCCTAATCCTAATCCTAAATCTAGCAAAAATCAATTCACAAACTCATTTCCTAAATCTAACCAAAATCAATATATAGTTTGAGGATACTTACAAATGACTTGGGATTTCCGACATGGGTGGCGATTTCCGGTGGTGAGGAAGTGGAGGACGCGACGGCGGCGAGCAAGAGGAGGAGGCGGTGGCGAGAGAGAGGAGGAGGCGGCGAGGCTGCGGAGAGGAGGAGCGGCGAGGCTGTGGAGAGGCTCGGGGTTGAATTCCGGCGAGGAGGAGCGGCGAAATCGGCGGTCGGAGGCAAATCGCGATCGGAGGAGGCGAGAGGAGAAGGATTTCCGAGTTAATAACCCAAAATTTCCGACGAATTAAAATCTGTCGGAAATCCGTCGGAATCGAAATAAATTAAATGAACGCGTGTCTTTGGACCGACTCATTTCGCGGTATTTATTTTTCATTTCGCGGGTAAAATTTGGCACATCCGTCGGAAATCCGTCGGAAGTTCATACAAATTTCCGACGGATTTCCGACAGATTTGTGGTTTTGAGCTTTTAAACGATCCGTTTTCGAAGTTACAAGTTAATAATATGATTGGACCATGCATTAGAAGATAAAATACTTGACAATGATCATTGTTACTTTCAAATTCTAAACAATTAGTATTCATGGGTAAAATTTGGCACATCCGTCGGAAATCCGTCGGAAGTTCATACAAATTTCCGACGGATTTCCGACAGGTTTGTGGTTTTCAGCTTTAAAACGATCCGTTTTCGTAATTACAAGTTTATAATATGATAGGACCATGCTTTAGAAGATAAAATACTTGACAATGATCATTGTTACTTTCAAATTCTAAACAGTTAGTATTTTTAGTATTTTCCATAAACATCTATTGTTCAGTATATGTAACTGTATGAAACGCTTTTGGTTGAAACATGACCAAATCGCAAATCATGTTCTGTATAGCATCGAAAAGGTTATTTACTCTCTTACCTTTTACTTTTGTTGTTAGAATTGTATGTCGAGCCTTTGTCTTCTCGAAATTCTTGAATTTGACCTTCAAATCCCCAAATCTGTCGGAACTTTGTATGAACTTCCGACGGATTTCCGACAGATTGGTGGGTAACACGTGTCCTACTTTAAGGTTAGCCTGATATGAGAAATGTGCGTCGGAAATCTGTCGGAAATGTATCTATATTTCCCGACAGATTTCCGACGGAACATCATTATTTAAAAAAAAATAACAAAAATATAGATATAACTAATCTGAGTCTGATTATGATTCTTCCGAAGGAATTGTGTCTTCGTCTTCATCAAATTCTCCAACTTCTTCTTCTGATTCTGAATGTACTATATTATCACCAAATTATGTGAAATCAACAAAAAGGTCCACCGCAGAAGAATCAGCAACTGGAGCCATCGGAGTAATGCTAGTTGGTTGCATAGCATCTTGCTCAGCCACTCCATATAGTCTCCCTCTTGGATTAATTGGAGTCACTGTAATCCAAGGATCTCGTCGATGTGTTACCCTAGGGTAAGAAATGTAGCATACCTGAAACAAACATATTTAATTTAGGCAATTACAATATCATTATTTATCTATTACACACGTATTATAAAGTTTTAAAATCAAACCTGGTCTGTCTGTGATGCTAGGATGAATGGGTCATACTTTGGCAGTCTCCTAGAAGAATTTATTGAAGTGACGCCAAATTGGCTCACTTGAACACCTTCTGGATATGATGGATCATACCACTCACACAAGAAAACAATGCACCTCATGCCCAACATTCCTGGATAGCGCACTTGCAATATTTCTTTGAGAATCCCGTAGTAGACTACATCACCACATGTTGCTGAAATACCGGAATCTGCAGTTGGCCTCCGCCTTTCTTCATGAATCCTAAATGCAAATCCCCTAGTGCAATACCGAACGTATGAAGTTGCTTCGAAGCTTGGGCCAGAAACTATCTCTTCTAACCATGTCGGAAACCTTTCTTCATTCTTCATCCCTTCAGAAACCTGAGATAATAATTTAGAGAAATTACAAAACAAACATTTAATTAAGTATTAATTAAGTAACTACTTTTAAGATATATAAGCGTTTTTAAAAAACTTACGTAATATTGCAGCCAAGGTACAAACTCGGATTCCTTAGATTCTCCAAGTTCATCTTCTGTCATTTCCGGATAATAGCGACGTATTGATGCAATGTATATCCTGAAAGCAAACAACAATATATAACATATGAAACATATATATTACGTAGGTATTAAAAAAAAAAAGTATTTAAATAAGATTTGTTTTTACCTTTCATACTCCGCCATCTCCTCACAATTCGTTAGGATATACATATGTAAGTGACTCCACTCATCTTGTGATAACAAGCGTTTCTTTCCTCTTCCAGTCACTCGGCCAACTTGGGAAAACAACTCAGGAACCAGCGCGTGATACATGACTCTCTCACCTCTATCATCATGACGAGCAGGACGTCTACTCTTCGTACGAACTTCCCGAGGAAAGTAATATTCTGCAAATTGTGATGCTTCTTCATTGATACTCTGTGCGACAATAGAACCTTCAACTCGAGCCAAATTTTTGACCTTCTTCTTTAGATGAAACATGTACCGTTCAAAAGGATACATCCAACGAAATTGAACGGGACCACCTAGTTCGGCTTCGCGGGGGAGGTGTAGGGGAAGATGTTCCATAACATCAAAAAAAGACGGCGGAAAGATCTTCTCAAGATTGCAAAGGATCACTGGTATATTGGCAAATGGAAGAAGCCTCTGCATCACTACATGACAATCATGACTCTTCAGTCCCATAAACTTTAGGTATCGCGAGTCTACGCAGTTATCCAGATTAGCTGCATATCCATCAGTGAATTTAACATCATCTTTAATCCACCGGAAAAATTTTCTTATCTTTTCTATTTGCAATCGGTACGGAGGAAAAGGATATGTGCCATCGGGAAGACGTTCAAGATAATCACGATAGCAAATCTTTGAAATATCCATCCTAGACTTCTCATTGTCTTTTGTCTTTCCCGGGACGTTTAACAACGTATGCATGATGTTGTCAAAGAATTTCTTTTCAACATGCATCACATCGAGGTTGTGCCTTAATAAATGATCCTTCTAATACGGCAAATCCCAAAATATACTCTTCTTGTGCCAGTTATGAGCTTCCCCTACCCCACAAACAGGTTGATGCTCATTACCCCCACAATCAGGAGTCCTCTCGGCACCAAAATCTCTCAAATGCTCCTATATAGTACGACCGTCCATCTCATCAATTGGAGCATCAAACACTTGTTTATTTTTCTTGAATAATCTTTTAGACCGACGATAGGGATGGCCGTCCGGTAGAAACCTTCTATGGCAATCAAACCAACATGGCTTTCTTCCATTCCTCAGCCAGAAAGCGTCAGTGTTGTCTTGGTAAAACGGGCACGATAATCTTCCATGAGTACTCCATCCAGATAACATACCGTATGCTGGGAAATCGCTAATAGTCCACATAAGGACCGCACGCATATGAAAATTCTGCTGCCGTGAAACATCAAACGCTTCGACACCGTGACTCCATAGCATTTGTAACTCATAAATCAATGGCTGGAGGAATACATCAAGTGATCTCTTCGGATGCTCAGGGCCGGGAATAAGAACGGAGAGGAATAAAAACTCTCGACGCATGGACATACCAGGGGCAAATTGTACGGTGTTACAATTACGGGCCACAAAGAATACTGCCTTCCATGCTTCCCAAATGGGTTGAAACCATCCGTACTTAACCCGAGGTACACATTTCTTGACTCGGATGCAAATTCCGGATACAACATTTGAAAATGTTTCCACGCTTTTGCATTTGAAGGATGTGTAATCTCTCCATCTTGACGATGCTCTGCATGCCATCTCATTTCTTCTGCCGTTCGCGCAGATTGATATAACCTCTTTAACCTCGCTGTCAATGGTAAGTACCACATACGTTTATATGGAATTGGAACTCTGCCACCAGTATCCTGATACCGTGGTTTACGATAAAATTTACATCTTCTCCGGTCTTCGTCTTGTCTCCAATATATCATACAGTTTTTGATGCATACATCTATGACATGATACGGCATACCAAGACCAGCTACAAGTTTCTGTATCTCGTAGTATGATGCAGGTGCCTGATTATCTTCAGGCAAAATATCTTTCACAAAATCTGCTATTGCATCAACACACTCTTCTGCCAAATTGAAGTCCGTCTTAAGGGTCATCAGTCTACTAGCAGTTGATAAAGGCGAATGTTTGTCTCTACACCCATGATATAATGGCTGCTTCCCTGCGTCTAACATATCAAAAAATCTTCTAGCTTCTTCATTTGGTTCTGCTACTCTATCCTCACCTATTACGATCGATGGCAAATTCTCTCTAAACGCATCATGAACCATCTCAGCGGTACCTACACCAAAATCTACTTCCGTTCTATGTTCGCCTAAGCTATCCGTTCTATGTTCACCTAAGCTATCCGTTCTATGCTCGCCTAAGCTATCCGCAACATATGGTGCACTACTACTACTACTACCACCATCATAATTAGTTTCTCCATGAAAAAACCAAATTTTGTATCCCGGCATAAAACCATGGGTACACAAGTGATGCCAAACTTGTTCTACCTTAACATTACGCGAATTGCAACAATTTAAACATGGACATTTTACCTCCTGTCGATTCCCGACAACCGCCATGAACTCGCATATACCTCATGCATATCTTTCATTTAATGTATTCGACACCGGATCATACATCTCTTCATCCATCCACGATCTATAATATCAAGAAGATGACATCTCCCTCTCTTAACGATTTTTTTCTAACAAATGTTTGCTTGGAAGTTGTTGTTGTTGTTGTTGTGAGTGAATGAAGATGTGTGGAATCATATACATAAATACGATGTCCGTCGGAAATCTGTCGGAAAAGCGTCGGAAAACCAACGGATATAATAACGGCTATATAACGGGTATATTTTCCGACAGATTTCCGACAGCCAGTGGGGTGTCTGTCGGAAATCTGTCGGAAATTATTAACGGTTTGATTTTTACCGACGGATTTCCGACATCTGACCGGAATCTCCTCCGGCGTCGGTACCGGCTAGTTACACCGGCCAATAATCCGACAGATTTCCGACGGTCTTCTTATCAGTCGAAAATATTTTCGACAGATTTCCGACGTAATTAAAAAAATTCAGTTCCGTCGGAAATCAGTCGGTTTATCGTCGGAAAATTTCCGACGGAATCATTTCCGTCGGAAATGCCGTCGGTTTTGCGGTTGTTTTCATGTAGTGAATAAAATTTGAGCTTATTTTTGTTTACGTAAATGTATGTATACACATGAATGTTTTGGACCTTTGGTGGTTGTGGGTAGTGATTAAAAGCGATTGTTACTTGAAGCTTGCGATTGAAAAAAAGTTTGAATGTCATGATTATTCATAATTGTGATTTGTAGATTTATCCAACGCTGATGCCGTTAAGCCATTGTGATTTATGAAAATAATAACAAATAACGAGTTTTCGTTATGTTGTAATTTGTATTTGTTGAGGTTTTTTTCTACATATAAACATTTTCAAAAGTAGACACAAAATTAAATGGATTTGAATAGTTAAATAAACTTTCCTAACAATGAATAGTTAATCTAAATAACGAATGAATTTCAGATGAATTTAAGTTTTTTTGGTAACAGAAATGAAGCATGTTTATTTTAATGAAGTTAAGCGTATCTTTATAATATTTTAGAGTTTACAACAACCAACTTGATCCGAGAGGACGACACATGTCACCATATTCTCTAAAACAACTGTTTAATAAACGTTCAAAATGTTTCTTCTGGGTTTCGAACCTAAGCTAACCTCGGTAATTTAATTGGAGAAAAGCCACTAGACTACTAAAGACACATGTACATATCATGGAAAGAAAGATATAACTCACTACTAAAATTCTTTCTAAAAGTCATTCAAAAAAAGTAGGAAACATTTTGAAATACCAATCTTTACAATATTTTAAGGTTTACAAAAGCCAAAAAACTCTGACAACACGACACGTCTCGTCTCTTTTTAACCAAAAATAAAATAAAATTTTCTGCTTTTAATTTTTATTCCAAAATCATTTAGTTCGCAAATCAAATATAAACCACCGAAAAAATTATTTAATTCGACACCAAAATTAACCATCTAAAAAAATTAAACTACCAAAAGTTCCAGGATTTCTTATTCCATTAACCATATATATATATTTTATATAAGTAATCATGATTTTATTTTTTTAAATATCACAAAAGAAGCTTCGTTAAAAAAACAACACAACCAATAAAAGATATTAAACTTTTTAGATTGTTGAAATACTAAAATATGATTGAAAAAAATTAATACAGTTTGTAGTGGACATAATATTTCTAACAATGACTCTCGGAAAAGAAATTAAATTTAGTCCACCGCAATTTGTCCATCTAGGAAAGTAGAATCGCTTCATATATATTAGAGATAAAAAATACATAAAACAAAAAAAAGAGAATACGGCAAAAATATAATAAAGATCTATATAATATGTTAAGGTTTCCCAAAAGCAAAATATTGAAAAGATGACATGTGTCATTTTATTTATTTATAACCTTATAATTCTTTTATTTTTTGGGTACAAATTTCTTTTTTAATATGTGCATTATTAAGTGTGAATTGATTTTTGTAACATACACAATATTAATACACGTTCAAAGAGGTATTGATGATGAGATTAATTCTAAAATCTCCCATAATGATTTTGACATTAGTAGATGCTGAGATGTTAAGCTATACAATATAGTCATGCTCTACTCATCATAATGATTATCAAGAACAATATTAAACCCTTCACATGTTTATTTTGTGTCTGAGAGTACACATAGATCATAGGTTCGTTAACTTCTATTTTTTAATGTTGCGAAGTAGTCGATCGTGCGGTTGTATCCTGAAATTCTTAATTGTAACGTCACATTACGGGCAATTAAAGAATTAAGGAAAGAGTGTTTCGCCTCCACACAAACCGTTCATCGTTTATCATAATTTTGGTATCGATTTTTGAAATTGTGTATCTGTTTTTTAGAAATTGTGCTCCTACAGTTTTTACACTTTCAACTGTGATTCCAAAGCAGGCTATGAATCCAAACAAGCATCTAAAAGAAAACTAAAGCTTCCCTCTTTTTCTTAAATTTTCGATGATCAATTTCCCATCTAAAGACATCTAATCTTTGATCATGTAAATGTATCAAGTGCAATGCATTAGGTCATGAAGAGCTTGACTTGGATTCTAGCCGAGGTTAGTTCACCAAGATACAATTCAAATTAACATTCCATTGGTTATAAATGTAAGTCGAAAAGTTTCATGTTTGTTCAGGATGCATCATTAGGCAGATAACACACTACAAGAAAACATGCGATTTTCCGACAGATTTTTTTTCCGTTGGACAATTCCGACGGAATTCCGACGACTTGCCGACCAAAAAGAATCCATCGGAATTCCGTCAGAATAAAGTAACGGAATTCTGACGGCAATTCATACGGTCGGCATTCCGTTGGAATGCCGTCGGAAACCACTGACGGAAGACTGATGGCTACGAGTTGTCGGTATATTCCGACGGTATTCGGACGGAATTCCGACCGTATGAATTGAATTGGAAAAAAATTGATTATGCACATTATTTTGGTACGCACATTGGGTGTTTGAGCATGGTTTGTGGGTCGATTAGGACTTCAGAGTGGTAAGAAATGGATATCAGTGGTTGAATCGTAATGAATTGTAGTTTAGAACCCGATAGGAGGAGTAGAGAACTGGGTATAACTAGTAAAACTGGTATAACTGATTGTAGTGAATGAGTTTTGTGTATTGTTTTGGCAGGAAACAATGAGCAACAATGTCAGCATACATTTTAAATGCCAAGGTCGCATGTATAGCATATTGTTGAAGAATTCAGTGGAGGTGATAACTTTGTCGATGGTAGAAGCTAGGATATACAAAAAGCTTGCATTAGATGAAAGTGAGGTTAAATTGCAATTTAGTTACATTCCACTACTGGTTCGATGTGAGGAAGAGCAGGCTATTTGTGATGATGAGAATATGTATATTTATCTAACGTCCATTGATAACGAGAACCGTAGATGCATTTTGTTTGTGAAGGTCATCACTACTTCGGGACTGCCCGAGCAACTGTCGAGAGCGGGCAAAAGTTCTTTTGGTGTGAACTATGAGAAGGCAACTGATGATGAAATCGGAGCTAATGCCATTACTCTCCACGTAGAAAAAGAACAAGAACAAGGAAAACAAGTAGAGATGGAGGTTGATGATGGTGATGATGGTGATGATGATGATGTCTCTAATACTAAAGAGGATGGAAATGTAACAAGTGATGAAGTTATGAGTGATGGAGCTATGTGTAGCTCGGATAGAGATATGGGTGATCAATATTTTGAGCCTCCACCTGTTGTAGAAGCTAGTCAGCCGTTTATAGAGCCATGGGAAGACGGTTTGGGTTTGAGTGTACTTCAAGAATTTCCAAATAAGAAGGCATTGCAAGCTATTGTTGGTAAAGCCTCATTTATGAACAGTTTTAGTTTTGTTATTAAAAGGTCGGATCCGAGGCGTTTAGTGCTACAATGTACTATAGAAATGTGTAAATGGAGTTTACGAGCGTCGAGGATTGCAAAGACTGATATTTTCTCGATTAGAAAGTACACGAACATGCATACATGCTCTCGGGCTACTCAGAGTACAAGCAACAACAGCAACATGAAGAGGCATGGCAGTCCAGAATTAGTTGCAGCTCTTTTGCATGAAGATTATCCAGGACAAATGGAAACTCCATCTCCTAAAATTATCATGGATCTTATGAAGACAAAATTAGGTGTCACAATATCATACTCCATCGCTCTGAGAGGGAAAAACCTAGTTGTTAGTCATTTGCGTGGTAACCCGGAAGAAAGCTACAAGATGTTGTATTGTTATTTGCACATGTTAGAGAAGGTAAATGAAGGTACAAAAACATATGTGCATTTGGATAAGGACAGCTCCAAATTCATGTACCTATTCATAGCTTTGGGAGCTAGCATTGAAGGGTTTAAAGTCATGCGGAAAGTGATAATTGTGGATGCAACATTTCTGAAGAACGGATATGGTGGTGTTCTAATATTTGCCTCAGCTCAAGATCCTAATCATCACCATTATCCCATAGCGTTTGGTGTACTCGATGGTGAGAAGGATGCAAGTTGGACTTGGTTTATGGAGATGCTTAAAACTGTTGTACCGGACTCTTCTGAATTGGTGTTTATGAGTGATAGAAATGAAAGGCTCATCGGCGCCATAAAAAATGTGTATCCGAAGGCTCATCATGGGTTTTGTATATGGCATTTGTCCCAAAATGTGAAAGGTCATGCTTCTAACGTGAACAAGGATGTGTCGCATGGAGATTCATGGAGCTTAGTAGGCAGTACACAGTGGCTGATTTCAACGCTGCTTAATTTTCTTTTAAGATGAGATATCCATCTGCTGCCAAGTATCTAGAGGAGACTACCAAGAAAGAAATGGGCAAGATGTTGGTTTCCAGGAGAAAGATACAACTTAGACACAAGTAACTGTGTGGAATCGCTGAATAGTGTTTTTAAGGACGCAAGGAAGTACTCCTTAATACCCATGCTTGATGCAATCATTAAAACATTGTCGAGGTGGTTTAATGAACACCAGAAGGAGGCGGTGGCTGGATCGATTGAACATAAACTCGTGCCGTTTGTGGAGAATTGCATGCACGATTTATGGGTTGTTGTTGATAAATTGTCTATGACGGAGCTAAACATTTTTGAGCTTGAATACCATGTCATTGGTAGTGATGGAAAGCCTTATTTGGTGAACTTGCTCTCGAAAAGTTGCAGTTGCAAGGTGTTCGATATTGAATGGTATCCTTGTGTGCACGGACTAGCCGCTTACATTGAATTCCTAAGGCATGAAGACAGAGGTCGTGATATCCAATTACATGAGTTGTGTTCAAAATATTATCTGATCGATTGGTGGGCAAAGGCGTATAAGAAGACAATCTATTTAGTGCCGGATAGATCTCAATGGGATGTCCCGGATGACGTGAAAAGCAAACAAATCATACATCCGGATCCAAAAAATAAGAAAGGAAGAAAGAAAGTGAAAAGGTTCCCATCAACTGGGGAAAGGCGTCCGCGGACGAAAAACAAAAGGCGGCCGAGAGAAAAACTCCAATGGTTGTTATTCGGAACTCGACTTGGTGTTTCTTGATTATTATGTCTTTGTGTTTCAATGTATTATTATGGCTTGATGTATGAATGTATTATTATGTCTTTTATTACAAAGAACTTAGTATTATCGTTCGGCCAAAATCGATCAATTTCATTAAAAAATTGGAAAATAAATTATATCATACTAATTTTCACACTAATGACAGGGTAATACCAGTAATACTAGTAAAACTAGGATATATTATTATTGATATAGGATATTTTTGTTAATAATAAGCAAGGATGAAAAACAAATGGAAATGAAAAGTACTTATAAATGATACAAGGATGAATTAACTATAAAATAAGAAATTTAAAAATTATATAAAAGTATGAAAGACTCTACAGAATATATCACCAAGTAGTAAGGAACACTTATACTTTTAAGCTCACTTATACTATTATGATGAAAAATTTCCAAATTGTTGTCTTTTTAACATATGAATACACAAAACACTCAGAACTACATTTTTATCGACTTCAGTAATTTGTAAAACTAAAAAAACGAATTAAAAAGTTAAGTAATACCGATTAAATTGGAAAATAGCAAAAGTAATACTATGTTGAACTTTGGTAGAACTACTATCTTGGTACAACTATGTACAATTCCCCCCCCCCCCCCCCCCCCCCCCCGTGAAAATGACGGCGCACACGTGGTTCACTAATGACTGCACACCCCCAAAACAAAATTCCCCCCCCCCCCAATTTCCCTCCCAAAACTCTTAATTAATTTTTAATTCCTCAAAACCTCTCAAAACAGATTTACTCCTTCTCTCCTCGAGATCTCCGTCCGTCGACTCCTTCTCTTCTTATCTCTTTCCAAATCGAAAAGAAAACACGAATGGATCGTTATGAGGAAGACCCGTACTACAGATACATGAAGGAATCGAAGAGGGTTTTCCGACAATTAGAAGATGTTGCCGATGGTGTATTTGGGATCCCCAAGAAGTGTCCATGTGGTGCCCCCATGAAACAGGAGATTTCCAAACCCGAAGGGAAGAGATTCTTTACTTGCCAAAATTTTAAGGTAATTTTTTATTCACGGCATTTGTTAGGTTCTTAGGATCCAATTTGTTATTTGAATATGTACAATGATGTGTTAGGTTCTTAGGATCCAATTTTTTATTTGAATATGGCATTCACGGCATATGTATTTGTGTGTAGAATGATGGCTTCCACCTTAGGAAAGCTTGGGATCGTTCTATGGAAGAATAGGTCGAAATATTAAGGACTGAGGTTGACCAGAACACGAAGAAGTGGGGAGGGATGGCAAACCACGAGTTTCTGATTAAACAAATCCATATGGAGCTGAAAACCAAGGATGAAGAGATTGCTACTCTTAAAGAACAAATGGCTACTTTTATGGAAACTATCGATTAAACAAGTTTTTTAATGACATCTAGTACTTCTCTATCTATGTTTTGGTTGTGACTTGTCTTTGTTTAAGGTTGTGTAAGACTTGTCTATCTATGTTTCGGTTTAGATATGAATTTTGTTGGAGATCTCCTTTTGTTGTGGTTGTCTTTGTATAACCCGTATTTAATATAATTTATTTTCTCCTTTTTTAATTGATCGATTCTATTTTTATTTTTTTGTCCGAACAAAAGTACACCGAAAAGACTAAGAAAATTTCAAGTTCACCGAATAAAGACCAAGTAAAAGACAAGTCCACCAAAAGTTAACCGAAAAGACAAAGTAAAGTACAAGTTCACCGAAAAGAGTTAGTAAAGTGCAAGTCCACCAAAAGACCAATCTTACCAAAAGATCAAATGTTCAAAGCAGCCTGTGACCGTGTCACCCGCCTCGGCAGTGGTTGAGGAGATGCTTCAGCTGGTTCAACATGCTCTTGTGGGTCAGTGTTAGTCGCTTGTCGATCACCATCCTCAGATTCAGTGTTCATCGCTTCTGCCTCAACATTAATCTGCAATCAAATAACCAAGTAATTACTGATTGTTCTTCGTAGAATTACCAGTTTTACTAGTATTACCTGTTTTACTAAACTTTTCTGTGTCTTCAGAAACTCTTCCAACGGTTTGATTCTTCTTCCAACATATCAAATCTCCCATCAATCCTCCCAGCAAGCGTAGTCACCTTATCTTCCATCTCATCTTTGAAGGTCTTGAAGAGATCCATCAAATTCGGATGTGGACTTCCCTCATCCACCACATTCTCAAGGTTCTCCGCATTCTCAGGTTCTCCTCGGGACTGCACATCTTCGTTGAACATCTTGAAGGAATTTGCACAGGTTTTACAGGTTTAATCTCTATTAAACAACCTAGTGAGAATTCAATTAGCCTAGGATCTAGGGTTTGTAAACAATGAATCATACAAGAACGGATCTCGAATATACCTGGAGATTAGCAGCGGAATATGATCAGGGATTCGAGATCTATAGCGCCTCAATTGCTGCGCCTCTACTGTTAGTCCACACGCACACAAACTGGAATCCGCCGGGTCACTAGTACCGGTGATCGAATCTCTTAGGGATTCTTTGTGTTTTCAGAAGGTGGCTCTCAAACTTTCTTAAGTTCTGTCTCTTCCAGGTCATGCCTCATATATCATATATATAGGCCCTGGAGAAAACCTAATTCATCCCTGAACCGATTCAGAATTAATTAAGTCATTAAACCGAAATCAATATTCAGGTTTAATAGCCCGTGTCGATCGACACACAATAGTTGTGTCGATCAACACACCCTTTAAAACACAATTCTCATGTGTATCCAATACACATCATTCGATCATTACATTAATGATCATTCCCACATAAAGTAAATCCAGTTTGCTTAGGTGTGTGACCCTGTAGGATCATATAATACTAGTAATGAGTTCATAACTCATAGATCATTAGCGGCTTCTAGCAAAACATTATGACCACCTAGTATTATGTGAATGTCTAATCTCGACAGTACAACTATCTCTAGAGTGAATGCAAGTGTGATTTCAAAACATTCCCAACAATCTCCCACTTGTACTGGAATCATCTATTCCCATAATCCCTTCGTCTCTATATCCCGATATGGCATAAGGCAAGAACCGTGTCATCCTTATTATAGCCAATATCATGTTCATCGAACTCCGATTTATACTGATCAAAGATAAACGACTGACAATCACCTCGTTTGAGCGCGGCCACGCATTTCTCAGTATCAAATCTTCGATGGGCCCTGAGATATTTATCTCCTGTTATATAGGAGGGACAAATTCCATCTTGTTCCATCCCTGTTACTTCACACACTTCATGATACACCCAATCAATGCCTTTATAGTCACATGTTACGGCTGACGTTTGACAAAGTCAAAGTGGACCAATTCATATGCAAGAAATCATGATGAACTCAGGTCTAAGGACTATACTCTATAGTTGTAATGAGAACCTCTTATGACACTTATATAACTATCCTGTAGAGTTCTCATTAGCGGGTCATGTCCGATCATATGTTCTCTAACATATATCTATGTGATTGACTTTAATACTCTTATTAATGACTCCATGAAACTTAGTCATCAATCACCTCACATACCAGTCTCACACGGTTGTCAGTGTCCCACTTTAACAACCTTGACCAGGGACAAATATAATCTATGTCATTTATCACTTATAGGGTTTCATGATCAAGTCCTCAACTTGATGACCTATAAAATGCCATAAATTACTTAGGGACTATTATTCAATTATCCAATAATCAAACAATACATGAAACAATTTCATCATGACATAACCAAAGTATGTCTATATGAACATCATAACATAACTAAATCCATTACAACTCCCACTAGAATCAAGATCACATCTTAATATATCCAATACCTACAGCAGGAGGGCAAAACTCATGCTTAGGTCGTGGGAGAGGCTGCGGCACTCTGCTTGGAACTCTTTCCAACAAACCGCAGGCTGCAGTGCTCTGCTTGGAACCCTTTCCAACAAACCGCACCGCCATATAGACACAAGACATAACCAGTTTCCGACCGGAAATCGTCTTTGTCCGTCTAACCACTCTCAACAAGACCATTACTTCCTCAGTTCACCAAGCTCCTATCCTTAGTATTCCTCAAATACTTGAGAATATTCTTGGTAACTGTCCAGTGACTTTCACATGGATCATATTGGTATCTACTCGTCATGCTTAAAACACAAGCAATATCTTGATGAGTGCAGGTCATGGCATTCATGATAGATTCCACTGCATACGCCTGGGAATCCTACTCAAACATTCTTGCTCAGCTAATGTCTAGAGACATTTCATCTTGCCAAGATTAATGCCATGAGACATTGGTATGAGGCCCTTCTTGGAATCATGCATACTGAACATGTCCAAGACCTTATCACCATAAACATCTTGACACGATTCAATTAGCTTATCCAATCTATCTCTATAGATTCTTATTCCAAGAATTCACGCGGCTACTCCCATGTCTTTCATTGAAAAACAACTTCCAAGCCAAGTCTCTAAAGACTGAAGCAACAGAACGTCATTTCCGAGAAAAAGTATGTCATTTACATACATAACAAGAAATGCAACTACACCCCCACTAGTCTTCTTGTAAACACTCGGTTCCTCTTCGTTCGTGATGAAGTCAAACCTTTTGACTTCTTTATCAAAACGAAGATTTCAACTCCGTGATGCTTGCTTCAATCCATAAATGGATCGATGAAGCTTGCATTCTCTCCCAGTATTATTAGGATCTGTGAAACCTCAGGTTGTGTCACGTACACATCCTCTTCCAGAATTCCATCAAGAAAAACTGTTTTCACATCCATCTGCCAAATCTCATCACCATGATAAATGGCAGTTACTAGGATAATCCGAATGGATTTAAGCATAGCGACTGGAGAATAGGTCTTTTCATAGTCATACCATGAATTTGCTTGAAACCTTTAGCCACCAACTTAGCTTTGTATATCTGGATATATCCATCCACGTCAATCTTCTTCTTGAAGATCCGTTTACACTTAAAGGCTTTTACACCATCAGGTAAATCTACCAAGTACCATACCTGGTTTTATGACATGGATCCCATTTCGGATCTAGCGGCTCCAAGCCACCTTTCGGAGTTCGGGTCCACCATTGCTTCGTCAAAATTCGCAGGCTCGTCACTGTCAATGATCAACAGGTCATGACAATCGGTTACGAGAAATCTATATCTCTCGAGATCGTTACGAATCCTTTCGGATCTGCGAAATTCAGGCACCACAGGTGTAGGTTCTACAACTCTTTGTAGATCCAGCTACTGCTCTTCCTTACAGGTTGAGTAGTCTCCTGTGATTCTCGAACATCTTCGAGTTGTACTTCACTCCCACTGTTCTTCTTGGAAAGACAATCTCTCTCAAGAAAACATAGTTCTTAGTAACAAACACTTTGTTCTCAGAACGTTTGTAGAAGTAGTAAGCCTTGGTTTCCTTAGGATAATCAATCGAAGTAGCACTTATCGGATTTGGGTGCGAGCTTGTTAAACGTTTTACATAAGCTTTACAACCCCAAATTTCTTAGGAAAGACAAATTTGGAACATTTCCAGTCCACATCTCATGTGGAACATTTTTATGGAACCCTATTTAGTGTAAACGCAGACATTTCTAGAGCGTATCCCTAAAAGGGATGATGGAAGATCTGTGTGACTCATCATTGATCGAACCATATCCAATAAGGTTTGATTCCTCCTCCGGAAACTCCATTCCATTAGGGCGTTCCAGGAGGAGTGAGCTGTGAAACAATTCCACACTCTCTCAGATGATCACTTAACTCTTGACTTAAGTATTCTCTTCTGTGATCTGATCGAAGAGCTTATTCTCCTCCGCGATCTGATCGAAGAGCTCTAATACTTTTGCCAATTTGATTCTGTACTTCATTCTGAAACTCCTTGAACTTTTCAACGGATTCAGACTTGTGACTCATTAGATAGACATAGCCATGCCTACTGAAGTCATCAGTGAAGGTAATGAAGTTTTGAAAGTTTCCTCTAGCATTGGTGCCATTGGGCCGCACACATCTGTATGTATAAGGCCCAGTAATTCGTTGGCCCTTTCATCTAGTTTGTTAAAAGAGGCCTTTGTCATTTTGCCCAATAAGCAGGATTCACATTTCTCACATGATTTACAATCAAGCGAGCCCAAAAGCCCATCACTATAGAACTTCTGAATCCTCTGTGGCCCAAATGACAATGCTAGAGAACCGATTTGTGTTTATGTTATAGACAGGGATAGATTGGTTTAAGACATAAAACCCATTCTCTAATGGGGTGCTACCATAGAACATATCATTAAGATCAAAAGAGCAACATTTGTCTTTTATCAAAATAAAATCATTCAAAATCATACAAGAAAATGAAATGACATTTCTGCTCATAGCAGTTACATAATAGCAATTATTTTAGTTTCTAAAACCAAGCCTGAAGGCGGCTACAAATGGAAACTTCCTACACTAATGCAGCAACTCTTGCTTCATTCCTGTTGAGCATCTCCATTTGTCCCTTCTTCAACGTTCTACTGTTGCTTAGGCCCTGCATATTTGAACAAATATGAGCACCACAACCGGTATCTAATACCCATAAGATAGAACTTGAAATAACATAAATACCTGAAAAAGAAGTCTCATACATCTTCTCCATTTCCATAGAATCTTCCATGTATTTCTTGCATTTTCTCCTCCAATGCCTTGGCTCCTCACAGTAGCTGCATACATCATCATCAGATGGGCCGGACTTGGGTTTAGAGAGAGACTCGGGCTTATCCTGATTCACAATCTGGACGGCCTTGCTCTCACCCTTGTCTTTACCAGGTTTCTCAAACCTTTTGCCCTTCTTGATGTTAAGCTCAGCTGTCTTGAGCATGTCATGCAGTTCAGTCAACGTCTTCGTCAAGCCATTCTTGATGTAGTACTTAATGAACTTATCATAGCTTGACGGCAATGACTGCAGAATGATTTCAGTAGCCAACTCTTGGCTAATGGGACCATCCAGTCTCCTCAGGTTATCAATATAACCCATCATCTTTATGACATGAGGACTCACTGGAGCATCCTTTGGTAGCTTGCACTTAACTAGAGATTTAACCGTCTGGTATCTCTCAGTTCGAGTCTGCTCCTGAAACATTGCTTTCAGGCTAGTGATCATCTCGATGGGCGACGCCACGTTCTCACATTGCTTCTGCAAGTCAGAGTTCATGGTAGCCAACATCAGACAGCGCACATCGACCACATCATTGTAATGCTTATTCCAAGCATCATATACTGCATGTGAGGCATTGGACCTTAGCTTCTCGGGGAGAACTTTCTCAAGGACATAGTCCTTTCTCTCCTGCTTGAGAACGATTCTCAAGTTCCGATACCAATCAAGGAAGTTGGATCCATTTAACTTGTCCTTCTTAAGGACGGATCGCAACGAGAAAGAGTTTTGATGAGGGGTTTTAGACATAACTAGTAAAAAGAAAATAAAAAGGTTTAGTTATTATGTTCAGGAAATGAGAAATCTTAACTATTAAGAAGACTCGCATTATATTCAAAACAATGTTTCCTCAAATGAATATAATGATCCAAGACCCATACTTCGCCAAAACTTGAGCGAGCCACTGGCTGTCACCCAAATCTTAGTTATCTAGGTAAGCAACACTTTGCTAATCATATCCAATATGACTCTTGGTTGTGGATAAGACATCTTATGTTTTGTCCACCTGATGTCTATGGGCCCAGAACTTCTGATAGCCCACTCAAGTAAACCAATCTCTTCAGTCATGTAATAGTTGATGCCATGCACTGCAAGCCCATCAACACAATTACCTACTGCCTTACTCATGTAACTGCAGATACCTTGCACTGCAAGCCTATCACGCAATGAAACGAGTCTTGACAGCTGACAAGATCGGGAAGACATCCAGAACACTTGATATTTAGTTGAGGAACGGAACTTTTAATCCTAACACATATCACATATGCATTCAGGAAGGCTTATAATCTGATTTTAATTTAATTTAAACAACTAATTTCAATTAAGTTTTTAAGTATTCTAAGAAGTGGGGTGAAAACTGGTTCGGTTATGTGATCTTAGGTTCACTAACCCAAAATCCGAGTAGCGTGTCGATCGACACTACCTTAGTTGTTCAAGTCTTCGACAACCGATCAATCCAATTGAACCGGTTTCGATAACCGACCAAACCAATTTCGATAACCGGTCGATGTCGATCGACATAACCTTTGTGTCGATCAACATGACCCAAACCAATTCGATTTGTGATAACCGGTCAATCCAATTGAACCGGATCGATAACCAGTTGGTGTCGATCGATACAACGTTTGTGTCGATCGACGCCAACCAAATCGCATAACCGCAATTTACCGATTTCAATCGATTTCTAACCAAGTGCGATAACCGATTCAATCCAATTGAACCGGTTAACCAACCGCAAGGCAGTGTCGATCGACACAAACATTTTGTGTCGATCGACACTTTGGTTTCTGGAACTTTGATCTTTTGATCGAAAACCCTAAAAAATTTTATTTGCCCGTGTCGATCGACACCAGCTTGTGTCGATCGACAGACGGGTCTCTGCCCTGGTTGATCAAATTTTAACAAAACGATTTTGAACGAAAGTTTGATCAAGCAAGCATCCTAAACATCACATGTTTCAATTTGAATTCTCTAATTCAATTATATGCTTTTAGATTCATTAGTTAAACCCTAAGGCTCTGATACCACTGAAGGAATTTGCACAGGTTTTACAGGTTTAATCTCTATTAAACAACCTAGTGAGAATTCAATTAGCCTAGGATCTAGGGTTTGTAAACAATGAATCATACAAGAACGGATCTCGAATATACCTGGAGATTAGCAGCGGAATATGATCAGGGATTCGAGATCTATAGCGCCTCAATTGTTGCGCCTCTACTGTTAGTCCACACGCACACAAACTGGAATCCGCTGGGTCACTAGTACCGGTGATCGAATCTCTTAGGGATTCTTTGTGTTTTCAGAAGGTGGCTCTCAAACTTTCTTAAGTTTTGTCTCTTCCAGGTCGTGCCTCATATATCATATATATAGGCCCTGGAGAAAACCTAATTAATCCGTGAACCAATTCAGAATTAATTAAGTCATTAAACCGAAATCAATATTCAGGTTTAATAGCCCGTGTCGATCGACACACAATAGTTGTGTCGATCGACACACCCTTTAAAACACAATTCTCATGTGTATTCAATACACATCATTTGATCATTACATTAATGATCATTCCCACATAAAGTAAATCCATTTTGCTTAGGTGTGTGACCATGTAGGATCATATAATACTAATAATGAGTTCAAAACTCATAGATCATTAGCGGCTTCTAGCAAAACATTATGACCACCTAGTATTATGTGAATGTCTAATCTCGACAGTACAACTATCTCTAGAGTGAATGCAAGTGTGATTTCAGGACATTCCCAACACATCTCTTCAAGGCGGACATTATAGCCTTGACGAAGACGCTCCAACCAACTTTCAATCACAGGATCATGTGCATCATCGTCATCTTCTTGCTCGGTGATTCCAGCTAGGCCTGGGCGTTCGGGTACCCGTTCGGGTTTGGATGATTTGAAAAATAAATTCGGGTATTTCGGTAAAGAGGATTTGTATCCAATCGGGTATTATTTATAAACGGTTCGGGTTCGGTTCAGTTTATTTCGGGTTCGGATATAACCGAAATACCCGAAATTTTTGACAAATTAATTTTTTTACAACAATTAGTTATGGGCCGGAAAAATCACGCTCTTCGAAATGCAGAAATTCATCATCAACCTAACAAATGAAGCTTAATCCATCAGAAATTTCCACATGATAAGGAACGATTCAGGTTAATTTCACACTTACGAGCTCATCAGTAGAATCGTCCATGGAATCTTCGATTGGAATTGGATTTTCAATACTTCTTCTCCTCTCTCTTTCACCTTCGCCGAAACAACAAGCTGCCTAGCACCGGAAAATACAGAAACACCACGGAAATCTCCGACGGTAAACGGTAACGAGCTCCGAGCAGATATTCTCGTCGGAGTTGTAAGTTTCACAGTCACCGGAGTTACAGTATGGTTCGGATTAAGGATCGGGTATGTTCGGTTATCGGGTAATAACCGAACGGTTTCGGTTATCCGATAGAAATTAAATAAAAACCGATCGGGTTTTTGGTTGAAATCGGATCTGATCCGAAACCCTTATTTTGGTTCGGGTTTAGGTTCGGGTATCGGGTATGGGTATTATGCCCAGGCCTAATTCCAGCAAGGAGAGACTCTTCTTCATCGCCTTTGGTTGCTAAGATACTAACAATATTCTGTGAACATAACAAAGCAGATATATTAAATACATAACAACCAAAAATAATTCTTATGATAAGTATATAACTAAGATACACTAACCTCAGTTGCACCAAGTTCATGATATAGCTTCGAAAGAGGATATCCTCTCATATCGCAATCCTTGAACTTTATCTTGCACATCCTAGGACAAGAGACGTCTGGAGAAGGATTAGCTGCTGTGAACTTATCCTTGAAAGCTTGAATGGCCTCAAATGGTAGAAGCTGCACAACAAACATATGGTTAGAGTTATGTTCAATTAGGACAAAGCAATGCATCCAATAACTCATTTACATTTTACTTACCTCAATAGGCAGACAGAAGCCCGAGATCCCCCATACTGCATTTTCTTTTTGCACAAACCCGTCAAAATGACTCATCGTTTTTGCGATCGATACCAGTATGCGATCAAAGAAATATCTTCCCCAAGGAAACGACTCGCAAATGCTAAGATCACTCACAACACGTAGAAATAAGTCATCAACGCCTGTAGCTTTCTCTCAACCCTTTATCGGTGCTACAACTACACTGGATAAGAAATAGAGAACAGCCATCTTCAGCCTATCCTGAGACCGTCCCCTTGGTACCATTTGCTTCAACCTTTCTCTCACATCTTCCCGTCTAATCACCTTTTCTTTAAAATATTTATTCACAAAACTCTTACTTCCAAGTTTGTCAAAACCAAGTGGATAGTTTCGACAATCAAAACCCGATATCAACGCATGCTCCTTAATGCTGTACCAGATGGGAACCCCATTCACAACAAACCAAACCTCCTTTTTCTTTTCAATCTTAGCGGTTCGAAGAAAAAGCAACCACATGCCCGCAGCCTTGTGGTTTTTCTCCCTCGACATGTGGAAAACGTGTTTGAACTGTGGATGGTTCTTAAACCAATCCTACTCATCATCGGTCAAAGGATGCTCCAACTCATTCAACGTTGTCAAAACTTCCTCTATATGACACTTCGCCGATATCTTTATCTTTTTGTTATACTCCGACGATGGCACATACCCTGAGGTTTTTCTGCTGTTGGTTCATCATTGGCATCCTGCAAGACACATAGTTCAACTAGTTATACCAGTTTTACCAAGACATATACTCCTATCTCTACAAATATTCAAATCTATTCAATTTCCCTCCAAAAACTTCTACCAGTTCTACCTAATTCTACCAGTTTTACCAAGACACATATACTTACCATTGACTCTGCATGCGGAGGAGGAGAAGGCAGCCACTCATCTTCTAAATCTTCTTCTTGATTATTGAAGAAGACCGGAGAAGGAGGAGGCGGAGATACAGAAACCGGCGGAGACTCCCTCTGAGTAGCCGGAGACTCCCTCTCCTCTGCATTATCTTCTTCTTCTTCTTCATTCTCCACAACCGGAGGAAGAGGAGCCGGAGACTCCAAACTATCATCTCCCATTCTCTTCTTCTTTTTCTGACTCTTCTTCTTCTTCCGCACCTCCTCAACCAGAGTAGGAGCGGGATCCCTCTCATCTCCCGTTATCTTCTTCTTCTTCGGACTCATGTCTCTTTTATGAGCTACTCCTCCCTTCCTCTTTCTGCCCATCTTCTTTTTCTTGAGATTGTCTCTAATATTCACCATAGGAGTCTCGTCGTCATCCTCTTTATCTTCTTCACTCTCAACCCACGGATGAGAGTGAACCCTTTCTTCTTCATTCGTGTGTTCAACCCTTTCTTCTTCATTCATGTTTTCAACTTCCCCAACAACAGCTTCCCTTGCTTCTTCCTCTCCTCCTTCAGTCGTCTTTTCAACAGAGATCTCCTTCTCAACATCTGGAACACCAACATCCGGAACAACTTCCGGAAGACCAACTTGCGACCTTTTCAAAACGGATTTCCTTCGGAGTTGAGGCATTGATATCAATTCGAGAAAGAGAACGAAAATCGAAATTGAGAGAGAGAACGAAATTCGATTTTGATTTTGAGAGGAGTAACAGTTTTGATTTAAGAATTCAATTTTGAGAGGATTAACGGTCGGAGCTGTGAAATCGGAGAGATGAGATATGAAGAGAAGGAGAAGTCGATTCGCCGGTTGAGAACGGTTAGGGATTTGTATCGGTTTTATCCGGTTTGGGGAGATGGTTTGGGTCACTCGCGGATCGATCCGGTTTGGCCGGTTAAAACTCAGGTATTTCTCGTAATTTTTAAGTCTTGTCTAGGCTAAAAACGTAACTTACCTTTTTCGGGATTAAAAATAATTCAAAACGAAAATGAGTTTTATGTGTGTCCTTTTGAGATTTTTTATTGTGAATAGTGTCCTTTTGAGATGAATTCTCGGCTTTGATACATAATTGTTTTTCTGTACTGAAATTAAAATTACAGTACAAAGGTTTTTTTATCAAGAAACTATTGCTTTTCACAGTTGTTTACTAAAGGTCGTACCAGTAAGTAATTATTAATTTTTGTTTTTTCAACACATTAATAATACCAATTTAAAACACTTAACCACCAAAAAAGTACAATTAAACTCCTCTCTAGAACTCCTCTCTCTTCTTTCTCCATCTTCTCTCTAAAAAACACAGAAGAAAGCAGATCTCGATCTTTGGTTGCCCGGCGTTGGTTTCTTGCCGGCGTCGTGGCTTTAGTTGTAAATACTTCTCCGATCTATGATCGGTTTTGTTTTTTGGGCACGCCGGATCTTTTTTTCCGGTGAAACTTATGTTGTATAAATCTTCCGCTTAGTTGGATTTTCTCTTCCGATTGAGTTCGGATTTCGTTTCCGACTAGATCGGATTTTATGTGCGCTTATATCTCCTTTGTCGATTCCGGTTTCTTTTTCAGGTTTGAAGAGGAGACCATGAATTTATGTTGCGACTTTGTAGCTTTTTTTCTCTAATTTGGTGTCATCCTTCCTGGCCGGGAGTGTTTTCTCCCCAAACCCACCATATCAAGGCCTGACGATTAGGCGATGGGTGTTTGGCCAAGTGTTTGTGATGATCGGCGGAGAATTTGAGGAGGAGAGTGGCCACGAGTTGCGGCATGAGGAGATTATCAGAGATTTGAAGGTCCTCGAGTTGCTCGGCGGTGGTGCTTGACGGTGACGGAAGTGTTTCTTTCGAGGATTCAACCATAGATAAACATGTAGGTTTCCACGTGTTGGGCATCAAGATCTTGTTATTATTAACACTAGGAAACAAATCCGCGCTTATCCGCGCGGAAAAAGTAATATTTATGAGATTGTTATTGTTAATACTAGGAAACAAATCCGCGGCGAAAGAATAATATATTTAATAAGATTAGAGGTTGGTTCCACATTTTTTTATCTTCCACAACAATTAAAGTAATGAGACTCTATTTTTATTTCCATAATTCTTTCATAAGTGTAGTATCAATATTACCCAAATAGTAACTCGTGCGTTGCTTATCTGCCCTGTTTCATAAAATGTTGTTGTTTACCGAAGAATTTAATTTCAATATTAAGTGAAAACGAATTATAAAGAAACTATTATTTTCCTAAAACTTCTGGAAGAACATAAATGACATTATAAATAATTAAAATACGATCTCAGAGGTTACAACGACCTATGAACATGTATAAATAAAGAAGTATTAAATTATTTATTTTGGTTCGCCTCTCAAATTATCAACGCTTAGATAATAGAGAAGAGACCCACGGACCTTAATCTCCCCTCAGGTTTTAAAAATGTCTAGAAGTCACAAACACCATCTTCTGACTCTAAATCAAGTTTTGTAAAAGCAATCATGTTTATCCTTTGGTTCAGGTACCAGTATTTTAGGTTCAAGTAATCAATGTTATTTTAGATTCAAGGAATAAAGTATTTCAGATTCAAGTAGTAGACTATGGCACGTAACGGGTCAGGTCAAGTAACTTGCAAATATTTAAAATTTTACCGGGTACTTGATTTAGTGAATACTCGTTTTGGACGGGTCAAGTACAAGTAACAAATGTAATTACTTGAACAAGCCAAGTGTACAAATACCTAGAAATAAGCGAGTACTTCCCGTGCCCAACCTCTGTTATTCTTCACACTGTTTCGTCGGAAAAAACATAAATATAAAAGAATTGCTTCAGCAACAATGAATTCTCTTAAACAACAACATGACTGTTCAAAAGCAAAGAGGCATTGATACCTTCTTTTCAAATTCAGAGAAGAGAATGTTCTTGAAAACGGACCTTCAACATTAATGCATAGATAGAGCAACGTAACGAAGTTTTATAAAAAAGAAAAAAAATTGACATGTAAAATATTTGAAAACAACTAAAATAATTCTGCTCTTTAAGATCGTCTACCAACCTACCCAATGACGAACAATAATATCATGGACGGCATGACATTTATGATCAATTCACCATGGATGATCATGAACACAACACACATATGTTCACTTTTTTACATATACGACGATCATTGTTTCTTAAAAGAAAAATAATAATTATCGTTGTCAGAGCAATATATAGTGGTGAACACAACGATTACTAATTGATTGTTTTACGTTCATTTGTGTAGAACATAATCCAAAAATAAAGAAACCAGAGAAATAAATAGAGAAAAATAAAGTTATGAAAAAGAAGAAGAATGCAAGAGCAAAATCGAGGGCATTAACGAGTTTACCATTTAATCAGGATATGTAAGTGGTTGGACAAAGAGAATTCATATGGTTGAAGTCGAACTCAAACAATTTGTGGTGCTATGTTATTTTTCCGCCTTATATAATAGCTAATCGGTATGTGTGTATGATTGGGACTCTATGGAACATTGTATCTCAGTGACACATTGTGTTTATACGTAACATTGCGTCTTTTAGTCTTTTTTTGTGCGAAGAGACATGAACGAAGAAGAAAATTGTTTCTCATAGGGAGAACCATAAAATCGAAAATAACAAAAACATATAATACTGAACATTCAAATATATATATGAAATCCTAATAAAGCCCGCTAAAACTCATGAACACATAACAAAGATGAAAGATCTAAAGAAGGATCATGAATAAACAAAGTAGATAAGTGAAGTCATGAGAAAAGTTCAAAACGACAGATTCTTTTAGGAAAACACATTTTTCCTTCATTTGGAGAAATAATGGACAAAATTATGATGATGCAAAAAGGACAACAAATAATTCGAAAATGACGTATGTGCAAGTCAACTAAAATCATGAAGAAAACAAACATTAGGGAAATAACAAAGGCAGAAAGAGATAGTTGGAGAACATAGAGAAAGCGGACACAAACAATCAATCTAAAAATTGTAGTAGAATAATCTTAACCATAACTACAAAAGCACAAAATAAATTCACAGTGCTTCAATAAATATAAATCGTTTGACGAAAAAAATCTATGAGACTTCGTATGAAGATAACGGATCGGCGGCAAAAAAAAAAACGATGAATAAAAGCAAGGAGAAGGAATCGTGATGACATGGAGAGAAGGGTTAAACCCGGGTGTATATGATTCCTATGAGACTCAACTTCACACGCATGAACACAGTTTATGGGTTCAAAAAAATATGAGGAAATACTTTCACGGGTTTTGAGGGAAAAATTCTGAACAAGTAAATAGATCGATGAACAGTTGCGACTAAGAGGGGATAGTGGTCCAAGAGATGCTTTCATTAGAGGAAGAAAAGACGCAATCTTTCGCTCTATTGATGATTTCGGTTCTTTTAGTTCAAACTAAATCTCAACCGTCAGATTTATCAAATAAAACAATTTAAATCGTTGGATGAGATTTTTTTTTCCTATAAATAAAAAGTGACGTTAGCAAGTGCAAAAAAAGTGATTGTTGGGCCTTCTAATCTCTGTACTGGCCATTTGTGCTTCAATAAATATAAATCGTTTGACGAAAAAAACAAAAAAAAATCAAAAAAAACAAAAAAAAACAAAACACTTAACCATCAATTTCTGTTTACATTAGATTTTTTTTTTTTTTCGGCAACACAATTCATTAATCCCAAACAGGAGGAGGTTCGGAGCACAAATTACAACTTACTCTGATTATCCAGATTTGATTTACACGTGAATAAGTAAAAAAAAACAAAGTCTAATAGCTAACCACGTGTCTAACTTTCGTCCACACAGAGCAACTTGAAGGAGAAAGCACACGCGCCTCCTCAAGCACGTCGCCTCAAACTCCGGCCATTATTCCAGGATGGATTAATGGTGATGAACTTTAATCTCCGATCACCATGGAATCTGCTCCAAATACCACCCTGCATCTATAAAAACCTTTCGTTTATATGCCTATGACCCACGAATCCAAAACTCCATTACCGATAAATTGAAATTGAGGGAAATTCTCGTATCAAAGAACGGACATTCGACTCCCGTCGATTCCGCCCCCGACCGAGACACTTTACTCCTAAAAAGCCTTCTAGGCTCTAGTAAAGATTTACGCCCTTCATGAATTTACTCCTATCGGAACAGAGTGATGAATCAGAGCCAACAGGAATCATAATTAATCGAACGAAAGGTTAAGAAAAAACCTAAATCCGCTAAAACGAAACTAAGAAAACTATTATTTTTGTTCGATCTAGTCGAATTGATAGATCGCCCGAATCTCCCCGAGAGAGAGAAACAGAGAAAAACATCATCCGACGCGGGGCTGATCAACGGAGATTTTCTTTTTTTGTTGTTTCTACACAGAAGATAGAGGAAATGAGTTTTTTCCATTTGTTTACATTAGAATTAGACTAATATCTAGTTATCTACCTTTGAAACATTAGGATTAGACTAATATCTAGTTATCTACCTTTGAATTACAAGGTATTAAATTAAGCCTACAAGACATTTTAGTGCTACCTAAGGGCATCCGCATTGCTGACACCATCGTGTCTTAAGACTATATAAAATTATTAAAACACACTCTTTCTTCCTTTTACTCAACTTTATACCTTCTCTTTCATCCTTTTACTCAACTTTTATTAATTTTATATTTAAACACTCTCTCTTCCTTTTAAAAACACTCTCTAAAATATCCTATATTAGACATTTTCTCTCTTCCTTTTCCTAAACACACTCACTATCTACTCTCTTTACTCCAATTTTATTAATTTTATATTTCAATATATCCCACAAAAACACTCTCTTTCTTTCTTTTACAACTATTTTAATAATTTTATATTATAAATACACCACATTAGACCCCAAGAGGTCACCAATGCGGATGCCCTAATGATTATGACATTCGTCTTGTAGCTTCTTTTCTTTGATAATTGCTTTTTTCATCTCTTCTTTTCGTGGTTTTCTTTATATTTTTGGTCTCATTTTTCACAGTTTTCCATAGTGATAATAAGCAAGAATTCCAACGAATGCAAAAAAAGATGAAGAACATTTCTAACAACTTTGATTATGGATCAACCAGATATGGAAGAGTTGACCAAAATCTATACGAATAAAAGTCTTAGGCCTAGAAAATGATTCTACCTACTTTCATTATTTGTGACAAAAAAAAGCTATCAGAGTCCTCTTCCTCTTCCACGTACAAGTCCTCTTCCTCTTCCTCTCGGTACCAAACCAAATCCATACTCGGCTGGGTTGACATGCTCCGAATTCATCAAAACATCCGTCTTCCACAACCAATGCAAGTGGGGGTGCTTGGCGGAATCGGGATCACTCGCATACCAACTAGAAACATAATTTCTAACACTCCCAGACTCCGCATTATACATGATACCGGTCGTGTATCCTTTTTCCTTGAGACCATCTAGTTTGTCAATGAAACCAGCATCAGATGAGGCAACACAAACAACACACGGTGGTGGCGGGGGGCTTGTCGGCATAGTGTTGACCCAATCATAGCCGATGCGCCTATCGGCTGCATCTTTTCCTGCAAACTTATAGCCGTCTTCATCCGCACTTAGGAACTTAACTCCTATAGCAGCAAGCCTTTCCTTATGATGTTCAGGTACACCATCTTTTTCTGCAGTGACACAGTATATAGTCAACTCACCCTCAAAACCAGCGTTCTGAAGAACTCTATCAACAGCTCCTTTAACCCTTAAAGCATCAAACGTCTTCGTGAAACAACATGACTCGAAGTCAATATACATAACCTTTGGTATCGGCACCGGCACTGGTACCGCCACCTGCACCACCTGCACGATTTAAGAGAGAATAAGCACCAAAAGACTAAAACCCTAATTTTAATTGGGGAAAAGGAGAGGATAAACCCTAATTTCTCCGTTCCCAGATTTCAGACTTAGTGTTTATTCGGATCAGATCTAACCTATCTCAAACCTAAAGTCGCAGAAAATAAATCCCTAGATCTATAATCTATATTCATACCTCTACTTCATCTTCGTCGCCATCCTCTTCTTCACCGTTGAATTTCTCATCGCCGTCCCCGGCAACTCCTTTGTCTGCGTCGCCTTCGTTTGTTTCATTCATTTCAATGTCACCGTCGCCGTCCCCGGTAACTCCTTTGTCTGTGTCGCCTTCGTTTGTTTCATTCATTTCAATGTTCCGTCGCAGTGAACCTGAACGGTAACTTCCTCCTTGAGTTCCTTATCACCTTTGTGGGGGTCGAAACCAACACAACTAGAATTTGTAAGAGTTCTAGGGAAGCTTGTGAGATTTCTATGGTAAGCTAGGGCCAAGAAAGATGTAAAAAGATTGTTTATTGCTCAGAACAGCTTTGAGTACAAGTTTCCGTATTGAAAATTCTGGATCCCCCTTGGGGTGTTTACAAAGGTCTATTTATAGCTTGTCTAAGGCGGCTACGTTTCCTAAGCTTCTGCGGAGTCGGTTGCATCTACGTGGGCTTCGTGCTGCTGGGCTGAAGATTGGATGAGACTGAGGACATGATCGATCATCGGGGCGTGGCCGTGGTCGCGATACGAGCCGAGGCCAGACTCGGTCCGGGCGAGGCCGTGGTCGCGGGACACGCCGAAGCTAGGCTCGGTCCGAGCGAGGCCGTGGTCGCGGGACACGCCGAAGCTAGGCTCGGTCCGAGCGAGGCCGTGGTCGCGGGACACGCCGAAGCTAGGCTCGGTCCGACCAGGAGAGGCCATGGTCTCTCCTTTGGCCGAAGCCCCGGTCCCTTCGTGCTTCTCCCAGGTTCTCTATGTTGCCACATGCTTCCCTCCGCAAGAAGATCTAGGCGCCGTCATGCCGTGCCTTGTCGAGAGTCCGGAGGACCATTTCTTCTGCTGACTTGTCTTTGGACGTTGATGTTGAGCGGGTGAATACCGACCCCAACAGTTAGCCCCCCAGCTCGGTAGTGTTAGAGCTAATAGTGCCGAGGTAAAAGATGTGTTGAATATCAGCGTTAACGTTCGAAGTCAAGGTGCTTGTCTATTCTACAGTAGTTGAAAGTGACTTTTTCGCAAGAGGTTTTAAGACTTTGTAGGTGTTGTGAAGATTTTAAGACTTCATGCTTCCTTTGTCGAAGCTGCTGCGTTTTCTGCAGACAAGCGATTTTTTTTTTTTTTTTTTTTTACTCGAAGATTTTAAGACTTCGTATTTCCTATGGAGATTTTAAGACTCCGCGTTGCGATTGCTAACGTCAATGACGTTTCCGAGTAGAAGCCAAGCGATTTCCGGAGGAAAAAGTGTTGCGTTGTGTTTTTTGAACGGAGGCAGGACCCGTGTGGTGAGAGAAAAAGAGAGGATAAGGTTTTTTTTTTTTTTTACCTTCTCCTTCTTCCTTTCCTTTCTCTTTCCTCAAGAAAAAATTTCTTCTTCCTCCTCTCTTTGCCGTCGCCGACCGTGCACCACCACCGACCGTGTGCTCTCTCGTCGCCGATTGTGAGTTCGCCACTCCTCTTTTTACTTGGTAAGTTCCTTCATTGATTCCATTTGCACAAGTCTTTCTAAATCCCATAGCTTCATTTGAAAATTTAAGCTTGTAGATCTAGATCTCTTTCATGGAGAGTCAAACTTTGTCATGTTGAATTGGCGATTGCTTAGGAGAATCATTGAGCCTTTGGTTGCTATTGATATCTAATCTTTGATTGTTGATGGAATTAGCCTTGGATTTGCATGGTCTCTTGGAAATTCCCATTGGAGCTTGTTTGGGATAGACCTTGTTCTTGATAGATGTTCTTGATAAAGGATGGAAATAGTTGACTTTTGATTTATTTCGTTGACTTGTTGTAGGTGAAATTGTTGTTATGGAAAAACAAGAGCTTGGTCCGGTTGATCACGGCGAACCGGTAGCACCATCGCGCCAATTCGGAGACATTGTTGTGCTTCCGACGCGGACCGACCCCGTGGTCATGACTTCTAGCGGGAACAACCCCGAGATCACGGCCCCGAGTGCGAGCGAACGTGTGGCCGACCCGAGTGCAAACGATCGCGTGACCAGACCGAATGCGAGCGACCGTGCGATCGCTACTCTGAGAGCGAGCGATCGCGTGATCGGGCCGAGTGCGAGCGATCGCATGGTCGCAGTTTCAAGCATGAGCGAACCCACGCTCGTGGTTCCGAATGGGAGCGAGCGCGTAGCTGCGTTGCCGAACCGAGACGACTCCGTGCTCGGATCGTCAAGCCGAGTCGAAGCTTTGACGGTGTCCCCAGCGTCCCACGAGAGTGCCGGTATCGGAGTTAGTCTCCGTAGCAAACTGATGGTTGCGCGACACCGTCTCGACGAGTTCAATGAGGGTGATGATGGCGCTTTTGATGACTTAACGGATATTGAGGAGGAGAAGAGACCTAGTAGCGATGAGGATTTGATGGCTCGTAATGGGGGAGTTGAACTTTCTTTTCCCCTCAATGATGAGGATCCAAGGCTCCCCGATGGTGCAGCCAACGCTTTGGCGTCGGACTCTTCTTCGTTCAGGTCGGTTGCCTCCGATGATGAGGACGGTGATGATAATGTCTCCGCAGAGGTTGAACGACACCCGGTGGTCAAGAAGAAGAATGCGCGTCCGGACCCCATGGGATCCACTTTGTCTGATGAGACGGCGCTGCAGACTCTCAGAAAAAAGTGCGGGATTCCGGATGAGATCCAGTTAGTTGCTCCCGACCACACTCAGCGGGCTGACGCTCCGCCTCCAGGACACTTTACCTTGTATGAGAACTTCATCGAGCATTGTTTGCTGTGGTTCCCGGTACCTGGCTTCCTCCTTCGTTTCTTAGAGGCGAACGGTGTTTCTCTTGCTCAGATCAACCCCAGAGGGTTGAGGCATGTCATCGGGATTTACGTGCTGAGCAGGGAATGCAACGCGGAGATTAGCATCGGGCAACTGTCCTCTCTACTGGACTTCAGGCCCCGTGGCCGTGTAGATGAGCTGAGGTAGTGCGTCACCCCGGTTCCGGGTCGTACTCTTATTAGTGGTTTCCCGAGCAAGGATGACTACTTCGAGGACCGGTTCTTCTTCGTCAAGATCTCCGAAAAGAGTGTTGAGGCTGATTGCATTCCCCTCCTCAGAACGAGTTGGGAGAGACGAGGTAATTCTATACTTAGAGAAATCCTCTTTTGCACAGTGTTCGTGCCTTGTGCACTAATGTGTAGCTTTGTTTTCGTAGTGAAACCAGCATCCCAGACAGTGAGCCGGAGTGAGGCGGCGGCTATCCACAGCGCCCTGGCCTCTGGAGATGGTGATTGGGTGAAGTCTTTCACCTGTCAGAGGATCCGGAGAGCGCTCTCCATTCGGATCTTCGCAGGGAAGGTCCTTGGACGAGGCTCTGCTAGAGTCTCCGCTTTTCAGCGAGCCGAATCGGCGAAGGCGGCGTCGACGAGCACCGCAGTCTCAGCGAGGGCAGGCTCGCAGACGGGTGCTCCGTCATCCACAACGCCCAAGACTCCTATTGCATCAGCTCAGCGGTCTCGTGGTTCTAACCTCACTCCTGATGAGATTGCTAGGCGGCGTGAGCAACAGCGGAAGAGGGCCCTTGGATCGGAGGGTAAGGCGGGAGGCACTCCTGATGAGGTACCTCCGAAGCGACAGAAGGTGGGTCCTTCTTCGGCGTTTGTTAGCGATCCGATCAGTGATGGTGCTGCAGCTGCGCACTCTTCAACTCTTGGCTCTGGCGAGAGGGCTCTTGCGCTGGCGAGAGCCACAGTGGCTGAGGTTTGATCTCTCTATCTTTCTCTCTTTGTCTTTGTTATTGTTTCTCCACTTATTCCAGCGTTATGTTTTCTTTCCTTTGTATGCGCAGCTCTCCACCCAGCTGGATGGCATGGCTTTCTGCTTTGAGGAGGACTCTCGTTCTCGTGACCGTGTGGTTAGCGAAGCCAGGAGGGCCAACGCTGAGCTTGCTGAGAAGGTCCTAGCCCTCGAGGACGATGTCGCTTCCGCGAAGCAGAGGTCGGATGAGTTGAGCGGGAAGTTGTCCAAGGCGTCCTCGCGGCATACGAAGAACAAGGAGGAGATCACTTCGCTTAAGAGCAAGCTGTTGGAAACCGAGAGTCTTAGGGACGCCCAGATCGAGGAGGCCGTTTCTAGGGCCAAAGAGGAGGCAGACCGTAGCTTTGCTAGCCGGACCCGACAGGTTGCCAGGTCGCTCGCTAAGCTTGAGGGGACAGCGAAGGATAACATGCTGGATCTTGCTGAGATCGATGCGAGCTTGGAGCTTATTGAGCGTCTCCGTGGGTCTGATGGAGCGTCTTTGGACGCTGCAGCAGAGCTTTTGGTCGAGAGGAAGATCCCGATCTACGACGCTCGTGATGTGTTTGATGAGCTTGTTTCTAGCGTGAGGCAAGCTTTGGAGATCTCAGAGGATGCTGATGTTGCCAACGGAGAGGTGTGACCGATGAGCGACCGTTGCTCTTCTATTATGACCTAGTTTATTTCTAACCTTTTGTTTCTAAAAACTCTTGTTGGACTTGATAATTTTCGGTTGTAGCATTGGATGGTTTGTATCCTTGCTATTATTTTGGAGCCTTGCATTGTGGTGAATGCAAGATGACTTGTAGCTTTTGCTGATGTTTAACCTTGATGGTTACAGATTCAGGTTTTGCTTTAGATATTGTTGATGTTGTACCTATACTTAGGAATTCTTTAGGCTGTTTAAGCGTTTTTGTCATGTATTTGCCAACACCAGCGTTGGGCTTGGTGAACCAAGGGCCGTAAGACCCAGCGATTGATCAGAGGTCTGATGACTTCTCATTGTGCTTGCTCATGTATGAGGCTCTTGTTGAGACTGTGAAAACGCTAATGCGCTCATGCTCTTTATCACCAACGTTGCTGTTGGGTTTCGCAAAATGGTGCAGCTCTTCTAGACACGTCTGTCCGAGAGCAAGTTCACCTTGAATTCGACCAGTGCTTGTCCTGGGTTTCAGAGTGACACGCTCAGGGTATAGGCCGAAAGGAGGTCACTAGCAGCTGCATTACCAACGATGTTTGCTGGGTTTCTGAGTGGTCAGATGGGTACATCCGCCCCAGTACTGAACACTGGTACTTATATAGCGCGCTTGAATCCGTTGTGGATGTCAGTGTGTTCGCATCTCCGCATTCATTACTGTGGCCAGCAGCAATGAAAGCGGAACGACTCTGATTTAAGCCATGAAGCTCGTGACTGATAAAGCTGTTCTTATGCCACTGAGGCTGTTGTGGAAGAGTGGAGTACGGGTACCCCACTCCCCCCCTTCGAGACGAAGGAGGCTGCTGACTTCGTCTGAAAGCAGAGTAAAACACTCACTCCCCCCCCCCTAAGGCGGAGGAGATCATAGAGTTCCTCTGGCAATGAGACTGATGAAGCGTAAAATCCCCCTCTTTGGATGGAGGGGGGGCAACTGAACCTATCCGAAGACAGGCTGCCTACGTACCCTTTGCAGGGATCAAGTCGCCTCGTAGTTCAAGTAAAGGAGAGAAGACTAATGATAGTACTTCTTCAAATGCCTTGCGTTCCAGGAATGGAGGATTGGAGTCCCGGTCATGGTGGCGAGCTCATAGACACCAGGACGAACAACTGTTGTAACTCTGTATGGGCCTTCCCAGTTGGCTCCGAGCTTGCCAGCGTTGGGTTCCGCTGTGTTCTGGAATACCTCTCGCAGGACTAAGTCACCTGGGTAGAAACTCCTTTCTTTGACCTTGGAATTGTAGTACTTGGAAGCGGCGTTCTGATAGTTGGCGATCCGAATAAGCGCTTGGTCACGTCGTTCATCGAGGAAATCCAACGCGTCAAGGAGCATTGTGTTGTTGATAGGCTCGTGGAGAGGTAGCAACTGACGGCGTACACCAGGCGAACAGACTTCGGACGGGATGACACACTCGGTGCCATAGACAAGGGCGAAAGGGGTTTCGCCTGTTGCTCTGCGGGGAGTGGTGCGGTGGGACCACAATACCCCTTCAAGCTCGTCGGCCCAGCGACCCTTCTTCGCCTCTAAACGCTTCTTAAGGCCATCAAGGATTGTCTTGTTGATAGCTTCTGCTTGCCAATTGCCTTGAGGGTAGCGAGGCGTAGACTTACTAAGCCGGATGTTCCATTTTGAGCAGAACGACTCGAACCGGTTGGATATGAACTGCGAACCATTGTCAGTTACTATCTCGTATGGTACTCCGTGACGGCATATGATGTTCCTCCATACAAAGCTCTCCACTTGAACATCTTTGATGTTAGCATAAGCTTCAGCTTCCACCCACTTCGAGAAGTAATCTGTTAGGACGAGTAAGAACCGCTTCTGCCGTGACGGGTGCAATGGTCCAACGATGTCCATGGCCCATCTCATGAACGGATAAGGTGAGGTGACGGAGGAGAGCATTGCAGTCGGTTGATGGATTTTCGGAGCGTGTCGCTGGCACTTTTCACATTTGGCTGAGAACTTAGTGCAGTCACCTACTATAGTAGGCCAGAAGTGACCATGTCTCTTGATCTTTATAGCAAGTGCTTTCCCTCCTGAATGATTGCCACAAGAACCACTATGAACTTCTTCCATTATCTGTCTTGCTTTCTCTCCTTCTACACATGTAAGCATTGGACCAGAGAATCCCCATCTGAAGAGGTTTCCGTCAAGGAGAACATAACGCGCGGCTTGCTTTCGTAGTTTGCGAGCAGCCCACTTGCTGCTGGGCAATTTGCCATCGGCGATATATTCTCGTATCTCACTTATCCATAGCTTGTCACAGCCATACTCAGATTCTTCAGTGTCAGCGTCCATTGGGATTGCTTCGGTATGATGTGGGCTGTTGGTGTCACGCATGTCAGCGTCTCGGATTTCTGGTTCTTCTGCCATTCCTATATCTTCGTCAGTAGCCCCCACAAGGGCGTCTGCTTGCTTCGCTGCTTGGGAACGTGTCAGGATGGCGAGTGCTGCATCCTTCTTGATGCTAGGGAATTCGATGAACTCAACTGGGATAACTCGCTTTAGAGCTGGATCCTCTTGCGCAGTGGTAGCGGAGGCCAAATTTGCCAATGCGTCAGCATCCATATTCTCACCTCTAGGAATCCTTGTGAGGATAAACTCTTGAAATGAAGCAGCCAAGTCCCTTACTATCTTCAGATAAGCTTCCATTCGGTCGTCTTTTGCGACATACTCGCCGCTGAACTGACTGGTTACGAGTTGTGAATCAGAAAACACGTGAATGTGTTTGATTCGTAGCCCTTGGGCGAGCCTTAGACCGGCGACAAGGGCTTCATACTCTGCCTCGTTGTTAGAAGCTTTAAACCAAAGTCGGAATGATTGCTCAAGGACCTCTCCAGTTGGTGACAGGAGTCGTATCCCAACTCCGGAACCGTTCTTTGAGGACGAACCGTCTACGTATAGCAGCCAAATCCCCGGCGGCACCTCCTTGGAATTGCTGTCCTCTGGAAGTTCTATGAGGAAGTCCGCCAGTACTTGAGATTTATTGCACGTCCGCCCTCTATATTCGATGTCGTACTCGCTGAGCTCTACAGCCCACTTGGCCAGCCTACCGGACTGACTTGGGCTGTGTAAAACCGATCGTAGCGGGAAGGTGCTAAGTATAACGATTGAGTGCGATTGGAAGTAAGGCCTTAGTTTCCTTGAGGCCATGAGGACGGCTAATTCCAGCTTCTCCAATTGAGGGTATCTCGTTTCAGCATCTGTGAGTGTCTTGCTCACATAGAAGATAGGCTTCTGCTCGCCTCTTTCCTCACGCACAAGGACGGCACTGACTGCTGTTTCTGAGACAGCGATGTAGAGAAAGAGAGGTTCACCAGTTACTGGCTTAGCAAGGATGGGAGGCGTCGCCAGATACTCCTTCAGTTGCTTGAAGGCGTCTTCACACTTCTCTGACCATTCAAACTGCTTATTGCCTCGTAGAGTGTTGTAGAAAGGCAGATACTTATCAGTGGATCGGGAAATGAACCGATTGAGTGCAGCCACTCTCCCAGTCAGTCTCTGTACTTCGCGCTTATTCTTTGGTGAAGCCATCTGGATCAAGGCATCGATTTGTTTCGGATTGGCTTCAATACCCCGGCGAGTGACCAGGTATCCAAGGAACTCACCAGAGTTTACAGCAAACCGACACTTCGTTGGGTTGAGCTTCATGTTGTGGAGGTTCAGCTGATTGAAGCATTCTTCTAGGTGGGAAATGTGATCTTCTTCCTCGAGTGATTTAACGAGCATGTCGTCAATATAAACCTCCATGGTCTTTCCCAACTGGTCTTGGAACATCTTGTTCACCAGTCTCTGATACGTTGCACCAGCATTCTTCAGGCCGAAGGGCATTACTTTATAGCAGTAGATACCTCTGTCCGTGATGAAGGCCGTCTTCTCACGATCCTCAGGGTGCATTAGGATTTGATTATAGCCTGAAAAGGCGTCCATGAAGCTAAGCAGTTTGTTACCCGCCGTTGCTTCCACTAAGCGATCTATGTGAGGTAAAGGGAAACTGTCCTTCGGGCACGCTTTGTTAAGGTCTGTGAAATCAACACAGACGCGCCACTTCCCGTTTTTCTTTTTTACCACAACTGGGTTGGCGAGCCAGTCGGGGTACTTGACCTCAGTTATTGATCCTACTCGCAGAAGCCTTTCGACTTCGTCATTCACAGCCTTTGCTCGCTCAGGACCCAACTTCCTTCTTTTCTGCTTGACCGGTTTAAATGTTGGATCTACGTTGAGCTCATGGCTCGTGACGCTGATGTCTATTCCGGGCATGTCTTCAGCGGCCCAGGCAAAGGTGTTGATGTTCTTCCGGAGAAAAACCACCAACTTCGTTTTGAGCTCTTCATCAAGAGCAGCTCCGATCTCAACGCACCTCTCCGGGTGCTGTTCATCAATGCACACAGAGATCACAGGCTCGCAGGTGGGTCGCTCTTCCTCTTCACGACCCTCTGCAATCTGTAATTGCTACAAGAGGGTGGTTAGGTCCTTCACTTGATCGGACCCGGCCTTCGCTTTCTTCCGTGGCCCTTGTGAGTCCGAGTCGTCTTTCTTTTGGTCGTGAGCTTCTGGATTCAATCCCTTGCTCTCTTCACGGTTGTGCAACTTGTGCTCTGCTAAGAAGCACGTGCGTGAATCCCTTTGACTACCAAAGATCGTGTGAACGCCTTGGCTGGTTGGGAATTTCAAGCAAAGGTGGTATGTCGACGGCACTGCTCGCATCTGACTGAGTCATGGTGTCCCCATAATCAGATTGTAGATGGCAGGATGATCGGACACTGCGAAGTTGACCATCTTCTTAACACCTCCAGCTTGGACTGGCAGGTGGATCGTTCCCCGTGTCCAGGTTGTTTAACCTGAGAAGCCTGTTACAGGCTTTGGCTGTCCTGTGATGAGGGACTGGTCGATCTTCATCTTCTCGAGTGTTTCCCGGAAGATAACATCCACTGAGCTTCCGGTGTCAATGAGGACTCGAGCGACATTGAAGTTGTAGACGGTCAGGTTGATTACCAACAAGTCGTTGTGCGGATGATCGATGCCTTCAGCATCCACTTCGTCAAAAGTGACGGGATCACTAGCACGCCTTGTTGTTGGAGGTGTCGAGATGTTGGCGCAAACCTCAGCGCGCCGCTGATAGGCCTTGATCGCAGCTTCGTTATCGGCACAGTATTGCGATCCTCCCAGGATCACGGAGATAGTACCATGGGTACTTCCGTTTTCGGGATTATCTCCACGACGATGTCGCCTGGGGTTCTCAGTCTGGATCTCAGTAGCATCTCGAAACTTCTCCTCTGGCTTGAAGTCCGACAGACTGATGTTACCCTTGAGGGTGCCTTCGGCCAGCCTAGCAGCTAGCTGTCGACCCAACTCTCGGCACCTCGCGGTGGAGTGCCCAGTTGCTTTGTGAAAATCACAATACAACTTCTCATCATACTCCTTCGGGTCTCTTACCCAAGTGAGATTTCCTCTGCCACGTCCCCGACCACGGCCTCGACCTCTGCCGTAGCCAGGTGAATCGATCTGGTAATTGTGAGCTCCGCCTGCTCCCCCTTCAAACTGAACGAAGGCGGGATTGCTTCTTTTAGGAGCAGCTGGGGTCAGAACCTGGGAAGGTTCGCCTATCTGCTTCGCTTTACCACCCCTCTTGGCGCGGAGCTCTTCTTCGCTTCGGGCAAAATCAGCTGCACGGTGAAGGGCGTCCTGAATCGTCGTTGGAGGATTGATGGTGAGCTCTTGCCAAAACGGGGATGGACATCTCACTGCACCCCTCAACGCTTCCAGTGCGGATGTGCTACTGATTCCATCCACCTTTGACAAGGTGTTCTTGAACCTTGTCATGAAAGACCGCAAGCTTTCACCTTCTGCTTGCTTGTTGGTCCACAGGTCCGCATCGTAGATCTTCCGTTCAGCGAAGATGTTATAGTGTTGGACGAACATCTCGGTGAGCTGCTGGAAGGTGTGGATAGAATTCTTCTCCAGCTTGTAAAACCACTGGAGGGCAGGTCCTTTCAAGCTTTCCACGAATAGCTTGCAGTATCCGATGTCCTTCTCGGAATCTCTGAAATTCGCCCTTCCTAGGTCCACCTCAAACTCCATCAGATGATCAGCGGGATCGGAGGTCCCTTCGTAAGTCGGAAGCCTCATCCTTCCCGGGTCAGAAATCCTAGCCCCTGAGATGTTATCTGCGAAGGGGGTGTTCCGTGCCTTCTCCAACACGTAAGCGACCCCGGGAGCCTTCCCGGTGCTCCGATACATCTGCAGTTTAGTCGTCCTCAGATCCAAAATGACATGATCCAGCTGGGACCTCAGGGCGGCGACCTCTTCGTCACGGGAGCCTCGAGGAGTCCTGCGCTCCTGCTCCCTTCTGTAGTAACCTGCTGTAGTCCGGGCCACTTCTTCCCCAGCCTCAGCGTCGCCAGTAGCTGTATCGGTTCGAACTCGCCTCCGAGGGGGGTGATCTTCGTCTGACTCCTCGATCACACGCTCTGGAGTCGGATCGAAATCCCAACGAGGCGGTGGTGGAGGCAGATCCTCCGGATCCGAGCGATCGGTCCGAGGTGGCAGCTCCTCGTGTTGACCCCTCCGAGTAGCTCGCGGTGTATTGAATCTGAGGCGCGTCGGACGGACACGGGACCTTCTGCGCTTCCTCTTCTTGAGCGATTGCAGCTCGCTGGCCGTATCGTCAGTCTTCTTCACCAGAGTCTCAAGCATCTGTTTGATCTGTGTGAGGTCAATTGCGGCGTTAGGAGCGGGAGGCACCGTGTTCTCCGTGGAGTTGCTTCTGTCTTCGTCGTGCTGGTGAGACGAAGATCCTTCGTTGCTCATGGTGTTGCTTGACATCGTGATCGTGTGACGAAAACCCTAACTCTTGAGTGTCAGAAATCTGCAGTTTGTCCCCTTAGTCGGCGCCAAATTGTGGGGGTCGAAACCAACACAACTAGAATTTGTAAGAGTTCTAGGGAAGCTTGTGAGATTTCTATGGTAAGCTAGGGCCAAGAAAGATGTAAAAAGATTGTTTATTGCTCAGAACAGCTTTGAGTACAAGTTTCCGTATTGAAAATTCCGGATCCCCCTTGGGGTGTTTACAAAGGTCTATTTATAGCTTGTCTAAGGCGGCTACGTTTCCTAAGCTTCTGCGGAGTCGGTTGCATCTACGTGGGCTTCGTGCTGCTGGGCTGAAGATTGGATGAGACTGAGGACGTGATCGATCATCGGGGCGTGGCCGTGGTCGCGATACGAGCCGAGGCCAGACTCGGTCCGGGCGAGGCCGTGGTCGCGGGACACGCCAAAGCTAGGCTCGGTCCGAGCGAGGCCGTGGTCGCGGGACACGCCGAAGCTAGGCTCGGTCCGAGCGAGGCCGTGGTCGCGGGACACGCCGAAGCTAGGCTCGGTCCGACCAGGAGAGGCCATGGTCTCTCCTTTGGCCGAAGCCCCGGTCCCTTCGTGCTTCTCCCAGGTTCTCTATGTTGCCACATGCTTCGCTCCGCAAGAAGATCTAGGCGCCGTCATGCCGTGCCTTGTCGAGAGTCCGGAGGACCATTTCTTCCGCTGACTTGTCTTTGGACGTTGATGTTGAGCGGGTGAATACCGACCCCAACAACCTTCATTCGTCATCTTACAGAATTGCGTTGCCGAAATTTTTCTTGGAGAAGATGAAAAGCCGCAAGAGAGTGTGAGAGAGGAGAGACCTTCGGAACTAGCTATTAACAATAAACCCTAAGAAATTCAATCTCAGCCGTTCAGTCTGAAATTCTACGCGGATTGATGAGATGGCACTACATCGAACCGTTCATATGTGAGAGCAAAAGTGGTTTTGATGAATGTGGGCCGTGAACTCTCGGTTTCTGGGATAATGGGCCAAATGGAAAAGGTATACTTATTTTAATTACGTCGGTTTGATAAAAAGTTGCTCACTTTTATTTTCTTAAAAATTCAAATCTCGTGTAATCTATTATATTATTATAACTTTGTCAATAACACGCATGGGATAAAAGGACGCTTTGTCGCTTACTCAACCTCCCATTCTCAACTATACATGAGACTCTTCAGGTTCCTGAATCTTACACCAATAGTTTTATGGTCTATGCATTAACACAAAAAATATACATATAATCTATAAAACTAAACTAAAATGAAGCATGTCAAGTGGCGCAAATTAAGACAATAGTATATTACACATTATCACACAAATAAATAAGACCATTCCAATAAAAATAAAACTCTTTTACAGCCCTTAAGAAAAGAAATTAAAAAAATAATCAACCTTAGTTAGCAAGAACTCTATGTGTTGTGAATCAAGACGATAAAAGCAAAGAACAAAGAGATTGAGACGAAAATAGGTTTCTTAGATAACACTATGAAAAGAGGGGAGTCCATAAAACACAAACATTGATGTAATAGATTGATAGTTTTGCTTCTATATTTCCCCGATATTAGCTTCAACTTTCAAGTAGATTCGATGCCAATGATGTACGTGCATGTATTATTTAGGAGTAAACCAGAAAAACAACAACAAATGATACACCTTTTTAGGCAATGCTCTTTTATTTTTGTATATCCAACCAAAATATTTAGTATAACACTACAAGAAAACTGTCATTTTGTGACTCCGATTTGCGTCACAAATCAGTCACAAAAGCATCATTTGTGACGAAAAAAAAGAGTGACAATTTTTTCGTCGCTAATTTGGTTGGTCACAAATGCGTCACATATTTGCGACACCTTTGTGACCAGATTAATGAGTAGCAAATTTGTGACGGACATGGGACGATATGGATGCGTCACAGATTAGTGACAAAAGAGAGACTGAAGTTAGTGTTGCAAATTACCAACGAAAATGTGACACAAGTGTAGTTGCTAATGTGTGACTGCTTTGTGACAGTTTGTAGTGTCATTAATATGTGACTCTTTCATGACTACTAAAAAAAAAGTGGTAGTCTCTAATTAATCACTTAAGTGTCACAAAAGAGTGACCAATTTGCTATGTGTATGTGATAATTTGGACAGTATTTTTGTTGGTATTATACTTTGTATTCTACCCAATATTATACTAAGTATTCTACTTCGTATTATACTCAAAAAAATACATAGTTCAAAAGACAACAATTAAAAGAATGCAAAAGATGTTAATTGTTACATACCATAAGATTAACAAAAGTTCATAAGTTCAAAAATCAACATGTGTAGTGACACAAAGGGTATGTGCTGCTGCTCATCGTTTGCCCTCATTGGATTTCTTCCCGAAGATTCCATACCGAGATGGAAACCCATGCCAAGCAACGGTCCTGTACCTGAACCGGGCTAGCAGCTATGAGGTGTGTCCCAACTGCTCCACCGATGATCTGACCATCTGATCTAGATAAAGAAATGCTAAGCCCACCGGTTTTACCACCTTGTTCAGCACGGATAAATGATCTAGATAGTGAGAGAATCTCGTACTGACCCTGAAAAAAGTATATCGACATTCTGAAGCAAGTCTAACTATAATAATGCAAACTCCAAAGAAAGTGACTAAATTAAGAATCTTTTAACTATCACAGAGGAGATCAGAAAGAAAGAAACTTCCTATAGCCTTTGGAAGAAACAAGAAAGAAGCAAGACTTAAGGATATGCTACCTCCTGATGTAGCTGCCTGGCGCAAGGATAGTTATACGATATCTGATACCTCTACCAGGGTAAATCTTGTGGCCACTGAAACGGCAAAGCTCAGTCCTACATTTCCAAACATATTCAAAAGGACTTAGAGATATAATCAAACTCAACATGTCTGAATCGAAACCAACTCAACTCAAATACACAATACATTCCACACATTAAGCCATTTCATTTTGAAAATGTTCTAATTGATCAACATCAGAATTAACAATGAGAAGGCAAACGAATACAAAAAAATCAACGAATCACCCAGAGATAATCAGAAACACAAACGAGATCTAGTAATTACCGAACACAAGAGATTACACAAAATCAACTCTTGAATTAAACCCAATAAGAATAATGTAATGTAATCAAAACCCAGAAAGAAAGTTTACAAAGAATCAAAAGCTTGAAATTAGTCTAATTCAAGAGCTATTAATCATTCGTCCTAAAAACTAAACCTTTAAGCGCTAAAGTAACACTGATTCAGAACATTAAGAGTGTAGTGTAGCTGCAAGAACGAACTGGCTTACCCAGAAATGTTTATTACTTTGAATTGGGTTTTAGGAACGAAGAAGAAAAGAAAATGCTCTTGTAAATCTGCAAATGAAATGAAGTAAATCAGTCGCAACAAACGCATAAAAATCAAAATTACGAGGAGGGATTTGTAGCAAATAACAAAGCAAATCAGCGATTATATACATAAACACAGAACAATTTTGATTGAGGAACTGTAACTAAAGAGTGAGAGACTAACCTTAAAGAGAGAGAGGTTGCGACGAAGAGAGAGCGAAAATTGAGTTTCGTGTTATATATTAGGGTTTGGTGAAGGATGAATAAACTAGAAAATAGGAATTAGGGTTTCGAAATTAACAAGTTCCTCATAATGAGAAATCAAAGAAAGTAGGCTTGGTTTGGTTACAGAGGAAGACGATGGGTTATTCAGACGAAGAAGAAGAGTGAATCGGAGAAGAAGAGAAGATTTAATTGGAGAAGAAGAAGAATGAATCGGACAAGAGAAGATTTAATCGGGGTTAGGTTTGGCCGCATGTGAGAGAGAAAGGGATTGATTCATATCTACACGAAAACAAATCAAACAGATCTAGAGATGATAGAGGAGGACTGATGGTGGAGCCGCCATGGTTAGGAACTTAGGATAATTGGTTCGGTGATAAGAAAGGGTGAAACAAGGATTTGTGTATTTGTTAATCTTGACCATTGATTAATTTTTAATCGGACGGTTTGTATTGCCTTGCAAAGAATGGCATGGATCGTTGACGTGGCACTGAATTAAAGACTGTCACTAAAGTGTCACAAATATATGTGTGTCACTAATCAGTCACAAATTAGCCACGGTTTTATTTCACTTTTAGGTGTCACAAATTGAAATCCCAAACCCTAAACATTTTAGATCAAAAATTGAGATGCATTGGTCATCCTAATTGATTTTAATATACTGTCCTAGTGTTGGTTAGATTTGACAAAGATTTCTATAACTTACCAACAAAATAAATTTCTAAAACTATGATTTAGTAAAATTATTTATGAAATCATAAGTGTTTTAGGAATGTAGTTTGTGAATGAGTTTGTTGGTGAAACTTGAAAACTTCAAATTCCTTATTTGTTGAAGCAAATGTAACAAACATAGTCTTAGATTAGTATATAAGCATGGAAAACAAGTCTTTTGTATCAAATTTCGTAATTATGGTATATTTAAAGTAACAAATTCACGTAGAGTCACAAATCAGTGACAAAAGAGTGACAAATATGTGACAGATTAGTGACACATGTATGACGGAACAAACCAAACCTTATACCATATACAAAAGTGTGACAAATAGGTCACAAATTTGTTACAAATGTGTGACGCATTTTTTCGTCACAAACCAAACCCCAAACTCTATAAGTATGTGGACAAAAATGTGACACTTTTGTGACAATTTTGCGTCTCATGAGTGAAAATAAGGAAAAAAAAATTCTTCTTTCCACATGTATCGAACACGAGATCTCTTGGTCATGTTTATGCAGGCAAATCCATTATGCTAAGGTATTTATTCGGGATTACCTACATCATATAATATATATAGGTAAAAAATCACAAAACATTATAATTCATAAAAATTCACACCTTTAAATTCATAAAAATTCACACCTTTAAATTCATAAAAAAAATTCTAATATATATATAGGTAAAAAAAATTCACACCTTTAAATTCATAAAATCTAAAATATATTACATAACATTATAATTCGTAAAAATTCAAATTTAATACACACCAAAATATTATTTAATAAACAAATTTTATTTAAATTAGATTATATAGACTCTAAAGGGGGTTTATTGGTTTTGGTATTTTGATGGATTTTTATTAAAATCATTTTTATTCAATTTGTGATTATCATTTAAATGTAAATTTGGTAAGTTTATGAGTTTAAATTCAGTTTTCTATGATCTTAGTTTGAATGATCATATTTAGGTAATTTTAACTTCAAATGTCTAATTATCAAAAAAAAAAAATTTACAAAAATTACAAAGTAATAACACTTATAGTATATATAACATGATTAATATGAAAATTATAATTTTTTTTGGAAATAGAAAATTTAAAAATTAGATGTAAGATTTTTAGTCTACACACAAATAATGTATATTTGTATATAATACTAGTTCTTGAATACACATTTGAAACACAAAAATTCAACTGGGCGTAGCTAATCAGTAGCAAAAGTGTCACAAATGAGTAACAGAATTATTACTGTCGCAAATTCGTCGCAAAATGTGTGACGTTCAGTAAAATAGTCACAACTCCGTCGCTCATTTGTGACGCTTTTACTACTGGAATATTTCGTCACAAAGTTGCGACGAATTTGATACGTTTTTCCTGTTCGTCGCAAATCTGTCACAAATCAGTCCCAAATCCGTCGCAATCATTTATGACAAAAATAAATGTCACAAAAATTCGTCACAAATTAACTGTTTTCTTGTAGTGTAATAAACACAAACTAGGCTGCTCCTCCTACACTGCATATTCTATTCCATGAGAAGCCTTTTTTTTTTGACCAAATATTTTACAGCCCTTAAGAAAAGAAATTAAAAAAATAATCAACCTTAGTTAGCAAGAACTCTATGAAAAGAGGGGAGTCCATAAAACACAAACATTGATGTAATAGATTATTATACTAAATATTTAGTATAAAAAAAAAAAGCTCAGTTATAACAACAATTAGTTGAGATATGTTATCCATGAATGTCAAATGACCACAAATAAGAGTATGAAGTATGCTCATAGGTCCCTATGTTTATAACTAGAAATTCATCTTCTAATTTCATTATTTTAATATGAAAACTTAGCTAAAACAATATGTTTTAAATTTACTAAACTAAACTTGCGCATATACGCGGGTACTCACCTATTATTTAATAAAAATTAGATGACTATATGCGTTTTACACGGATTAGTATATACTTTAAATCAAATAAAACTGATTTTATTATCTAGATCATATGTATATTCATAAACCAAGACGATGCGAGTTATCATGCAATAAATATCTAAATCAGTATCTCTATATCTTACTTATTCCTTTAAAATCACGATTACATGTAGAATTTAGATTTACTTATTTTGAATTTTTTTTTTTTTTTGTTATATTTTATTATTATTAGTTTCAAATGATAATAGTTATTGATTTGCTATATCATAAGATTTTTTATGATAGTTATGTCATGTCATATTTCTTTGTTAGCCATGTCATATTTTTTGTATGTTAAAGTAAATACAGAGAAAAAACATAAGCAAATTCTCATAAATCACCTCTCTAATAATATATAGGGGATAAACAATTATTGATTTGCCATATCATAAGATTTTTGATGATAGTGATGTCATGTCATATTTCTTTGTTTGTCATTTCATATTTTTTATGTGAAAGTGAATATAGAGAAGACACATAAACAAACTCTCATAAATCACTGCTATAATAATATAATCACGAAAGATTTTTATAAGGAATAAATAATTACTGATTTGCCACATTATAAAATTTTGTGATAGTGATGCCGTGTCATATCTTTTATGTGAAAGTAAATATAGAGAAGACACATAAACAAACTCTCATAAATCACCTTTCTAATAATATATAGGATAATATATCAAATCCAATTATTGAATAACAATGATTTTTTTAATAGATTTAAACATTATTACAATATAAGAAACTATAAATAATACTACACATTGATGTTTTTAGCTTCATATTGCTCCAAAAGTATTGTATATACAAAATATGAATCATTTCATAGTCTTTACGTTGGCTTTTGTTTTGTGTTTTGGTTTGTTGATAGAATATTGCATTTTTAACTCTTTAATTTTGCGAAATGACCTTGATTCTCGTACTCTCAATGTCAATTGTTCATCCAATACAAGTGTTTATCCTGAGGGCAAAAATTTAAAATTCAATGATTTATACACTTTTACCTTTAATGAGAATATGGATGCTACATTCTACGGTTCTCGAATAGTATGGTGTTGTACTTTAAGGCACTTTGAGGAAAAATAGTATTTTATTACCATAATATGGAGAGCATATAAAGCAGCCTATAAACCTCGATGTAATAATATACGAATATGGATTGCCATATTTGATGAAATTTACTTAGAAAGTAATAATGGAGGGAAGCTTGAAGCTAAAGGACTCCAATTTGTTTGGGAAACATAAATATAATTAATGAATATGAATCTGTTTATTATCTATGTATGATATCAATATATGTATGTATATTATTGGGATCAATATTCACCCCACTAAAATTAATAACTAAAACAATTATATATAACAACTTGACCTAGCCAAATATCTTGGACCGAACTATGATCCGGGTTGTTGATGTTAGATCTCAAATTTTATATAAAAAAAATAACATATGTGGAAAGAAGAGAAATACAAGTGTGCTTATTTCTTGTTAGGGCATCTCCAACCCCACTCTAAATCCTACACCAAAATAGAGCAACCACTTTTTTTACTCTACATTTAGAGTAACTCTAAATCCTAATATATTCTAAAATTGAATATTTTATTTATATAAATGTCTCTTATGTTTTTACCTATCTTATTTTTATACATAGAATATATTATTAAAAATATTTTTTTTGGTATTGCCTTTTTAATTTTTGACTACATGATTAATAGCCCTTTAACAAAATTATAGAATGATAATTAAAATTCATATTAAAATAATCTTTCACAGAAAATGGAACAAAAAATTTCAAAAAAAAAATTATTAATAGAAACTAATGAAATTAAGTTTAATACTTAGATTATATGATTTTGACTTTTTTCTATTGTGTAATGTTATTTTATTTCTATGATAAAATTTCTATTAAAATATTATTGTTTTTAAAGTGAATTATTACAAATTAAAAAGAAATTGTAAATTATATAAAGTTAAAGACTAAATTAAAAAATAATATATTTTAGAATGTTATTTTTAGAGTGAAAAAATAGAGTAATGGATTGGAGAAAACCCCTACTTTAAAATAGAGTTACTCTATTTTAGAGTGAAATATAGAGTTGTAGGTTGGAGATGGTCTTAGTCCATTAAAATAAATGTCAACGATTAAATTTACAAAAGTTTGGGAGAAAAGTGAGGCGACGGTTTCTCGGAAGCACGACTCATTGGGTATAGGGTGTCAATGAATTGTCTAATAGAATTATTGGGTGGGTTAAAATCCAATAGAATCGTGTATATACAAAAAATAGATCTTGGGTATTATTTTTTTCTTTTAATTATATACAGTTTCCCCAAAGACTTTCTAGGCCCAAGAGACTAATCTGTGTCGACAGCGATGCCCAAATTTTAATCCCCCGGTGGCCAAGAATCGAATCCGAGACCTTATTGGGAATTACCTCCCTCAAGTACCACTGGGATACGACCACTTGGTTGATCTTGGGTATTAGACATTGCATATATTAATATATACTCACAACATTTGACATTCTCATTGAAAATGCATGTAGGGTTTACCATACGATATGTAACTCCAATATTGTAAGTTATGGGGTCGGTAAGCATATTGTCACAAACTTGTTGCAATTTTATCTATACAAGTTCATGAAGACTATTGATATTGATGATTAATTTATAAGGACTTAGGGGTTTAGTGAACCTCTTGGAATATTTTATTGAAAATATAATCTTTCAGAATATAACCTAAACCTAGTGATTTGATAGATTTTCCATAATAGTTATTGGTTGAGTATATCTAAAGCATTTTAAAATTTTCTAGATTGACCTTGAAAATAACGATTTGATGTAGGGAGGTTTGATGAGTGATATATACTAGAGGAGCACCCACGAGAATTAGAGACATTGAAGTTCTTTCCTTGAATCGATTGGAGATTGTGGAAGGACATGACTCAGTTATTCTTTGATATTAAAGATGTTTTTGTTTCTAAGATACAATAGCTAAACTTTGGAGGCTCTAGAGTTTTGGAATCAATGATGTGAAGAAACCAGAGATAATCGAGGTTCATGGTTACCAATTAGGTATTTAGGAGGCTCATCACAGTTTTAAATTACGATGCTAAGTTGTATATTGATAATGTTAAACCAAGTAAAACATTGTGACAAAAAAAAAAACAAGTAAAACATTTTGTTGAGGTTGATCGGTCAAGTTTGTATTAGCCCAATTTGTATACTTGTTTTACGATTTAGATTAATGATTTTTTTTCTTTTAATTACAACTGAAAGCATTGAAAGATGCGTGCAAAAAGAAATGGGTTTCTTAAGAAACGTGAATTAAAACGAGTCAAAGTTTTTGCCGTAAAAGAAAAAACAGTCAAGCTTTTTAGGTTTGGTTGTATTATTATGGATGATTTATCATCACACAACACAGGCTTTGATGTTAAACACAAGTAAGTGGAAGTTGTATTCTGGGCCCTACTTCGTTCCAAGTCTTTCGCAGTTCACTGATTTAGTTTGACCAAATAATATTATTTATATAGAAACAAAATCTACGACACACAATAAATCTTGATCTTATTTTTGTTTATGTAAATATATACACATCAATGTTTGGACCTTTGGTGGTTGTGGGTACTGATTAAAAGCGATTGTAACTTGAAGCTTGCGATTGAAAAAAAAAGTTTGAATGACATGATTATTCATAATTGTGATTTGTAGATCTATCCAACGCCGATGCCGTTAAGCCATTGTGATATATGGAAAGAATCACAAATAACGAGTTTTCGTAATGTTGTCATTTGTTGAGGTTTTTTTCTACATATAAACATTTTCAAAAGTAGACACAAAATTCAATGGATTTGTATAGTTAAATAAACTTTCCTAACAATGAACGAAAGAATTTCAAATGAATTTAAGTTTTTTTCCGTAAAAGAAATTAAGCATGTTTATCATAATGAAATCAAGCGTTTTAGATTTTTCATATGATATATAATAGTGGTTTGTGTGAGTGCCATTATTGTATCACAAACTAAATTCAATCGTAGTGCATACTGTGTTAAGAAAAAAACAATTACAAATTAGTATAATGTTTGGGACGTATAACATACTTGTAAGAGAATCATAACAACATGTATAATTGTGTATCATTCACATAAATCTTAAGGTTCACTTCTACGATGCGACTTCATATTTACGTAGATGGCATCTAATGATGTTGAATTAAAAACTTAAAACTAATTAAAATTTAACATAAGGATTAAAACACATTAAATTTAACTAAAAATTCCACCATATTACAAAGTTATAAATGCCACACGTGTGGGCTCACACCCAGATAAGGTCCTTCTTCTTTTACCTCGGACTCTCTCTCTCGTCTCTGAATTTTTCTTTCTTTCTTCTTCTAATTTTGTCTAAATGCCGGCGAATTTAGTGCCGTTGGATCTAGGAATCCAGATACCATACCATTTCCGTTGCCCAATCTCACTCGAACTCATGAGTGACCCAGTCACCGTCTGCACGGGTCAAACCTACGACCGTACCAGCATCGAATCATGGGTCTCAATCGGTAACACCACTTGTCCAGTCACACGCGCTCCTTTATCCGACTTCACTCTCATCCCCAACCACACTCTCCGTCGCTTAATCCAAGAATGGTGCGTCGCTAATCGCTCTAATGGCGTCGAACGAATCCCAACTCCTAAACAACCAGCTGATCCAACCTCCGTTCGAGCTCTCTTAAGCCAAGCCTCCGCTACTTCCGGCGCTCACGTATCAATTCGCTCACGCGCCGCCGCTCTCCGCCGTCTCCGTGGCTTCGCTCGCGATTCCGAGAAAAATCGCGTTTTAATCGCCGCTCATAACGCCGGTCAGATTCTGATTAGGATTTTATTCAATCCCGGCGATTCTCCGTCGGAATTGGTATCAGAATCTCTCGCGCTTCTCGTTATGTTCCCGATTACGAATCCGGAATCAATCGCGTCGGATCCGAACCGGGTAGAGTTTTTAACGCGGTTGCTTTACGACGCGTCGATCGAAACGTTAACGCAGCCGCGTTGTTAGAGATGGTTTTGACCGGAACGAAATCGTCCGATTTGAAAGAAGCGATTTCGAATTCGGAATCTGTATTCGAAGGAGTTCTCGATCTCTTACGAAATCCGATCTCATCGTATCCACGACGAGCTTTGAAAATCGGAATCAAAACGCTATTCGCGCTCTGTTTATCGAAATCCACACGTCACATCGCCGTATCCTCCGGTGCACCGGAGATTCTAATCGACAGATTAGCGTCCGATTTCGATCGATGCGATACGGAACGAGCGTTAGCGACGGTGGAGCTTCTCTGCCGATCGCCGGAGGGATGCGCGGCGTTTGGGGTGCACGCGTTGACGGTTCCGCTTTTGGTGAAGACGATTCTGAGGGTTTCGGATCGCGCGACGGAGTATGCGGCGGGGGTGTTGTCAGCGATATGTACGGCGGAGGAACGGTGGAGGGAAGAAGCGGCGACGGCGGGAGTGGTGGTGCAGTTGTTGTTGATGGTGCAGAGTGAAGTTACGGAGAGAGCGAAGAAGAAAGCACAGAACCTGTTGAAGCTTCTCAGAGATTCATGGCCTGATTACTCCTCCTTCGCTAACTCCGATGATTTCGGTTGCAGCGAAGTGGTCCCCTTTTGATTTTTTTTTTTTTTACATAATTGTATTATTGTTTGTTCACAGTAATTAGTCTTTTTCTATGTTTTTTAATTAATTAGAAGGAAAATTTCATGGTATTTTTTGGTGTATTTGATGGAGATATGTGAATTACTTTGATGACAAAAAATTAGGATTTTATTTGAATATGGAACTGATTTTTTTCTTTGCTTATTGATTGGCTTTTTGAGTTGGGAAAAGTTGTTAAAAAGAAAAGCAAATGGAAGATATGCTAAAGCTTTTAAAGTCCTATAAAGTCATGCTTTTTCTAGTCTAAAGGTAAGTCAACATTTTTGCAGTGCAAACATGAATAGATTTATAATTTGGTTTATATTATATTTGACAATTTTGGTGTGCACCTATTTGAGTGCAATAAGTTTCTAATGAAATGTCATCATACAATAGTAGGGAGTACTTTATTGCTTTTTTGGTGGAGGCTCTTATTAGGGCTGGGTACAGGCCGGGTACCCTTGAATTTTGGGATACCCGTTACCCGACCCGACTCTTACGGCGATTAGACTTTTAGTACCCGTACCCGACCCGGAAAAAGCGGGTATCCGGATAAACGGGTACCCGGTCAAAATTAACCGACCCGGTAATTACTCGATCCTTTACCCTTACACGCCTCATAACAAATTTTTTTTATCTGGAAACATATATATTTAGGATTCAAAGACCACATAAGATCTGATTTACAAAAAAGAGGAAGAAATCATATTGTACTTAACACATACGCAACCGTTAAAAAAATTAATTACAAACTCCAAAGCTTAAAGAATGTACTTAATTTTCTGGTGTCCAGACTTGAACTCAGAAACTTAACCGTTCAAAGGATTTGGAGAACATGTATAAATTTATAGCTATATTATGTAATATGTTAGAGTAGTATAAAACGGGTAGTATAAGACGGGTAACGGGACGGGTATGAAGACGGGTAGTGAAAAAAAATTGATAGCCGATACCTGACCCTTACCCGCGGGTAATAGAATTGTGATACCCGTTACCCGACCCGAAAGCTACGGATACCCTTGTTTTTGAGACGGGTACGAGACGGGTCACGGGTCGAAGACGGGTAACGGGTATCAATGCCCAGCCCTAGCTCTTATACATTTATCTTCTTTATATAGTGTTTCTAGCACTTTTCCCCTCTTGTTAAAAGTAGTTATAGCATTTGTTAACATTTCAGTTACACTCTCTATTTCATGGACCCAAAAACACTTTATGGTTCGGCTACATGGTCAAACTCACAAAGATTCAGTGCAGTTTGTAACTTTGTATCATGAAAAATACTAAATCAACAAATCAACCAAAAAAACAAAATGGGCTTAGATATGGGCCCTGGAGCTCAATAAAGTAGTGTTGAGGTAAACTAGTTTTATTATATCAGAAGCACAAGTCTATACTCATCACATCTCACACACACAAACAATTCAGTACTAACCCAATACATGCATACATACACACACAAACAAAAGCCCTTATAAAAACCCTTTTAGTTTAGTTTTTGATTCATCACATAGTCAAGGCAAGACATTTCTTGCTGCTCACTCTTTTCCTCTTGAACAAGAGCTTCTTCAAGAACCCTAACCCTTTCTTCTTTCTTTGTACAATCTCCATCTTCCCACCTTTAGCCTTCACTGGTTCGTACACGATCAATGCATTGTAATTTTTACCATCATCATGAGTATTGTCATCTTCTACTTTCAAGGATGAATCTTCTATATGTTCTCGAATAGAAGAGCTTTTGTGTAGTATCTTCATTGTGCTGTTTGTTTCTGAAGTAGATAATGCTCTTACTTGCCTCCGTAAATTGGTAATTGTCTCTTGACACTCTGATAACTTCACAGAAACTGCTGCTATATCCCATTTCTACAAGCAAAACTCCATCATTAAACACTCATGAACCTCAAATTAGTATGTGTACATAATTCTAAATCGTACTACTCACGTTTTTGTTTCTATGCATCGGTTTTGTCGTTTCAACACTGCAAAAATCATAGAAAGTAATGAAATTTTTGTAACAAAAGGAAGAAATGTGGAAGCTTTAATGGTTTTTTGGTTACCTTTCTAGCTGAAGCTGAAGCTCGATGCAAGTCCCTTCGAGTTCTTCACAACAAGTCTTTCTGTAATCAAATTCTACTTCAAGAGAAGATAACTTCTTCTCTGTCTCGTTTAGCTTAGCTCTAGTTAAGTTCAGCTTTGTATCGAGATCTTCCTTCATCGATTTCTCTGTTTCCATCTCTGCCTCTACCGTTTCCTTACTCTCTCTCAACGCTTTGATCTCTTCTTCTAAGTTCCTAATCTTCTCCTCTGCATCCTCAAGCTTACCTCTCAGTTCTTGCTTCTCAATCTTCTCCACTTGACCATCTTCTGTTATCGGTTTCGGCGTATCAAGACCCAAATGTCTTTTGATCTGATCCTTAGTCATTGGACCTGATTCAGAATTCCATGTGATGCAAAGAGGATCATCTTCTTCAACTTTCTTGCTCTTTGCATCATCATAATCCATACATCCTAAAGCAATCTTGATGTCTTGTAACAAATCTTTAACACAACGTTTCGATATCCTCTCTTGCTTCGATATAGCGCTCAAGACTACTTGAATCCAATCAAAAGATCCTTCATTTTCATCATCACCATCTCTTCTTGGATCTTTTTCACTACACACAATAGCTAACTTCTCCATGTCATTAAAATCATCCATCAATAACTTCATCTCCTTCGAGCCCGAAGGACTTATCACGCTATTCTCGCTTCTAATATCGAAACTCGGTTTCTGCCCGCGGCTAAGATCTTTAATCTCCATGTTTTTCTTCATAATAATGTCCATTAGATTCTTGTTCTCTGCTCTAACATTCCCAATCTGCTCCATCAACAACTCATACTTAAGCTTCCGGCTTTGAACTTCGTCTTTCATCATCAAATCGGTCTTATTCGCGCTTCTTCTTCTCATCTCCATTTTCCGTTCTTCGCTTTCGTTCCTCATCGATATAGTCTTCTCCGGGAACTTCTTTCGAAACAAAAGCCTTAACCTTTTGCATTCAGCTTCAAGCTCAACAATCTTGTTAACATTTCTAAACTGTAGCTTATGCGTAAGCTCCATGGAACGACGCGTATACTCTGTTTCCTCTGTTTTCACTTGAAGATCCTTCTCAAGAACCGTATACTCATATCTCAAGAACGCGTTTTCTTTCTCTGTCGAGTCTAGTCTAGTCTAGTCATCAACGCTTCAAACTCTGATTCCACCTGACATTTACGCTCTTGTAGACTTACCGCGAGCTCTTCTTTCTCCGCAAGCGACTTCTTAAGCTGAGAGTTTTCCGCGGCTAAAGTTTGAATCTTTCTCACATCATCATCTTCTTGTCTCTCTTTCCTAGTTTCACTTGGCCTTAAACTGTTGTTATCGAGTTTCTTGGCCTCATGGTCTCTTCCAAGAAGCTCGATTCACTGCAGAAGCTTATCCGATACACCGCAGAAAGGCGAAGAATCACCAATTTCAAGATTCACACTAGGTTCTTTCTTAGAGCATGTTTAGCGGTGAGACTTTGAGGGTATCATAAAATATAAAATTATTAAAATTTGAGGAATAGGAAAAAAGAGAGTGTAAAATTTGAGTAAAAAGAAGAAAGAGAGTGTATAAAATTAATAAAATTTGAGTAAAAAGAGGAGATAGTGGTGAGAATTTGGAGAGAGAGTCTCTATGGGTTGAGGCTTTTGAAGAGAGTATGAAACTTTTGAAGAGAGTATGAGTGTGTTTTTAATAATTTTATATTTAAAGAGAATATGAAATTAATAAAAGTTGAGTAAAATGATGAAAAAGAAGGTATAAAGTTGAGTAAAAGGAAGAGAGAGTGTGTGTTTTAATAATTTTATATTTTGTGAGACCCATATGGGCTCACTGGTGTGCATGCTCTTAGGAGTGTTTAAGGCTACAGTTTCTAGCTTGTCGTTTAGATTTTTTCGAGCTCTATCGGGTCTAATTCCATTTCCTGGAGGAACCATACGTGCCTAAATACCAAAACCAAATCACAAGTTCACCACTTAAAAGACATTTACTCTAAGCTGTAGAATTTCAGAAGAAAATAAATAAACATTTTGAAAGCAAATTTTGACTATTTCTGCAAATTTTTCTTTTACATGTCCTTTGATTCTTCTAGAAGCACCGCTTTGAAGTGTTTCTCCTGCAGATTCTATCTTTTTCTTGGATCGCCACTGATTTGTTTCCATTTGATTCTGTAAAATTTACTTTGTGCATGAACAAGTGTCTGACTAATCTCTGCAACACAAGAAGAAGAAGAGAGATGATTCTTTAAAAGTAAATGTTAGAATCTAAGCCGATTCTTGCACTCTGATTTGAACTCAATCCAACTTGATCCAAGCTCAAATCAACACGAAATCGAAGCTAAACTAATCGCATGAACTTGAAAGTAAAAGACACCGAGAGTCGAGCGTCGGGGCTTAGTTTCGGCCCCTAACTCGCCGGCGATTACTCGCCGGAATCCACTAAACACGGCAAATAGCCGGAACAAGATTGCAAGATTCTTCTCTCTCTCTCTTACTCTCTGTAACAACTTTTTCAGTTCTTCTTTTGTTTGTTACATCATAACAACATCAAAACGCAGAGTATTATAAAGAGAGATACTTGGGCCTTCTCCAACACTCGTAAGCCCATTAAGCCAAGCCTTGACCGAAATCTTGTAGTCACTTGTGGACCATCTTGAGACCCTCTTTCTCCACCAGAGTCTCCATCACACTTAGGCACACTTCAAACTCTTTTGCCTCTTGTGACCAAACTTCTCTTGAAACATACATAAACTTGTGCTTCTCCTCTTCATAGCCAATTCACCTTAGCTATCAAAACCACCATGATCTTTGTCTATATTCCACAAATCTCCTCCTTAGACATAGATCATCATAAGTCTTAACCTTCCACCCTTAACCGGATGCTTGCATCTTTGACCAGATGCAACCCTCACTTTCAATCTTCAGTTCTTTGAAACACGAAGTAATTTCAGTGATTCCCTCATCTTGTATACTGGCAATGACTTTGTGAATATGTCAGCTGGATTGTAAGCAGTAGCAATCTTGATCACTTGAGTCACTCCTTGACTGATCAAATCTCTAATAAAATGATACTTCACTGCAACATGCTTTGTTCTCTCATGGAACACAGCATTCTTTGCCAAAGCAATGGCACTTTGAGAGTCACAATACAATTCCACAGTCTCTTGTGGAAACCCCAATTCCTCTGCTAAGCCTTTTAACCAAACACCTTCTTTTACAGCTTCCCCCAAGGCAATATATTCGGCCTCAATTGTAGATAAGGCCACTACTTTCTGAAGTTGAGACCTCCAACTGATCACATTACCACCTGCAGTAAACACTCTACCACTTATAGATCTTCTCTCATCTAGATCCCCTGCATAATCTGAGTCACTGTAGCCTTTTATAACAAACTCTCCCTTCTTCTTGTAACACAGCTTCATATCAGTAGTTCCTTGAATGTATCTCAACACCCATTTGACTGCTAACCAATAATCCTTTATTGGTTTGCTCATAAACCTACTGATCACACCAAGAGCATAGGCTAAGTCTGGTCTAGTTCCCACCATTGCGTACATAATACTCCCCACAGCACTCTGATAAGGAATATTTCTCATACTTTCTTCCTGATCCTTTAATTCTTGAACACTGGCAGACTTTAACTTGAAGTGAGCTCCCAAAGGAGTTAACACATCTTTAGACTGATCCATACCAAACTTTCCAAGCACTTTTAGCAGATAACTTTCTTGCGAAATCCATAAACCACCATTGACACCTCTGTTTCTGACAATTTCCATACCCAAAATCTTCTTTACATCTCCCAAATCTTTCATTTCAAACTCTGAGTTCAGCAAGATCTTTAGCTTTATGACTGAGTCTCTATCAACATATGCTATAAGCATGTCATCCACATAGAGGAGTAGATAAATATGCTTACCATTCTCAGTTATCTTGTAGTATACACAGTAGTCATACTCACTTCTCACATATCCTCCTTTTTCTCATAAAGTCATCAAATCTCTTGTTCCACTGCCTTGGAGATTGTTTCAATCCATAAAGAGATTTCTTCAAATGACAGACTTTGTTTGGACTCTTCTCATCAATAAAGCCTTCTGGTTGTTCCATAAGAATATATTCATCAAGATAGCCATGAAGAAAGGTTGTCTTGACATCCATCTGTTGTAGTTCCATATCATAATGTACAACAGCTGAGAGAAGGTATCTTATGGACACATGTTTCACAACTGGAGCAAATATCTCCTCATAATCAATACCCTCTCTCTGTGAGTATCCTTTAGCCACAAATCTAGCTTTAAACCTTGGATCTTCAACTCCTTGTATTCCTGGCTTCCTTCTGAATATCCATCTGCATCCTATAACCTTCTTATCTTTTGGTCTTTCAACCAAATTCCAAGTTCCATTTCTTCTCAGAGAGTCCATTTCTTCAGACGCTCCATCCTTCCATTTATCACCATCAGGATCTCTCAATGCTTCTTCATATGTAGATGGTGCTGTATCAGCATATTCAGACATTACACATACAAAACCAGCAAACTCCTCCTCAGGCTCATATTCAATATACTTTACCAGATTAGCAAACCTAGCAGGTTTAGAGACACTTTCTCTTCTTACTCTATCTCTGGCCAATTGATAGTTATTCAAGTCTGAAGATACATCAGTTAATTCATGACCATCTGCAATTACGGTTACTTCTTCTTGATCTGAAACCCCTGAAATTTCTTCCTGTTCTGAGCTCTCTTGATTACCAACTGTTTCTTCATTATCTAGATTCAACTCAGATAGCTCAAAGGTAACTCTCTTATAAGCACTCTCTGTATTCTCAATGTCATGAACAATCCTCTGATCCTTGAAGACTTTATCTTCTCTGAACACCACATTCCTACTTACCATACATTTTTGTTCTTCAGGAATCCATACACGATATCCCTTTGTCCCCTCTGGATATCCAGTAAAATAACCCTTCTTTGCTCTAGGATTTAACTTCCCATCATCAGTGTGAATATAAGCTTCACATCCAAACTTTCTGAGTCCAGACAAACTTGGCATTACAGATGACCACTCTTCCTCTGGAATCTTGAAGTCAATAGCTGATGAAGGTGATCTGTTCATCAGATATACAGCTGTAGAAGCTGCCTCTGCCCAGAACCTCTTGTCTAGACCACTTTCACTTAGCATACACCTCACTTTGTTCATTATTGATCTGTTGAGTCTTTCTGCAATCCCATTTTGTTGGGGAGTGTAAGCACATGTTCTATGCCTTACAATTCCTTCTTCCTTGCAGAAATCATCAAAGGCTTTGTTGCAAAATTCCAAGCCATTATCAGTCCTTAGCTTCTTGATCTTTCTTTCTGACTGTTTTTCAACCATTGTCTTCCAATCAACAAAGTTTCTGAAAGCTTCATCTTTAAACTTCACGAAGTAGATCCACACTTTTCTTGTAAGATCATCAGTGAATGAAATGAAGTAATGGCATCTTCCCAGACTTGGAGGGACATTTGGTGAACCCCACAAGTCAGAATGAACATAATCAAGCTTGTTCCTTGAGACATGTTGAGCTGGTCCAAAGCTTACCCTGTGTGTCTTGCCAATCACACAGTCTTCACAAAATTTCAAATTACCAACTTTATCCTTCTCAAAACAGCCCTTCTTAGCTAAGACATGTAGCCATTTCTGTCCCATATGACCCATTCGACTGTGCCATAATAGTGTCTTGTCCCTGTCCAATACTTCTTGCTTCTTCTCAGTATTCTCCACTGAGTTAGCCACAGAACTTTCAGCCTTTCCTTGAAGTATATACAGCTCATCCCTCTTTATTCCTTTCATGAACACAGTGCAACCTTTCACAACTTTCATAATACCATTTCCTCCACTAAAGGTGCATCCCTTTGAATCCAGTAGGCCAACATATATTAGATTCTTAGCAACCTCAGGCATGTACCTGACATCATGCAACACAAATGTTGTGCCATCATAGTTCTTGAATCTTACTGACCCAATACCTTTCACTTCTGATCTACTGTTGTTTGCCATCTTGACACGTCCTGCCATTTCCTTTATACTGATGAAGCAATCTCTCTTGGAGGTCATGTGAAATGAGCAGGCAGTATCCATTACCCACTCATCAGGGTCTCCTTCTCCAGTAGTCAAATTAACCTCAGCTACTAGAAGACCAACCAAATCTTTAGCATCATCCTTTGCTAAAGAAGCTTCTCCTTTATCAGCATTTTGCTTGTAGCCTCTGTTTCTATCAAGCCACTTGTAACACTGCTTCTTGAAGTGGCCCTATTTTCCACATATCAAGCACACTCTTTTACCCTCTTTGGACTTTGATCTGGACCTGTTCTTGTTGCCTTTCCCAGAACCACAGTTCCTTTCTTCAGTCCTTCCTCTGACATAGTGCCCTTCACCATCTGACCTAGATCTAGGGGCATCTTTAAATTCTAATTCCTTAGATCTAGCAGCACTAACCACTTCTTCTAACTTCAAGCCTACCCTACTGTACTTAAGGGTTTCTTTCAGAGAATCGTACCTGTTAGGCAATGCATTTAAGAGAAGAATGGCTTGAACTTCTTCTGGGACTTCTATATTGAGATTCCCAAGCTCAGCTACAAGCTTCAAGAAGTCATCAACATTCTGGTCCATTGTCTTTGATTCCTGCATCTTATAGGAGTAGACTTTTAGTTGAGAATGAACACGATTAGGAAGTGACCTGGTCATGTAGAGTCTGTCCAAGGTCTCGATTGTTTCTGCTGCAGTAGTGCACTTGTCTAGCTTTCTCAAGACATGATCCCCAACATTCAAGAAGATAAGATTCATGGCTCTTTCGCATCTATCAACCCTTTTAGTTTCTTCTGCAATTCTTTTCTTCTTGAGTTCTGCGTTAGCTGATTCTGCTTCATCTATCACAGGAGGCTCCTCCTTCACAAGAACATCCTTCAGACCTTGAACACTGAGATGTGCCATCATTCGCCTCTTCCAAAGACAGTAGTCTCCAGATCCATCGAACTTATCGACGTCAATCTTGATCCCTGACATCGAAATCAACCTTCGATCTTTCCGATTCAGCTTTGCTTCTTCCTCAAATCACCTAGCTCAGTGACCTGAGCTCTGATACCACTCTGTTAGAATCTAAGCCGATTCTTGGACTCCGATTTGAACTCAATCCAACTTGATCCAAGCTCAAATCAACACGAAATCGAAGCTAAACTAATCGCATGAACTTGAAAGTAAAAGACAATGAGAGTCGAGCGTCGGGGCTTAGTTCCGGCCCCTAACTCGCCGGCGATTACTCGCCGGAATCCACTAAACACGGCAAATAGCCGGTAACAATATTACAAGATTCTTCTCTCTCTCTCTCTCTTACTCTCTGTAACAACTTTTTCTTTTCTTCTTTTGTTTGTTACATCATAACAACATCAAAACGCAGAGTATTATAAAGAGAGATACTTGGGCCTTCTCCAACACTCGCAAGCCCATTAAGCCAAGCCTTGACCGAAATCTTGTAATCACTTGTGAACCATCTTGAGACCCTCTTTCTCCACCAGAGTCTCCATCACACTTAGGCACACTTCAAACTCTTTTGCCTCTTGTGACCAAACTTCTCTTGAAGCATACATAAACTTGTGCTTCTCCTCTTCATAGCCAATTCACCTTAGCTATCAAAACCACCATGATCTTTTTCTATATTCCACAGTAAATAAGGTAGAGAGAGGGATCAAGTGACTATGATATTAATTGTTTACGTTTCAACTTATATATAATCAAAACATTAAAGTTTTGATACATTGTTCTGTATTTTTATCAAGAAACTATTTTAAAACTTTGCTTTTCATAATTTTTTACTAAAGATGCGCACCAGTAATCATTAATTTTTGTTTTTTCAACCCATTAATGATACCAATTTAAAACACTTTAACCATCAATTTTAGTTTTGCATTAGACTAATATCTACCTATTGAATTAAAAGGAGTAATTGCAATTAATTAAGACGTTAAATGAAGTCCACAAGACATTTTAGTGCTACCTAATGATAATGACATTCGTCTTGTAGCTCCTTTTCTTTGATAATTGCTTTTTTCATCTCTTCTTTTCGTGGTTTTCTTTATAGTTTTGGTCTCAGTTTTCATAATCTTTTCATTGTGATAATAAGAAACATTTCCAACGGATGCAAAAAAGAAAGAAAGAACATTTCTAACAATTTTGATTATGGATCAACCAGATATGGAAGAGTTGACAAAAATCTATATAAATAAAAGTGTTAGGCTTAGAAAATGATTCTACCTACTTTCATTATTTGTGACAAAAAATTTATAATTAATCATGGTTAGATAATCCACTAAGTCACTAACAAAGAAAGTATTATTTCTTATCTTTCCCTTTTCTTTTTATTGTTCATTTTGTTTTTGGGAGGGGCCATAGGATTTTTTTAGTGTTCTCCAATCTCCACCGACAGTTTTTACTACTACAACAACAACAAGACTTTAATTACCCATCATGTCATGTTGAAAAAGAATACAAAACAACTAGCGAAAAAAATAAAGTTAATAGAAATAGGAGAAGTGGGAAATAGTAAAGGAGACGTTACGAAAATGTTAATTTGAGGGCCCATATAATTTGTGTGATTAAGAATAAAGCTACGATTATAAAACTATGAAGAACTTATCAAAGGTATATAAGTATAGGCTGTATAGACAATATGATTTTCACTTTAAGCCGTTAGAACGATATTATTTCTTATAGTAGTATTAGTTTTAAATGGTTTTGTAGGGAAATAAACCAAACTGATCGCTTCGCATTAATGAATCATTTTCTGTTTAATGGATTTGCGGGGCCATAAAATTTGTGTCATAACATTTGTGTCTTTTATTGGCAGGCTCGAGTTTGATTTTGTATTTAGGTTATTCAATTTTTTCGATGGAAAAGTATTACGAATATTTTCATAATCTATAGCGACGATGACCGGATGGTAGGATGACCGGCATCAAAACATAATACTGGATTTGAATCATTACTCAGAATTTAGAGTGTTGTTTCTAAATTAATGGGCTATGTATTTATTTAGATCATGCGGAGTTTCCACTACTATGTTGATGTAAATCGGTCATCTAAACCTAGTTTCTAATATGATATTAATTATATATGTTCTAAAATTAATCGGGTATGTTAAAGAAAATAATTTATTCTACACTATCTTCATAATATTTTAAAGTTTACAAAAGCCAACAAGCTCTGACAATACGACATGTGTCACCTCTTCCTCTAAAAATTTTTCATTAAAAAAGTTTAAAATGTTTCTTACGGGTTTCGAACCCAGCAAACCTCGCTAATTTAACTAGATAGAGCCATTAGACTACTAAAGACACTTGTAAACATTATGGAAAGAAACATATATAATCTACTAATAAAAAAAATTCTAAAAGTCATTCAGAAAACCTTGATCGGTGTCTACTAATTCAATTAAATCTTTAAACTTCCCATATACTTAGGAATTATTTCCAATTCTTATTCAATAAAATCGAAAAGAACATTGAAATGCATATAATCCCTTACCCAATATTGTTTTACCAACTTTTCAATATATATTTAATGGTAATAATTCTATATTTGAAGATTATATATATAAAATTACGTTTAGTATTTCCTAAAAATCTTACTTTATATTTGTATCAACTCATATACTATATACAAATTACATAATTTTATGTCAATTCATAGATATATATATATATATATATAACATACATATATATATATATATATAAATACAACATACATATTAAAGAAAAAAAATGATAAGCATTCAAAATATAGAAAGAGGTTCTATAATAAATAATTATTTTCTTATAAATTTTTAAACAATTATTTAGATAACATAATTTATTCTAATAAAGTTTTAAATAAAATATATATATATATTTAAATAGTACCTATCAATATTTAAATAGTTGAGAATCACTTTACATTTATATGTCCATACAATATAGATAAGAGAAACCACTAATCTAATTTCAAGTCAATTACAGAAAATTGGTTGTTTTGCCAAACATAAATAATAAGCTAAAACATATAGTTTACTTTCATATTATAGTTTTTAAAATATAACTTGTGAGAATATTTCTTAAATATTATTTATATGCAGTAAAATGATTTTAAACTTTATCTAAATAGTTTTTCCACGCAACACGTGGATTTTTTCTAGTTCATAATATTTTCGAGATTAATATCAAATTTTGATGAAATAATTCGATAATTTTGTTTGCATGCGATGAATCTAATTAGAAACATTCTTCTTCTTTTTTTTCTTTTCTAAACGACTTTACTTAAAAAAGAAAAAGAGTGTATGATATTATTAAAATCTATTAGACTTGAAGAACGAAGAAGAAAAATAGTAAATGTGTTTCTGTTATCGCTTATATATGTGTTTCGGTTTAGCACAACATCATAACCGAGGCTATCATACCGGAACAAACTAGTATACATCATTTACTAGTGTAATACCTCTATTCAAGATGGCAAGTATATAGATTTCAAAGCCATTTTGCCAATGAAAGAGTAAAAATGCCCTAGAAACATAGGCTTAGTAAACACATCTGTCAACTGAGCATCAATACGTGCATGAAAAGTCTTGATTAAGCCACTCACAATCTTGTCTCTGACAATGTGACAATCGAGTTCAATGTGTTTTGTACGCTTGTGAAACGCTGCACTGTCAATAGCCGCAACATAATCACATGAAAACGTAACACATTGGGTTGATGACCCTAAAACTATTTGAGAAAATTAAACATCCATTGAACCTCTCGGATAACCAATTCCATGGCTCTATACTTATATTATGTAGAAGAGTGAGAAGCCGTTTGTTGTTTTCAAGATATGAATGATTTAATAAAAAACATACAAAAGCCCGATTTTCAAGTGTCATGACAAGAAGTTCAGTCTGCAGTGAAAGCTTGCAATAAGAAATCCAAATCCACTAAGTGGAACAAACTCAATCCAATGGTTGCTTTGAGATAATGAACCACCTTGTAACTCGCTTGTAGATAATAATGCTTAAGAACAGAAGCAAATTGACACAACCAGTTCACACTTTACAGCATTTACTACTCTAATAAAACCGATTAAATTGAGCACCCAAAAACTAACGATAGCAAAACCTTACCATTTTGGTTCACCTTATGAGGTCAATCATGTTGTCAATTAGTGGTTTATCAATCAGTTAAACATCGGTTTACTGAGCCTGACGCTTGGGTTTATAAATCGGTAAGGCACTTTGATTTTTTTCTAATAAATAATTAAAGGGTGAATTTGTTGTATAGCCAAAAAAAAATTATAATTCAAATCCTAACAAAAACCCCTAAATCTAATGGTTGAGATTTGACCACATAAGGGTGTTTTGGTTAGAATTTTAATTATAATTTTTGTGTGTGTTATTTCATCTAATTTCCCATAATTAAATGTTTTAATTAAGAAAAAAGGAACAAAACAAAGATATCAACAACGAACACTTGATCCCAATTTCAGCAACGTTGGATGTAATATTAATTCTTTCAGTGTTAGAACATTAGAATGCAAAGGAAACATATCCATATATATTTTTAACAGAAATGAGAAGCCAAAGGTAAAACAATTGAAAATAATGCTATTAGTGACCCACGCCACACTTATGTAATTAAAGATTATAACAAAATGTAGAAATCCTAAGCTAATAGCGAATCAAAGAATTGCTAATGAAACCAGATAAAAGATTATTCTACTGTTCCAAAATTTTCGACCAAAGCTTTTTTATTCACCTTTGATCATCGAAGACAAGAGAAATGTAACCGAGACTAGAGAAGACTCAGCTCTCTACTGGTTTCGTCGATTTTTGACCCACCGGTAAATCATCGATCCAATCTCCATAGATTCGGTTAATCTTCTTAGAGTCACTCCACTTTAGCAAACACTTCTTTCGTCAACTTTCTTCGTTAAGACCAGAGAAATCTACCGTTACTTGTGCAATCGGTTTCATCGCAAATGCTTCATTTGCCGTTACCACTGTTTGTTTACTCACAGCCTCTCCTTCCACCTTACCAACAAAGTTATGCAATTCTACAATTTCGTAATCCAAAAACCAAATCAGAAAACACAAACTCACACAAAACATTATACACAAGGATACTATAACATAGAGTCATATATCATATACCTGCTTGGCCATGAGCAAAGTGACATTTATCGCCAAAAGGACATTGACCCGTCTCAAACTTCCCGCACAACCTCGTCTTCCAGTACACAGTCTTGATACCGCCACCATTGTTCATAGGCACAGGTACAGGTACGCCTCCTCCTTGTCTATTATTCACTTCAACTTGATTAGAACCAATACCGTTCTCCAAACACGGCAGATCAACACCAACGCTTATAGCCGAACTCTCTCTCAATTTCCCCGAATCTTCACGAAATTTCGACAGCTCCTCGTGAATGAAATTACACCTCTCCCCGTACGGACACTCTTCGCCGAAACAAAACTTCCTGCAAAGCTTCATCCTCAAGATAATCTTTTGATCATCTTCCCAATTATTATTATTATTCCCGACAGACACCGAAGAGGGTCTTATCTCCCGTTCCCTCTCCCTCTCTCGGTCCTGAACAGGAGGAGGTCCAACCATCTCCTGCCAATTCGACGGTGGTTGCCTTAAATCCTTGTTTCCGTGAGCGAAATTGCATAATTCTCCATTCCTACAAGCCCCGACTCGAAATTTGGCGCACATTCTCGTCTTGTAGAAGATATTAGCAGTGCCTTTGTTCACAGGAGGAGTTGGGTTTACAGATGGAACCATCCAAGAACTCGTTGGAACACTATTATTATTATCATCAACAAGTCTTGGCCTTTTCAATGAAGGAGCCTGAGATTGCGATTCAGAATCAATTTGTTCGTTGTTCATCGGATCAATCATCTGGGTTTGATTCCAACCACCGTAAAGCGATTGAACGAACATCGGACGAGAATCTGAGTAACTCGAATCCATTACTGTCAATCGAATTCTGTGATTATACACCCAACTAAACACAATTCCTTAAATTTCGATTACGAAAAACTGATGAACAATAGAGATCGCAATGCTTGAAACTATGAGATATAAAAACATGAATTGAGTACATAAATCGAGTGGATTACAGAAAAGGAGAGTAGAATGAATTACGTGAAGAGACAGATTAGGGTTTCAGGAAATTACCAGGATCAATGATGATGATGATGATGGCGGCGGCAGATTTGGGGAGAAGAGACGAAATTTAGGGTTTTATATACCTTTTTCTTGTCTTTTCTCTTTCGCGTTAAGAAACTGATCAGTAACAATTTATTAATTACTCGATCTAGTTTTTTTTTTTTTGGCATACTCGATCTAGTAATTTTGTGAAAAAACAAGATCCTATTTTGACCCAAACAAAAAAAAATCAGTTTGTGAAAGATATATCATACCAAAATTATTTAATTTAAGTCATAAATTTGAATTTATCATGTAATTTATAAAAGCAAATTTATAAAAATCAACAAATATCAAGATTTTCAGTTAACCTCTATTTAATAATTCATTAAAATAGTTAGATGATTAGCATGATTTATTTTTTTGAACTTTTTCCTTATTAAAAAAATATATATGAGTGTATAGCTACATAATAAAAAAAACCTAACTCAATTAGGATAGAAAAAAACTAAGAACAATCTTAACAAATTGAAACCTTTCTCATTCACCCCCTTGTCATTAGCCAATCAAAATCAATCTAAGTTAATCATTTAGTTAATTCACTAAAATAAATCAAAACATAATTTCAATGTGGGAACCACGTTTTGATTTTTCTTTACGTAGAAACTTGATATCACTATTCACCTTAAGAAAATAAGTTTAATAAATATACCTTAATTTAGGACTAACTAATCCATACTCAAAAATTTAAATTCCAAAAATTTAAAATCAATTTTTATAGTTTAAATTTTGGGTTTGAATTAACTATTCCAAATTAGGGTATAGTTTTGGGGTTTAGGGTTTGAGTTTGAGGTTTAAAATATATTTTGGGGTAATTATTCCTAAATTAGGGTATAGTTTTGGGGTTTAGGATTTGAATTTGGGTTTTATGATTTATTTGGGTTAACTATTCCCAAAATATATTCTAAACCTCAAACTTAAACCCTAAAACCCAAAACTATACCCTAGTTTAGGAATAATTAACCCAAAATATATCTTAAACCCTAAACTCAAACCATTAACCCTAAACCCTAAAACTATACCCTAATTTGAAAATAGTTAACCATAACCTAAAAATTTTAATTACAAATCTATTGAAAATCAAATTTTGTAGTTTAAATTATTGGTTTTGGGTTAATTAATATTAAATTAGGATATATTCATTAAAGTTATATTTAAAAGTGAATAATAATTTTCAGTTTTTATGGTGAAAAATCAAAATGTGGTCCCCACATTAAAATTCAGTTTTGATTTATTTTAGTGATTTAATTAAATGATTAAATTAGATTAATTATGATTGGCTAATGGAAAAGGGGTGAATGAAAAAGGTTCACCCCTAGAGGTGAACCCAAGAATTGTTCAAAAACTAACCATATGGAAAGAAGAATTCTTAGGTTCACTCCATAGAGGTGAATCATCTCATTCACCCCTTCTTAATTAGCCAATTAAAATAAAGTTGTAGGCCATCAATCTAACTAATATAATTAAATCATCTATTATATACATAAATTGAATTAATTATAGTGACCAAAATGTATAATTATAGAAATTTAACACTAAATTATTCAAATCAAGTATTTTAAAATTCAAAATTAAAGCCTAAACCCCAACCCCAAACTCAAACCCTACTCCTATAACTATAATATAATTTAGGAATAGTTAACCCAAACCCAAAAATTAAATGAAATTTCAACATTCAAAATCAAACCCTAAACTCTAAGACCTAAACCCTAAACCCAAAACCCAAACCATACTCCTATAACTATACTCTAATTTGGGAATAGTTAACCCAAAACCCAAACCATACTCCTATAATTATACTATAATTTGGGAATAGTTAACCCAAATCCGAAAATTAAATGAAACTTTAACATTCAAAATCAAACCCTAAACCCAAACACAAACCCTACCCCTAAAACTAGACCCTAATTTGAGAATAGTTAACCCAAAGCCAAAAATTTAAACTACAAATTTATTAAAAATTAATTTTTGTTTTTGCAGTATTTTTTAAATAGATTGACGGATCCCACAACTTAATTTTGATTGGCTAAAAAAGAGGGGGTGAACCCAATAATTTTTCATCTACTCATTTTTCTTTATCATGGCTTTTGTCCCATTAAGTTTTACCATAATAAGGTATTGTCCCATTAGGTTTTACCATAATGATAGCAGTTTGAAACGGGTGGCATCAAAGATGATGAATACTCAAGGGAGTATTATACTTAGTGATTATTCACCATCTTTACCACTAAGGATTACTTATTAATTGACAAGTGTCAAATTATTAGCATTGATTAGTGTTATATATAAGTGTCATGTTAATATTCCATTTCTCTTACTACTTACTATATATATTTGTAGGAGAAGTAAGAAAGATTGAAAACATGAGAAAAGAATAATAGGGGATTATTGATTCATGGAATTTAATAGATTTAAAAATCCAAACGAAATCCAATGTTATTGGTTTTATGAATTTAAAATCTATATTCAAATCCAGTGTTATTGGTTCTATAATTTTGAAATCCATCTTAAAATCCGGTGTTATTCAATCCTACGGATTTACTTGTTGATTTGATTTGATATTGGATTTTAGTAGATTTGAAAGGATTTTAATGCTAAAAATACAAAAGGCTCAAATATTGAGGTTTACCTTGTTATCTGGATGAATTTGTTATTAGATTCTTAATTATATCTTATTAACATCACATATTTATCAAAGATGTCAAATTCAAAATAATATCTCACATAATGTAAAATAACTTATATAATGATAATTTTTTTTATCCAATTTTTGTTTTATACAATATTCTATTTGCTATAATGAAAATTTATTATATTTTTTATAAAATGTTATCTTTATATAATCTTTGAACTTGTTACACAAAATCTTATTGATTTCATTTTGATGGTTTTTTAAAACTTTTGTCGATAATGAGAAAATATTTTGGCCTAAATAAAAATTATACCAAAGTAAATAGATACGGAAAGTTATTTAAATCCATATAACTTCATTTGGTTGATTCATACCAAAATTGTTAGTTACTCAAAAAGAAGGAAATTAAAATGGAAAATAAACAAGCATAAAATAAAGATAAAGAAAATTTGGTTAGTGGTATGTTTAGTTTACAAAATAGCATCAAAGAAGGATCGTCAAAATATGTACGAATGGTTTAATTGTTATATCAAATTGTTTAATGATTTAAATCATATTTATATATATCAAGTATGTATACTTTAGTAATTTCCAAATTTTTTAAACTATATGAGTTATGAAACTATATTTTTCAAATTACATATGAACCTATAATTTGAAATATTACATTATCTAAGTTTTTTTTTTGTCAAAACATTACATTATCTAAGTTAGGATTTGAATTAAGAATGTTTATAATAAGTTAAGATTTAAATTTAGAATATGGTATGTTTTTCTCTAAAATATTTTAAGCCATAATTATTTACTATAAATCAATTAATCTTCGCATCGCGAGGGGTTTAAATCTAGTATTGTATAATTTGGACTTTTTAAAAATCACTAATTCTTTCGTTACTCACCTATTGATCAACGAACTCCAAATATCGTTCATGTTTTTATTTTTAAAACGTCCGAAGTTTCATTAATCTCTGACAGTTATAATCCTCTATTCAGAGTTCGTGTTTGTAACACATGAAATATTTCTAAAGAAATTTGCATGCATAACCAAAAAAAATTTATATTTCAAAACTAACCATTTGCCGTATAGAAAACTAACCATTTACCCTATGTAAAACTTTTCGTTTTTGAATGGTCGAAAATAATTTATGTATGTTCCAAAATTGAATCCACTGAGAGATTATAATTTAGATCACCAAGAACAACCTATATTTACTCTTACTTTATGTCTTTAGTAAATCGACCAACTTCATGGTACATCTCTTCCTCTCTTGCGGTCGCTCTAGAACACTTGCAATTAGAAAAAAGAAACAGAGTTTGGTATGTAAGCTCTGGATAATCTAATTTTTTTAAAAGTAGCTTAACATTTGAGGTATGGAGAGTGAATAAGACAGTCATGCCTCCGTTCGTTTGGTTTATAGGGCATGCACAATATAGAAACATACATATATTCATATGTACAATCAATTTTCCAGATATTTATCTATGAATTTGTTGATAAGTTAGTTGGCTACACAATAATTTTCATGAAAATTGGATTGAATACTATATATACAATATATATTTAGGTTACTTGTTTCCTGTTCAAAGCATGAAGATGTTGTTTCTTTATATCCAAGAAAGGTGAACCTTAAAGTATTGACCTGAATGAATTGATTTTGTGAGCAACTTGAAAAATTTCGACGTGTGAGAAAGAAAACAAAGAAAAACAGTCTTGCTCTATTAAGACAACAACCTTAAATACAAACTAAATGGAATTATGTGAATCTTTGTTCTTTGTAACTTTTGGTTAAGAAAAGAAACTAACCAAACTTATTTAAAGAATAACGATTATAACACACCCTTTTCAATGCACATTAACTAATATAAGTTTGTTAAATACGACCAAACTCGATATAAACTAACACTCCTTTTAACTGAATTTCGGTCTAACACCAAGCTTGCTTCTTAGTTTTTCTCACCTTGAGGTTTGGGCAGCCTCTATCAACTCAAGAATCTTCTTCTTCAAGAGTCATTCTTGCTTGTTCTTATTTCTTTGAACGACAATCTCTTGAGATATATCCAACTTTTCCACACTCGTTAAGACCTTATAAAATACGACCAAACTCAATATAAACTAACAATATAATGGGCATGAAAAGAGAAAGGAAAGTGTTAATCGCATTGAAATGAGAACATATCCCCATGGCCACTACATAGGAGATGAGACTAAACATATCTGATAAGTTCTCATTAGTTAGTTCTATTGACCGCTTTTACCTTTGTAGATACTTGAGATTCATTGCCTTTAGTTTCTCTTCATGTAGCTTTGATATCTCTGACCGCGTTGACCCTACAAACAAATAGAGTTCTAAGTATATGAACATTAGAAATTGATCACTTAAAGCTTTTGAGATCCTTTAGCTGAAGAGACCTTGAAATCTTTCATTGTTGCAAAGATGTTATAAATGATCTCATGGTGGAGTGGCCTATTTAGAATAAACAACAAATCTATGATAGAACTTACGGACTGCACCATCTGTAGAAGGACTCGTTATGTTCATCAACTCAACGCTGAATATATGATCCAGGCTCGTCACTCTATCATCCTCCGTTTCATGTTTGAAAAAGCACTGAAATCACTGCGAAATTCACAAGGCTTCCTCAATCATCAGAGAAAACAAATGACAATATATAGAGATAACCAGATCGGTAATGGTTAGGGTGTGAGAGAAAAGGCGAATGGTGGAATCTGAATTAGTGACAGATCGGAGAGTTTTGATAAGAGACGATTATATTACCTTATGATCTAAATTCCATGGCGCCTTCTTTCTCAGAGTCTGAACATTGGAGTTTGTAGAGTACAAAGATGTGAGTGGGGTCTTGTGGACGAATCAGGTTCTGTATATATAGGACAGAGCGGTCGTTGCAATGGTGAAGCCATTAATATGACCTACAATCTTGAGTTTGGGCGTTAACAATGAGACTCTCATTATGAGAGAACTGGAAGAGTTTTGTAGTTTCTGAAGTAGGGTTTTTTTAACGTAGATTTGAGAACTGGAAGAGTCGATAAAGAGATTCTAGGTTACGATTTTGAACAGGAGATGGGGAGAAGGTGAAAAGATGGATGTCGACATGTGTTTATTGGTTTGGGCTAGTTTTTGGGCCTTTTTATATTAACAATGTCAGACAAATATCTACGTAAATTTACGTGGAAAGTTAAAAATAATTAGAGAGATAGAAAATCACATGTCAATTTCATTGATTGAAAATATTCAGATTTTATTTGCTGACGTGGCATGCTTTAGAGGTGAGGAAATCTTCTCCCTTTATATAAAGGAGATTATCATTAACCTACTAATCAAAATACTTATATCAAATTTTAGCCCACTAATCAAAATAGATTTGTTATTTGAACCACTAAAATTTTCATTAACCCACTAATCAAAATAGATTTGTTATTTAGTCCACTAAATTTTTTGTCATGTTACATTTTAGTGGTTGTCATGTCATATTAAGATGGTGATATTAAGTTTGTGCCACGGCTTTTTATCAAGGTATTGATAGTCCGGATTAACCATGTGTATAAGGAGACTAATCGTCTTGCGGGTTAGCAAACTATGCGTTCGATTTATCTTTGGGTTTTCATTTGTTAGACTCTGTTCCGTAGGTTGTTGTTTCAATTTGTTTGGAGGATGCTGATGGGGTTTCGATCCCTCAGAGAATCCGTTTGTAATGTTGTGAATTCTATGAATAAAATGAGGGGATTCATCCCCACTTTCCGACCAAAAAAAAAAAGATGGTGAGAGTGAATGAGAAGATTACATGTAGGATTCTTAGGAGAAATCACCTCTCTAATAATATAAAGATAATTTTGACTATTAAGAAAGGAGAATGATTTAAAGTTTTGTCACCATCTACCAACACAAACAGGTGCATCATGCATGTGACATCTTCAAGTCAACACCTAGGAATGTGCAGATTATAAGTTAAAGGGTTTAGGATTCGAGAAACAGGAATGCACTTAAGGGGATGAGCCATGGTCAAGACCAGAGCTCTAGGAGCTTCTTCCATGTTAACCTTATCTTCTTTGATTTTCCATTCAAAACATTGCACCATTGCTCCTATTGCGGTTCCTACAAAAATATAAGCTAGATTTACTCTAGGACATCCTCTCCTACCGGCGCCAAAAGGAATGTACTTTAGGGCTTGCTCTTTCTCTTCTTATTTTCCTAATCTTGAGGAACCCAGAAACCTCTCTGGCTTAAACTTATTAGGATCTCCCCAAGAATCATGATCTCTCATCACAACATAAGCATTAACAACAAGTGGTTTGTTCTCTGGTACATATAATCCTCTGATCCTACAATTTTCTCCGGAGGTCCTTGCAAAGAGAGTCCCTGGAGGGTGCAATCTCAGCCCTTCCTTAATAGTAGCTTGCCAATAAGGGAGGTTTCGTAGATCTGTTACCAAAAACACAAGCAAACAACATCCATATGCTAATTTGGAGATTATCTAGTAATGCATATCTCTTAGGGTTGCTTGGACATGTCACTACTTACTTTGTAACTCTTCTTTTTGGGATATCTCGGTGAAAACAACAAGAGGCTTGTGGATGTGGAAAAAAGTCCTTAAACTCTGTCCACTAGCTGCTACATTCCTTAAAATTGAGGTTAGATACTACTCACTTCTAGTTTGATAATTGGTCCTTTAATTGCAGAACATGATTCAACTTATTCCTGATCTGAATGCCGGGAGTGATCGTGTGTTATGGTAACAAAAATCAGATTGTTTTAAAAGTAAATTTGTCTCAAACCGTACTTGGAACCAGGTTCGAACTCGAAGGCCAAAAGAGGATTGGCATCATTTAGTCAGATTTGCTCAAGCCATACCGCGACAACCGTTCATAACATGGATAGCATTTCAAAACCGGCTCTCCACATGTGATCGTATTAGACAATGGAGAATTCAACAACCATGTACTCTATGTGGTGAAATCAATGAAACAAGAGATCACCTATTTCTCGCTTGCCCTTACTCCTACACAGTTTAGAAAATCATTAGCACAAAGCTTTTAAGTACTCGAATTACTCCTGATTGGACAAGAACCGTGCGCTCCTTGCTTTGAAACCAACTTACAAAACTCGATAATGTCCTCTTGTGAATGGCTTATCAAGCTACTATCTAATGGATTTGGAGATTCAAAACCGACTTATCACTTTAAATGGCACTGACGACATAGTACAAGATAGCCTAGCCAGATGGAATTCGATTTCTAACTTCACCGAATGAAAGTTTCTAAAACTCTTTTTCTTATACTCCCTTGACCCTAAGACATATATGGTCTTTGAGTTGCTTTTCAAATTTCTAAATTGATCACCGGTTTTCTAATCGTTTTGTAAAACACTATTTTCTTTTTTTGTTGACAAGTAAATTTCACATTTCAACAAAAAAAATATTCATTGGAATTAACTCACATTAATCTTAGGTATTAAATTGTCATAATTAATTATTAAACTCATTTAAATATATTTTTTCTTTTGAATTAAAATAAATTATAAGAATAAATGTTATAAAATTGAATGACACTTGTCATTTTCTCATTATTTGTCGGTTGTTGACAACTTTAAAATATTATAAAAATAACAAGTTAGAACTGATAACTTCTCTTTTAGTTTCAAAAACAAAACAAAAAAGTAATAACTTATAAATTGTTGAGATGATTTCACAACTACACCCCTTTTTCTCTTTCTTCTATTTTTTGAATCTTTGCCACTAAATTGTCTATGTATTTGCAAAACTGTCATTATGTAAACTTCTCTTGTTGTTATGCAGACTTCCAATTAAAGATGAAAAGTCTCAACAATCCCAAAGAAATCAATTTATTTACTGAATTGTCATCTTCATCAATTTTTCAACCACCATGAACAACCAATTTTGAGCTCTTAATGGCTCAACAACTGATTTTCGAGCACTTAATGGTTTAATTTAATCCTTATAACCTCTTTCTCTTAGTTTGCATGTTTTGATTTATATATCCCTTTATTTTATCGCTTTTGTTTCTTGCATCACAAATCTCCAAAACCAAATATATTTTCTTTTAGCTTATTCTTTATCATATAGATTTATAGCGTAACAATATAGTCTCATGTAGATCGACCTCTAAATACTACAATTGTCTACTGTGCACTTACAGATTTATCGTGATTAACTCAATTATACTTATTTGAGTATTAAATAATAATTGTTTGAGTAAAAAAATAATATTTTAACATGCATGTTTTTACTTAAAACATCTTATATAGATAAACAAAGGGAGTGTAATATATTTACCTGCAGGAGAAAAGATTTGCATGATTGTTTATGTTGTATCGGTTAAGAATGCTCTAGGTTAATACTGTCTTTTCCAACAATTTTGTCAAAGTCAACTCTCCAGTTCGTAAACTCAGTCATTTATCTAGATAAACTATACTACACCAATATACACCTCATTCTCTCCAATCTAAAAATACTTCTTCTTTTTTTAATCAAAACTTACTGTTTTTTTAGTAAACAACATGAAAATACAAGAAAGAAACTACAAGACGGTATTTTAGTGAAGTTCTAAAGGTGAAAAGTATCTCTTAACAAGATTGCGAAAACACAATATTCTCAGAGGAAAATTAAAGCCAAATCAGCAAGTTACTATCCTAATCAAAATGTTGTTATGATCGAGAGCTAGAGAGAGATTAAAGATCTGAAAGGTTTCTTGTTCATCTTTGAGATTCCTCTTGTAACGATCTTTGTAAAAGTCTCTTGATCTAGTGAATTGCTTGCACCATCAAGCCACATAGTAGACACCTCACCTCGAGGCCGAACTGGGTAAAAATCTTGTGTGTTCTTTACTGTTTTCATTTTCATAAACACACGAGAGATGGATTGAGAGATTGTGAAGTTTATGTAAACACACAAGTGAATCCGAGAGAGTTTGTGAGGCGCGATTTGAGGTTACGATCACTACAACATGCAAGAGGAAGATAACAGTAAAATCCTCAGCATTTTAATGAGTTGACAAAAAATTAAGTTGCAACCGAATTTTTGATGAGCGACGCAGATAAACAATTAATGTCGCGTAAAGGCTCTTCCGTTCACATAGATTTTCTTAAATATTTTTGGAAGAAACCAAAATGATAGTTCTTCATCAACAACACATGGCTTAGCTGGCATACAAGGCACCAAGTACCAACATAAGTGATCAGAGAGGATACTCTTTTTTTTTTGGATGTAAATGTTAAGATTTATACCATTTTCTGAGTTTTACATGTTGTACAAGTACAACTTATTCCTAATCGCCTAATACAAAGTGGAGAACCCAAAGGAATCCAAGTGGAGAGGATACAAACTAGTTTTATATATTAATACAACCAAAATAAAATTCAAGAAGAGAGGGAGAGCTTGAATCTGCAGGAGGATAAGAGAGTAGCCGGTCGCGAATCATCCGGTCGACGCTCGCCTTAACCGAAGATGAAGGTGTGCTTACAATTGAGAAGATCCGAGTGTTGCGCTCCTTCCAAATCAAGTAAATGACTGATTGAAAGATGAGTTTGATGATCACTCTTGCTGGGGTTTGAGGAGGTGGTCGACGTTGAAGAATTCAGGTTGATGCAGCCATAAGATCTAGAGGAGGATTTTGTCATATCCTAGAGGCTAGATCCTGCCATATTCCCAATAAGTAATCACATTCAAAAAAGAGGTGGTCATGGCTTTCAACCGTTAGGACAAAGAACACATGCGGCTGGAACATTCAGTCCCTAATTTCTTAGCCTAACTTTTGTTGGTAATCTTTGTTGCATTGCCTGCCAAGTTACAAAGGTACACCTTGGGACTGATTCTTTGAACCATACCGCTTTGCACCATGTAACAGGTGGAGACTGAACCCTTATATGCTGCCAATTTGTTTTGGAAGAGAATGTTTGTATGAATGTACCTGCCGCATTGCGCCATAGATATGTATCACGGCCTCGAGACACCTGAGGTGGTGCTATGGTCGTTAGGGTAATTAGGAAATTCTGCATTTCCTCAGATCTTGCTGCGGGCATTCTCCACTGCCCATCAGTGGTTGCTTCGATAACCCGAGCATCCTTTCTAACTCGTAGCTGCCTTGGACCACCGAGATAACATATTAACGGTCCTAAATCAGTCGAAGTATCATACCAGAAGGAAGCTCGCTCCCCATTACCAATATTACAAACTGAGCTAAAACCGGCTTCAATTGCAGCATACTCTTAACCGTTTTAGAGAATGGATTAGAGTCTTCGGTTATCCAATAGCTCTTCCGATTGAAAATGTTTCCTTCCAGCCAAGCCACCCACAAGAAACCTGCATTTGCAAAGAAATTCCATAGCTGTTTTAATCGAAATACAACCTCAAACTCTGCTAATAGCCTTATACCAAGACCTCCTTCAGCCTTAGGTTTGCATATATCTTGCCAAGCGACTCTTGCTCCAACAGCAGATGTGGTTTTGTTCTTCCACAAAAAAGTTGAGCAAAGAGAGTCAATCTTTTCATAGAACCTCTTTGGTTCCAAAAATTTACCATTCCATAAATGACCGATGAAATCAACGTCACTTTCCCAGCAAATGAGAGGAGTTTAACGGTCCAAGAATGTAGTTTGTTTGTGATTTTCTCTAGGAATGGCTGTAATGTGGCAAAGGTAATTTTTGCTAGGTTCAACGGTAAGCCAAGATATCTTGTCGAAAATTCTCTAATTTTGATGCTCGATAAAGAACTCAAAACCGATGCTTGAATATCCAAGTAACCACCAAAGAAGAGTTCTGACTTTGCAGGATTCATATCAAGACCACACATCTCCTTAAAGTTTCTCATAATTTCATTTATACCAGTGAGGGAATGACGAGATCCATCGCAGAAAACCAGCAGATCATCCGCAAACAAGAGTTGTGTCAGTTGAGGGTCGGAGCATCGGGGATGCAATCTATATTGACCATGAGTAACTCCCTGTTCCAACAGTTTGGTAAGAACCTCCATTACCATGATAAATAATTATGGGGAAATCGAGTCTCCTTGACGAAGGCCTTTTTTTCCTGCAAAGAAACAAGTAGGTTCACCATTTATTGACACTGAGAATCGTGGTGAAGAGATGCACTCTTTTATCCATGTACGGAATAGAGGAGGAAAGTTTTGAGCCTCAAGCAATTTGAACACAACATATTGTGTCGAATGCTTTCCTTATATCAACCTTCAGCATAGCACTCTTTGGACATGATGCCTTATAATAACCTCGAATTAACTCAGATGCAAGGAGGACATTTTCACCGAGGCTTCCCCCTTTTAGAAAAACTGCATGGTTAGGACTAATACACTCTTGCAAGATAGGTTTCAAACGATTAGCAATGATCTTAGAAATCACCTTATAAACCAAGTTGCAGCAGCTGATCGGTCTATAACTCTATAGTCTCCCAATCTACAAGCGTCAGCTGTCTTTGGTATAAGTGCAATGGTCGTGGTGTTGAGACCTTTCAATAACCTGCAATTACGGAAGAACTCTTGTACTGCAAAAGTTATATCACCACCCACCGTTTTTCAAGACGCTCTAAGAAACTCCACTGAATACCCGTCAGGCCCCGGACTTTTATTTAGGGGCAAAGCAAAAACTGTGACTTTAACTTCCTCCTCTGACTTTTATTTAGAGGATACTCATTTTAAAATCTAAGATAAGCAAAGTGAGTCATGTTGCCCAATGTAATACAGATGTGAATAAAAAAGAGCAGCAAAAAGATAAGTGAAAGAGAAGAAAATAGAGCGCAAAAAATTTCATTCTACACAAAAACGAAACAATGGTAAGATATCAAAATATTGTTATGATCGTTAGGTTTAACAGACCTTAAAGCGAGGGTCAAAGATAATTTTTGGCAGTTCCTTCTCCCAATTAGAAAATGGTGCTACTAAGGGCTCGGTGTCACTTAGTGACTCGAGCGAGAACACCCGTTTCGGATTTAGAGTCCGGGATGGGGCGTTTCATCTCTCCTTTTGCAAAATAAAACATATACCAATATGTGCACCGCTGCTTGAACAAAGAGCATCCTGAGCAAACAGAACACGCCGCCAAACTCCTTTATATAGGAAGACTATCGACAGACTCATGGCACAATCCATTGCAAAAAACACTAAGAAAAAATCCCATACAAAATACGCAGCCCCTTAACCGTTAAGCTCTTGTCCGCAACTACTTCCTTTTACTAAGAAATAACTGAGACACCAAGATACCAACCGCAAAACCATAGCTTAAAACCCGGAGATAAACAAACTCTTGTACACTCCTTTGTTCTTTTAGATTCATGCAAAATAGTATAACCATGCGTTAAACCAAACACAAATCTGCAGAAACTTGAATCTTTGCCTCTTCTACCTTTTCAAAAGCTTATACTCTTGAGATAAGAACCCAAACGTTGTCCAGCTTATGTACTTATGTGACACCCTGGTTTCAGAGCATATATGGTATATGCGGTATACGCGGAGAGGCTTAAAAGAATTGATTTGGCTACCTATATCACCAAAGTGCACTTATCTTTTCGGTCACAGGTCTTGAGAGAACTCCAGAGTTAAGCGTGCTTGAGCTGGAGTAGTTTCAGGATGGGTGACCTACTGGGAAGTGATTTCCAGTATCGTGTGAGTGAGGTCAAAACACGAGGAAAGTTCGCGTGGTGATTTGCAGGGTCAGTAAACATGACTTTAGAGCCTCCCGTACTAACGCACCGATCGTCGGATATGGGTGGGCCCATGGGCCGAGAGTGGACGTGGGGCCCATTAGGAGATGAGGATTTCTCCAGAGAGGATGAGGATTTCTCCTACGGCGGTCGGGGCGTTACAAGTGGTATCAGAGCGAACCCTGACATCTATGAAGAGTCAGTTGTCGGGGGTAACGATCTTGGTATACGCAACGAGGACGTTGCGATCTGTTAGTGGGGGTGATTGTGACACCCCGGTTTCAGAGCATATATGGTATATGCGGTATACGCGGAGAGGCTTAAAAGAATTGATTTGGCTACCTATATCACCAAAGTGCACTTATCTTTTCGGTCACAGGTCTTGAGAGAACTCCAGAGTTAAGCGTGCTTGAGCTGGAGTAGTTTCAGGATGGGTGACCTACTGGGAAGTGATTTCCAGTATCGTGTGAGTAAGGTCAAAACACGAGGAAAGATCGCGTGGTGATTTGCAGGGTCAGTAAACATGACTTTAGAGCCTCCCGGACTAACGCACCGATCGTCGGATATGGGTGGGCCCATGGGCCGAGAGTGGACGTGGGGCCCATTAGGAGATGAGGATTTCTCCAGAGGGGATGAGGATTTCTCCTACGGCGGTCGGGGCGTTACAACTTAAGCTCACAATACCAAACGAAAAATCCAGCAGCGTTGTTTCACATAAAACCCTTACTGCTACAAGCTCTGTGATGACCTATTTTTAAGTCATGATCATCACAACTTCTGAGCTTAATAGATTTATAAGAATCCAACCTTTAAACTGATACGAGTCTGCAACCAAACCTTCTCGAACCGTAACCAACCTCGAATTCCCAAAGTCCTTAACCTGTCTTCTTCCAACAAATTAACCCCGTCTTGTTTCATGCTCCTCTGCTTCTTCTTCAAGCTAAATCCAGAAAACGATACAGATAATCAAACAGCCTAATACACATAAAATTTAAGCTTCAAAGGCGTCCCCTAGTACCAAGAATTCTATGTGCTTCCGCGGCTGTGATGACACTAGTAATTTGAACACCAACTATCAAACTTTATCAATCTGATATAACCAAGAAACACAACCTGAAAAACCAAGCAATGGAACTCCACAAATCCCTTGCAAAATCATGTTATATAAACTTTGTGTTCCACCAAGCTTTCATCCATTTGAATATGCAGATCTTGAGCAAAACAAAAAACAACATAAACCATCACATAGCCACCTTGTGATTGCAGCGGAAACAAACAACTTTGTCTTCACGATTCGAGCCTTGAGATGATAAAACGATTATATGATTTCATAACCTTGAACCAACATTTATTGACTCATGTCTTCTTGAATCATAATCAACCTTAAAACCAGTTGAAACGTGCACCTCACACCATCTCAAGTGGTTCACCAAACCGCAGATCAAGAGCAACCACATTGACCGAGTGTTCTTGGTCCCATCTCTCAGATTTTTCAATTCTTATACTAGCAATATCAACTTGTGACCAAAAAAAAATACTAGCAATATCAACTTGTGAGTACAAGGAAGTCCTTCTCACTATATTGCATATTCTTGTACACCTTAGAGAATTCCCAATTTCATAGCTTAAAATCACCTCATCAGATTCAACCTTTTTACTTAGATTCAATCCTTAGAGTACATAACTTCTTGTTGTGATGATACCTGAGACGTTGCTTGTCTCTACACAACCAAGCTCTTCAAAGAAAAAAAGAATGTGGATGCTTGAGGTATCCTCTAACCTTCCAAAGATCCCAACTTTTTTTCACTTTTCTTCACTCTCCTTCTTTCTCTACACCTTTTCTCTCATAGATCTGGATCACTACCTTTCTCTTCATATACTTTTCCTGTATCTGAGACTTTCCCTCTTGAAATCTCAGTCATCTTCAAGCTTCACTCATTCCTAGAATAGAATCTCCACAAAAGCTCCATGACCATCAACCTTACACTTCTCTTTTTGACAATTCCATTCCTTCCTTTTCCTGCTTCACAATGACGGTTTGTAAGCTCTGTCTACTTCCATTATGCTTATTCTTCTTCCTTGTATAAACGCATAAAGGCTTATCAATACCCCCATGGCGAAGACGCAGCTTGTCCTCAAGCTTGGAATCTGGAAATTGTTTAGTAGCTTCAACCATACGAACCCAAGTTTTCTCGTGTTTGGACTTGTAAACTTGCACATCAAGTTCTTATCTTCACAGATAGGAACCGGAGAAAGGAGTAGGATGTAAAGAAAAAGGTGCCCCGGAAATACCACCCATAGGGGGAGGCTGCAACAACATTCCTTGCAGTGTTCCATGCACTGTAGGCAGTGAATGATATGGAGAATACATGTGCTGATGAATACCGGGATTGATTTGAGCAGGTCCTGCAGACATCCCGGGTCTTGGAGTTGCAGAGAAAGGGTTCGAACCAGGAAAAGCAGGATGGACTAGTGTTCCTGGACGACCAAAAGGCGGATTTGGTAGCACTGGCAAAGCTTGAGGTATGGGATTATTAATATTTAAAGGGGCTGCTGCATTAGAACTCCAATGTGCAGTAATAGAAGATGGAACTGACTGAGATACAAAACCTGTATTAGCAATCTGCAAAACACCAACCAAAACATCACATAACCATTTAGATATTCAAAATAAATGACAATCAGCACATGTATTCAAGGAAAATACCAATCAATATTGATTCCTGATAAATTTTAATTAGTGAATTAAACGAGAGTGACCACAAAATCCAGTATAATAATAATAATAAAAAAAACAGGTATTGTAGTCAATACTCCTATGCATTCATCTAATTATAGGGTTACACGTTCTTGTACTGAGATTTATGGACTGGAGAGATGCTACTGAACCACTTGGCGGAGGAGGTCCAGCAGATGTTGTCGCCGACGGCTCCGACGAAGGAAGAAGTTAGGGTTTAGGAAAGTGGAGGAATCAGAAGTCCAAGTCGCGATTTAGGAGGTATTGAACTATTGATAGATAAGATCGTGGGTGATGGAAACGATGGACGGTCAAAATTAGTTAGTTTTGATTAGTTTTTGAATTATAGTAAAACTGAGTACAAGTTATACCGCTAGAGAAATGTTTAAAAGCGATTAAAGTGCTTATGAATTCCAACAATTTATTCTGATGTAGATAAAAGGGACACGAAAATAAGAGTGAGTAGCATTTTGAAACAAGGCATACAAGATACGAAACGCGTAGAGCTAGAAGTTGAACATGGGGGGGGGGGGCAAGCACTCTTCTTTTTCGTCGTCTTGATCACTTCCTCGATTTCTTGCACATTCTCTACAATGTTATAGCATCAACAAAAAGTCAGTAAATCAAAATAATGCATTCTACATTTGGAGTGAAACTCGAGGTAATAAAACTTGCCTGTGGTTGATTTCTCAATGATCGCTTCGTCAATGTCTCCTGCTTGAAAAATTCCTGCTTGACAAATCATCCAGTGGGGGTCAAATTTAAGGGATACATAAACGAAAATCATCCAGGGAAAACTTTGAGGTTGTTAAATCAAATGTCATGATGCAAAAAAGGAGGATGCTTACCACGTGTGTTTTTTTGAAATGGGCGGTATAGTTTTCAAAGCCTTTGCCAGCACTACCGCATTCCTGGCAACTCCAACCCGGGTCCTCATCAAGTAAGGCAGGACCTATAGACAAGAACAAGAGCTTAATAAAATATGCTAAAACATGGTAAGAGTGAGGAAAAACACCTCTGGGTAAGCTTGTGAGAAAGCTTTCCCAGTTTTGGGAAAGTTGAGGGTGTCGTTTAGGAGGAACAAATGGTAAATACGGAATAATTCTGTGTCCGCCCAGGTTGACAAGAATCCCAATGAAGCTCGGCTCAGGGGATATGAGCATTAAATTGCCAAATTCATTATGACTTTTCCAACATTGGAGTTCCACATCAATGCCAAAGCACTCTGTTAGATTCAGGAAAAACAAGAATTCAGACTCTATGCAAAAGGCAAACAAAAGGAAAAAAACAGAAGAAAGACATTAACCGCTTTCGACGTTAATAAGAGAGACTCCAGAGGAATAGACCGCTCGAAGGATGTCCATAGGGACGTCTTTTAGGATGCCTACGGCACTGATGGTAAGAGGACCAGAGTAGCCTAAGTTCTCCAACGCCTTTTTTATAACCGGGCCCACCTGACTAGCAGCATCGGCAGAGGGAACCGGACGCTTCTTGATGTCCCAAAAGACCGCTGTTACAGACTCTTTCGTCGCCATCGTGATCGGATCAAAACTTTAACCCTAAAAAGAAATAAACAAACTCAAAATTTGGGCAAACAAATCGCAGGTCGGTTTCCTAATCTATAACGGAAATCTTCTCCATCAGATTATCATTCGGAGGACTTTGAAAGTCACATACCTCGCTTGTTATCGGATCTGAAACGCCTGAACGAGAGAGAGAGAGAGAGAGAGAGAGAGAGAGAGAGAGAGAGAGAGAGAGAGAGAGAGAGAGAGAAGCCGTAATCGTTTCGATCGAATCATCTAGGTCAAATATAATAAATACGCGTGGTGGTGGGTTTATGTGGGCCGATACCCGTGGCCCATTACAACATCTCCATCAGTCTATTATATTTCGGGAAAAATGGTCTGAACTATTTGCAATGTGCCAATTGATACCTGACCTTTAGTCGTCGGTTAATTTAATCCCAAATAATATTCTTAATTTAGGGTTGTATGTCAATATGGTTAAAATCTAACAATATGCTCACATAAATTAACCATTCATAAGCATAAAGTAACCAAGCATGGTTTCACTAATTATTTAAAAGAGTTAGGCCTTTGAGCTTGATGGGCTGAGAGTAGGATTTAACACTTAGGCTAAATCCATGTGCAACAGTAGCCACACCCCCCCCCCCCCCCCCCCCCCAGACGATGAATCGAGCACGCCGAATTTTTTGACCAGGTGGCTTTGATGTACTCGGATCAAGCTTCCTCATCGTGTAGACCTAACAGGGCGTGTGGAGGAGACTCGCTCCTGACACATCATCTCCGCTTTCCCGCGTCTTCTAAGAAGATTAGGGGTTTCTACTTCTAAGGTCGGTTTGTGCTCCCGACACGTGCTTCCTTCGGCCCAGCGAGGGTTGACCTTTTACCACTGTATCTGATTAAAGTCACATTGAATAACAAACTCCACCTTGACGAATAATCACTCCTAACTCCAGCTCCTTCAGAATCTCGGGGGGAACACTTCTTCCTTTTAGCACTGGAAGACATGAAGTAGCTCCAAGTGATATGCTCAAATTTACCCTAGAGCTAAACACTCTCAAATTTAGAGGTCAATTGCAGTACTTAAGGTTATCGATCCACATAAAGTCAAGGAAAACACAAAAGATTATCAAATTCAGATTATGCTAGGTGAAATAATATTAAAACAGTAAATCAAAGCAATAAAAACGGTTGTGAAAATCAATTAAAAGAAAGTCAGGCACACGAAATTCCACAGTGAATCAGAATTGCAGATAAATCAGTTATTAGGAATATAAAGAGCAGTTCATGAACATGCACACGAAAGTAAAACAAACCAACTGTCGCTGCGAATATTTTCAATGTCTAAATCCTAGAAAACCAACTGTCGTTGCAAAATCAGGTTGATCTAAACAAGCAATAAATTCAGGCACAATTGTTCACAAAACACTAGACCAAATCCCTTTGCGAATAGGAATTTTGCTCATCAAAAACTAGTTTAGGTTATCAATTAAACTGTCGTTTGTATTAATTAACCCTAGATCAGATTTCAGTTCGCGAGGCTAAAATCAGCAGTAAGAACAAGTTAAGATGAAGAACATTCTAATGATTTTATCCTAATAATCATATCAGATCAGCAACTCATCAAACACTTTCAAAAACCCTAAACCTAACAAAAGAACTACTTAGACATGATCATAGAAGAAAACATGATTTTATTAAAGATAAGTCTAAGCAATTCAATAAAAGAAAGCATAAGTCTATACAATGACTTGGAAAACGTATTTATAAGGGTACAAAGTCGGCTAGAAACTTAAAAGTAAACATCAGGAAACTTCGGGCTTCGAACGGACTTTTCTGATGAAAATCTGGGCTTTGAGGAACAGGGTGTCGAGCGACACCATAGATGGTGTCGATCGACACCAATCTTCAAATCGTAAATCTTCTCTTCACAACTCATCGTGTCGAGCGACACACTTGGTCACTGATATATCATGGTTTTTACCCGTTTTCAACCATTATATACGTCGGTTTTGTATAGTATATTTGGTATTTGCGTGTCTTTTATAGTGTTTTGCAGGAAAATGGTCGGTTGGACCGAAACCATCCAAAGTGCTTCAAAGATCGACTCATAAGAACGATTTTCATTTGGATTTAGCTTCAGAGGTCTTCATAAAAGTTGTAGGTATTTGAGATAGCTTTCCAATGGAAGTGGTTTTAGGTCATTCCGATCTGTGGTTCAGGAGATATGGCCGTTTTACCGGAGGGGTATTTCCAGAGAGTTTCCCGTCGATCGACAGGGATTTGTGTCGATCGACAGGAAGCCTGCAGATGCCAAAACAACGCGTTTTTCAGATATTTCCACAGACGCCTTCGCGTCGATCGACAATGCTTTTAATGCTTTTAATGTCGATCGACGGCGGACCTGCAGACCTAATTTTGGGCACTTCTATAAATAGTTTTGTTTTGTTTTCATTGTAATTTATCTAGAAAACTTGTAAAAACTAGATCTATTCTCGTTTTGAGACTTAGAGAGAGAGAGAGAGAGAGATTTGGAAGAGCTTTTTGGAGGGAGATCCATATGTTCTTCATTCAATCACTACAAACCCTCTGTATCTCCTACTTTATCTCTTTTATGCAATTATATTCAGTTAATATGATTTCATCATCTGTTTCTGAGTGAAATTGCTTGTTAGGTTTTAGGGATTTCTTGGGTTATGATGAGAAATCGTTAAGGTTGCATATTTGTTGAGGTTTATCCGTTAGTTCTTCGTTTAGACTGTTCTCAATGCTTGATTCTTGCTTGATCACCTCGAATCTTGATTTTAGGATTGTTGGTTAGCCACGACAGTGGGATTAATAACCTGAATCTAGTCTAAATGGGCAAAGTTACTTATTCGCAAAGAAATTTGGCTTAGGGACTTTGTGAACATATTGAACTCGTGCTAAATGCTTGTTTAGATTCGATGAATTCGCAAAGAAATTTGGGATTTGAGTTTCTAAAGATAGATAGCTTTCGTAACGACAGTTAGCTGGCTATACTTTCGTGTTTGAGTTCTAGAACGGCGTTTAACAAAACCCTCGACAATTGTGTTATCTTAGATTTCGATTCAAGGAATTTCCATAGCTTAATCTTTGTCTCTTCGAGACCAATGTAAATTAAAACCATATCATCACTTGTTTCATAGTTCCATCTTTTGTTTACTTGTAAAAAGCATCGCTCTAGCTTAAGAATGGATCATTACAATCGTAGTGTATTAATCAAACCTCCCTGTGGATTCGATAATCCTTTGTGCTACAACGTACATAGGGGTTTTTGATGGCCCCAGCCCTGTGTAAAAAGGCTGACATCAAAATGGCGCCGTTGCCGGGGAGGTTTTTGCATTGATCATTGGGATTTTGATTCTTCTTAAAGCTAGAGTTTTATTTTTATTCCCTTTTGTTGCTAATCTTTTCACTTTTGTCATGAAGGAAGTGACAAGGATGAAGCAACCGTCAAGCTAGTGACGTTAAACGCGCCATTGGGGACCTCCCCAAACATATCCATAGTCAAGCTAATGACTTAAAATGAGCGCTTAATGGGAGTCAACCCATTTACTTTTCAATTTCGTACTTTTGTTTTGATTTTTTAGTTGAAATTTCGAATATTAAACGAACTTGAATTTTTATTTAAGGAATGCAATGAGTTGTTCCCGTTGATCGTTTGTTGAATGTCAGTAGATGCAGGTTTGGACAACTTCGGGCTTCGAACCAGACACTTTGCGAGAAGTCGACAAATACGAAGTTTGGACAGAGCCAGCACTGTCGATCGACATGATTCTTTGTCGATCGACACGAGGACCTCTAGAGAAACCATCTGAGTCTTTAAAATACTCTGTCGATCGACACAGAATACATTATGTCGATCGACAGGGACGTTTTAAAGATTTCAACAACACAACGGTCTAAGGCAGAACATGGTATGTCGATCGACAGAAGTCTATGTCGATCGACAGGACCCCCAAAAATTGGTAAATTCTGTATTTCTTTGATCAAGTTCGCATTTCATTTGATTTCTTTAACCAATCTCGGGCTTGATAACACTGGGGACAGTGTTGGTTAAGTCTGGGGGAGGAGTTTACTAACGGGTTTCTTTTTGTTTTGATTTTTGACTCAAATTTTTGGTTAAAAAAAATTTTTGTTTTATTGAGTCAAAACCATAGGAACATCCCTTCTTTTGGTCTCTTTCATCATGTGACCATTCTTCCAGGATCAACTTCAGAGTTAAGACTAATGAAAAATCCTAGGATAGACCAATTGACTAGAGAAGTCCGCTACTTCTAGTATAATCCGCCAAGTCAGAGCTATTGCACGATACTCTTGGGGATCGATGTCCATTGAGCTTGACTCCTCATTCATACCTGGTAAATGCAACCCTCTGTTGATAATAATGGTACTCCTCTCCCCGTATATAAAAAAAATATAGAATATATATACATGTATATAAAATATTACTAGGATTGGGGTGAAATGATAGTTCTCGAGTATGAGATAAGGAATAAAATCCAATGAATCTGTACTCGAGATGATCACCCAGCTCTAAAGCAGCAGTCTGAGTCCCTTAAAAAGGATGTTGAGGACGAGCAATCTCACGAGCCTGTCTCCTCACAAGGAACAATAGTAGTGAGTCACGAACCTGTCTCCTCACAAGGAACAACATTAGTGAAATATGCACTGCTTCGAGTTTAACAATCACAAAAATATGTATATATAAATATAAAACGAAATAAGTCTGGGGGAGAGATAGAGTACCAAATTTTGTATAGGTTGACTTATCACGGTATAGTATGGGAATGAGTCTAGAAGGTTCATGGCTTTGAGAACATTGAGATCAAGCGATGAAGACTAACGGATTATGCTGCAAAGTGGTGGATGGATTTGGAAGGTTGAGTTTGTCTGCGGAGAAGTACATGGCGGTCTGATTCTGGTTGGTTTTGGAAAGGTCAATTCGTTGCATCGAGAGAAGGTATGTTCTATGTTTTCAAACCTCTTTCACATTCTTGGTGTATGTTTTGCTTGAGGCCAAGCAAATGCTAAGTCTGGGGGGGTGATATATCATGGTTTTTACCCGTTTTCAACCATGATATACGTCGGTTTTGTATAGTATATTTGGTATTTGCGTGTCTTTTATAGTGTTTTGCAGGAAAATGGTCGGTTGGACCGAAACCATCCAAAGTGCTTCAAAGATCGACTCATAAGAACGGTTTTCATTTGGATTTAGCTTCAGAGGTCTTCGTGAAAGTTGTAGGTATTTGAGATAGCTTTCCAATGGAAGTAGTTTGAGGTCATTCCGATCTGTGGTTCAGGAGATATGGCCGTTTTACCGGAGGGGTATTTCCAGAGAGTTTCCCGTCGATCGACAGGGATTTGTGTCGATCGACAGGAAGCCTGCAGATGCCAAAACAACGCGTTTTTCAGATATTTCCACAGACGCCTTCGCGTCGATCGACAATGCTTTTAATGCTTTTAATGTCGATCGACGGCGGACCTGCAGACCTAATTTTGGGCACTTCTATAAATAGTTTTGTTTTGTTTTCATTGTAATTTATCTAGAAAACTTGTAAAAACTAGATCTATTCTCGTTTTGAGACTTAGAGAGAGAGAGAGAGAGAGATTTGGAAGAGCTTTTTGGAGGGAGATCCATATGTTCTTCATTCAATCACTACAAACCCTCTGTATCTCCTACTTTATCTCTTTTATGCAATTATATTCAGTTAATATGATTTCATCATCTGTTTCTGAGTGAAATTGCTTGTTAGGTTTTAGGGATTTCTTGGGTTATGATGAGAAATCGTTAAGGTTGCATATTTGTTGAGGTTTATCCGTTAGTTCTTCGTTTAGACTGTTCTCAATGCTTGATTCTTGCTTGATCACCTCGAATCTTGATTTTAGGATTGTTGGTTAGCCACGACAGTGGGATTAATAACCTGAATCTAGTCTAAATGGGCAAAGTTACTTATTCGCAAAGAAATTTGGCTTAGGGACTTTGTGAACATATTGAACTCGTGCTAAATGCTTGTTTAGATTCGATGAATTCGCAAAGAAATTTGGGATTTGAGTTTCTAAAGATAGATAGCTTTCGTAACGACAGTTAGCTGGCTATACTTTCGTGTTTGAGTTCTAGAACGGCGTTTAACAAAACCCTCGACAATTGTGTTATCTTAGATTTCGATTCAAGGAATTTCCATAGCTTAATCTTTGTCTCTTCGAGACCAATGTAAATTAAAACCATATCATCACTTGTTTCATAGTTCCATCTTTTGTTTACTTGTAAAAAGCATCGCTCTAGCTTAAGAATGGATCATTGCAATCGTAGTGTATTAATCAAACCTCCCTGTGGATTCGATAACCCTTTGTGCTACAACGTACATAGGGGTTTTTGATGGCCCCGGCCCTGTGTAAAAAGGCTGACATCAGTCACGTCGCTCGACACATCTTCCAAATAGTGATTCCGAACTTGCATCTTCGCCACTTCACTCTGAAATGCTCCGAAACCTCTAGTAAACATCTTTTAAGCTCGAAACGTCCTTTGTACCTAAGATTAACACCAAAACACTCGAAAACACCAAAAAGACTCTAAAACATGGACTTATATCGTGGTTGAAAACCGGTAAAAACCACGATATATCACCAAGCAATGCTTGAACTTCTCCACTGTAACTGGCTTGGTCAACATATCAACAACATTCTCCGACGTATGCACCTTCTCTAGCACGATCTCACCGCTATATGCTTCGTCCTTGCATGATACACTTGATTTTTTGCCAGAAAAATTGCACTATGGTTATCACAGTGTAGCTGAACTCCACCTTAATCAATACCCAATTATGTTACAAGTCCTAGAACCCAAAGTGCCTCCTTAGCTGCCTCTCCCATCGCTAGATATTCAGCTTCTGTGGTAGACATTGCAGAACCGATCTCCTGCATAGTAATCTTCTCTATGAGTCACCGGTTTAATCTTCATGATAACTGCAGCTTCTTTGGGATAAAAGATTTCCAAGATCTTGTTGGGGTCCCAAGTCTTTGTTCTGGTATCAATGAGCTCCGCAACTTTCATATCAACATTAATGAACATGTTTTGATCAAAAGTGGTCTCATTCCATCTATATCCAACCACGGATCAATCCACACCAAAATGGACTTTCCATTTCCCACTTTCTTGATCATACCTTGTAGAAGCAAAGCTCTTCCATGAATGATACTATTCCAGGAATAAGAAGGTCTAGCTCCTACCACAGCATCAATGAAATCCACTTGATCAAAATACCTACTTTTCAATACCTTTGCGACCAGAGAATCTGGACTTTGGATAAATCTCTATGCTTGCTTGGCAAGAAGAACCTGGTTAAAACACTCAAGGTCTCTGAAACCAATTCCATCTTGTTTCTTGGCTAGACACAACTTATCCCAGGTCATCTAATGCATCTTGCTCTTGTGTTCCACAGAGTTCTACCAATAATCAGAAATTGCACTTGTCAAATTAGCAATGGTTTTTTTGGGAAATTTGAAGCAGGACATCATCAACCCTTGATCCTTCTCCTTTTGTTCGCAGGACATGGTTGATTATAACTCGATCTGGAAACGGTTCATATTTGCGATGAGGAAGAATGAAGAGCTGGAGGAGCAGAATGAGAGGGATTCTGCTCGAGTCGAGCGACTTCAGAAGGAGGTCAACTCTCTGAAGAAAAAGAACGAGTCGTTAAAGTCCGAGGTGGCCCAACGTGGCTCTACGGCGGAACTAAAAAAACTATAGAAGTACGCAGGAGAACGGGACAAGCTGGTAGCAGAATGAGCAAACGTGCGGTGGAAAGGGGTTCCTTTATAGCAAATCTTTGCAAGTAAAACAAGGAGGAAAGGAAAGAGAGGAAACACGCAGAGAAAAGGTTTGGCAAGATCAAAGAGCACCTTAAGACGACGGAGAAGGCCAACGCAGAGCTGGTTGAACATGCTTGAACTGAGATATCTCGCCTTTGGTCCTCCTGGTGGGAGTACAATCTTACATCTGTTAGGCTGGCGGCCGAGCAAGTTTGCGCTAATCTCAGCGAACAAGCGCAGACTTCTTTTACGCGGGCCCAGACGCATTTTATGGAGCAAAAGAATTATCAACAAATTAATAGCCTAGCAAACAAGGCTAAGACTCAGCTTGATCTTCTAGATTCGGTGGAGGCATCATGAGTTGAGATTGCTTGCAAGGATAGAAAGGAGGTTCAAGCCAGGTACGATGGTTATTTGGGGGAGATTCGGTCGCTTGTGCTGACAGACTTCTCCGATCGTGGTTATGAGTTTACTCCTAAAGTCCTCCTTGATAGCTATAAGTGTGGTTGTGTTCCTTCCCCATTCGGAGAAGAAGAGTTCGGAATCGAGGAGTCCTAGGTGCTTTACCTTTACAATAGCAGCAAGTTCATTGAGCCCAAAAATATTGATGATACTGCGGGGAATGACGTTCCTCCTGATCTCACTGAGGAGGTTCTTAGGGGTGTCACCGCAGATTCTTCAAGGTTAGTTGAAACTATTCATTGATATATTTCACATCTTATTTTGAGTATTGGTGAAATACCGATCGAAGAAATTGCTGACATGGTAATTAACAGGGATGCTCCCACTAAGCAAGGACTAATGGAGGAGTAAGGTTGTGACCCAGTGACTGGTGAAGTTCTTGAGCCTCTCTCGACTACGATTCGTGCCCCCAGCTTCAGAAGCCCTGAATGACTCACCGCCCATCTCTCTCTCTCTCTCTCTTTATTTCCTTTATGTTGTATTTTAACGAGCCGAGTGTGGCTTTTGAACTCGAAACATGTAATGATGATTCCACCCTAGGCCAACGAAGGCTCGGTTTAACTCTCTCTTTTCCTGAGAAATGGATCCTCTAGTTTTTATTATGATTTTATCCTTTACGTGTTTGCGGCTAAGTTTGATACTTAGGCATTTTATAGTTTTGGGTTTGTGTTGATTCATCCTGATCGCGCGTTGGATAGTCGGATAGGTTTGTCTAGAGGTCGAAACTTGGCTTACGACAAGATCCGTCTAGTGGCTAAGTTTGCGAGGACACTCAGCTTATAATTACTAAGACATTCCTAGGAAAATGAGTAGGTTGGGGCTTAGCTTATATTCGCATTCGATTGTTAACTGACTTAGAAAATTGTAGATTATTTCACTTTTACAATTGAGAGAAATGCAAATAAATATGTTTCTGGTCGAATACTAGGCTACAGTATCGATAAAGATTTTAGCTCGGAGCTGTCGAAAAGGTGTTGTTTAGTTAGTGTAATGATCGAGTAGACAACGAAGTATATAAATTTTTAACTATCATGGCTCAACTTACGAGGAAGTTTCCTACGTACCCATTAAATAGGGGTCAAGCCGAACATCGTTTAATTTACAAGTGAAAAATAAATACTGCGTTCAGAAACAAATAGTGAAGGGTCCCCAGCTTGTTACCAAGTTGTCTAAAAGCATGTTACCATTCAGGGTTGAGTACAAGGTACTTAGTTTTTTTTTTGGTGTGATGGAAATAGTGAAGGGTCGAAAAATCGAAGTTGTTCACGTGATTCTTCGGGAGGGAAGCAGGTCGTTCGGTAAGCGTGGTTGGTGGTGGTATCGCTTGAGTGACATCGAGTTCCAGGCCCAAAGAATCGGTGTTTCATCCATGGTTTCAGTCTGTATACTCTCGGGCAAACTATTTTGGTTACTCGGTACAGTCCCTCCTAGTTGTCGCCGAGCTTGCCAACGTTGTATTCCTTGGTATTTTTGTATACTCGGCATAAGACAAGGTTGCCAATGTCAAAACTGCGGTTCTGGACACGCTTGTTATAGTATCAAGCTGCTGCTTATTGGTAGTTTTAGATCCGAAGAAGTGCCGTATCGCGTTTTTCCTCGACGTAATCCAAGTTGTCTAAAAGCATGTTACCATTCAGGGTTGGGTCCTTTGGCTAAAAAAACTCCACTGAATACCCGTCAGGCCCCGGACTTTTATTTAGGGGCAAAGCAAAAACTGTGACTTTAACTTCCTCTTCTGACTTTTATTTAGAGGATACTCATTTTAAACTCTAAGATAAGCAAAGTGAGTCATGTTGCCCAATGTAATACAAATCTGAATAAAAAAGAGCAGCAAAAAGATAAGTGAAAGAGAACAAAATAGAGCGCAAAAAATTTCATTCTACACAAAAACGAAACAATGGTAAGATATCAAAATATTGTTATGATCGTTAGGTTTAACAGATCTTAAAGCGAGGGTCAAAGATAATTTTTGGCAGTTCCTTCTCCCATTTAGAAAGCGGTGCTACTCCTCTCTCCTTGAGCAATTCCTGAAAATAATAGCAATGACAAAGGAATAAGAAACGAAATATTAAATAACTACTCAAATACCCCAGAAACTAAAGATCATTCTACATAATTTCACACGTTTCCAAACATGAAAATTTACACTAGAAGATGCACCATTATCAGTGCTTAAACGTGCAAAGCATTTCTATATGCTAACAAGATCCATCTACCAAAGAAAATTCCAATGCATTATGCATGATCTTCTTTTCTCCTTTTTAGACTTGTTTAAATTAGATGCATCAGAATGGCTAAAATCCATGTGCAGAAAGAAAAACATGAGAAGGCGAAACCTATAACAAACCCTGGGTCAAAAAAGACAAAAAAGAAGTCTGGAGTGGTACTTTGGTTTCGATCAATTGGAGGTAATTATAATGCACCAACCATCATTGTAGGAGAAATCCACATCCCCTCGAGAGAAATCTTAATCTCTCAATGTGCCCCACGTCCACTCTCGGCCCATGGGCCCACCCATGTCCGACGGTCGGTGCGTTAGTCTGGGAGACTCGGAAGTTTTATTTACTGATCCTGCAAATCACCACTTGATCTTTTCTCGTGTTTTGACCTCACTCACATGATACTGAAAATCACTTCCCAATAAGTCACCCATCATGAAACTACTCATGTTCAAGCACGCTTAACTCTGGAGTTCCCACAAGACCTTGGAGGATTTGAATGGATTTGAACTACTAAATAGGTTGGTTCTCTACTCATAAGCCCAATTAAGTTAGTTATGTTTATAAAGCCTCAAAACTAATTAGCTCTAGGCTAATGTTCCTAGCTAATATTTTTCTTTTGCCATCAACTAGAAAAAGATGCAAAAAGTATCAGAACGTAAAAGAGATAAAAAGAGAGTAAATGGAAAAGAAAAAGAGAAGAGGATCTCTACAGACCGTGAAGGGGAAGAAAATAAGAAAAAGAAGTGCAGGAGGAGAAGTCTTGATGTAACACCCGTGAACCAAAAATGGGACTTTTGGGGGTGTCGATCAACACTGTAAGTGTGTGTCGATCGACACCGGGTCGTTGTTCTCGGGAATTTTGGCAGAGAGTATCGTGTCGATCGACACGGTGTGTCTGTCGATCGACACGAAGCCATCGTTTCTCGGATTTTTGGGCAGAGAGTGCCGTGTCGATCGACACAAGGTGTGTCTGTCGATCGACACGGGTTAAAATCAGACCTAAGTTGTGAAAACTAGGGTTTCCTATAAAAAGCTCTCACTCTCATTTTTCCTTTTGGTGGCCGTGGGAAAAAGAAGAAAAAGAGAGGAGAAAGAGAGATTAAAGGATTTTGAGAAGTTTTAAAAGGAAATTCTTGTGGATTCTCCTTAGATCTCAATCCTAGATTGTGTGCCTTCGTGGGGAGAGCTTGGGGTGTTGGATTCGTGCGGGAAATCGGAGATTGAAGCTCGTGTTCTTCGTGTTCTTCGTGGGTTTCCTCATTTTTCTTCAGATCTAAGGTGAGTGCGCGACCATAGGTCCTTGAATTGAGTAATGGATGTTGTATGATTGTTTGTTGTGTGTTTGGGTGGATTTTTGTGGTTAAAATCGCAGGTTTATGGTGTGGATTGAAGGGATTTGGCCATGTGAGGATAGGCCAAACTCGGACAGCAGGCTTGCCGTCGATCGACAGGATTGCTTCCTGTCGATCGACACGAGTAGTTTTGTGGCTGTCGATCGACAGGGTTGCTCCCCGTCGATCGACACAAGACCTGCTGTTCCTGTTTTTCTGTTTTTCCGTTTTCTGTTGTTTGCTTGTTCCGTGCATTGTCTGATAACCCTGGTATTTCATGTATTGCTTTATTCAGGTAATTTGGCCTGTAGATGGGACGACCGCCTCACTAAGTATTTGTTAAATACTTACGCAACTCGTTTTTCCCAATTGTGTTGCAGGTAAAGGCAAGGTTTGATCGCGGAATCATGGCCAGAGGAGGGGATGATAGGCTCTTGTTTTGTATAGTCTGTTGTTTATAGTCTAATCTAGTGAACCTGGTGTTAGGATGCTAGACTTATTTTGTGTGTTCCCGGATTTAATATTGACGCTATTATCTGGATATTTGTATGGCTTTTTGTGCGGTTGTTGGTTGAATGATTATCCTGGAATGCTATTATGGAGTAATTAACAAAAAAAAAAAAACTTGTGCGTCACATTTTGGTATCAGAGCCCTTACGGTTCTAGGGCTAGTGGTGATTTTGATGAACTGAGACTATGTGTGTTAATTGATTGTTGTGTGTTAATCAATTCTAGTCGTAGTATCATCCTCTCCGGCCTTCAAAGAGATTCCGCGGTAAGTTGTTTGTTTGATTGTGACTTCTAAGGGTACTTATCTGCTTGTCGTGTTGCAGTGAGATGGATACCCGAGCTAGAGGTCGTGGCAGAGTGGTAGCCCGTGGTGGCAGAGCAGTAGCCCGTGGGGGCAGAGTGGGTGGCCGTAGAGGCCGGGGTCGTGGTCGTGGACCAGTTGTGGAGTCAGCAGAGAGCGCGGCGCAGAGTGCATCCTCAGGTGGAGCAACCGCGTCAGAGTCCTAGTCCCTTAGTGCCAGTGCGTTGGCTGGTGCCGGTAGAGGAGGGGGAGTTCCAGTGGGCCCTGGTGGGGGTGCTGCTGTGGCTCCAGGTCGTGATGACCAGGTTGTCGGGTTGCTGACGCAGTTGTTGGCACGTTTTCCGCCTGTGGCTCCTGAGCAGGCTCCGGGTGTTCCTCCAGAGGCAGGTTTGCAGCAGGGGGCTGTAGTGGCTGAGGGGCAGGTGCCATCTTACCTAGAGATTATGGGGCATATGCAGAGGATCGGTACGCCGTCGTTTGAGGGCCGTGTGGGTCCTGCGGAGGCGGATGAGTGGCGCTTGAGAGTGGAGCGTAACTTCAGATCGATTCGTTGTCCCGCGGAGTATCAGGTAGAGTTAGCCATTCACTATCTGTGTGGTGATGCGCATCTGTGGTGGCGAGCTATCGAGGCTCGGAGAGCGGTGTGGACCTGGGGAGAATTCTTAGCCGAGTTCAATGCTAAGTATTTTCCTCAGGAGGCTCGAGATCGTCTGCAGCTCAGTTTTATGTCGCTTCAGCAGGAAGGCCGTTCTGTGCGCGAGTATGATGCCGAGTTTGGCAGATTGTTGGTGCATTCGGGCCGCGATATCGAGGATGAGAGGACTCTTATGCAGAGGTTTTTGCATGGACTTCGGTTGAGTATCCGGTCTCAGTGCAGAGGTGCCAGTTATGCCTCGAGGGCAGAGCTGGTAGAGCTTGCGGCAGCGATTGAGGAGGATCAGCGCGAGCAGGCCGGTTCGTTAGTGGTTCCGCGTGTGGTTGCTCCTGTTGCTCAGCCGAGGGGTCAGCAACAGCAGCAGCAGCGGCGTGGTTCTGGTCCCGGCAAGGGCAGTCAGCCTGCGCAGGGCCAGAAGAGGAGGCAGGATGATCCTTCTAGGGCGGGTTCTGGTAGCCTCGGGCCGCAGGGTTGTTTCGGGTGCGGTAGTTCCGAGCACCGGGTGGCGAGCTGTCCTAAGGTCTCTCGGGAGGCTAAGGTTTGCTACCACTGTCGCGAGCCGGGGCATATCAGGTCGAGGTGCCCCTAGTTGCAGCAGCCGGGTGTTGCAGCGATTCAGCCAGTTGAGGTGCAGCCTTTGAGTCAGGTTGCGGCAGTGCAGCAGCCGATAGGCCAGATTGGACCTGCACCGCGCGTGTATCCTTCGGGAGAGTCCGGTCAGAGCAGTGGAGCCGGGCAGATCACAGGTAAAATTCTAGACTCAAACTTCGTGAAATTCTTAGAGGTAGAATTTTCCTTGTTGTTGTGGTTTGTGTTCTGTTATTTAATTGTGATCGAGTCTCAGGGTTCCCAACGCATGTGGTATGTGTAGGGACCTTGTTAGTGGGCGGCTTTGAGTCCCACGTGATGTTTGATTCCGGAGCATCGCACTGTTATATTACCCCGGAGCGTGTCGAGCGTAGTGGCATCCGGAGTAGCGCTGGTGAGCGCGCAGGCATGGTCAAAGTGGCTGGAGGTGGATTCCTGGCTACTTTGGGCCGTGCTAGGGCAGTGGATGTCCGGATAGCTGGGCATTCGATGCCAGCGGACTTGGTGATTAGTCCAGTGGCGCTGTATGACGTGATCCTAGGGATGGACTGGTTATCGTTCTACCGGGTTCATCTGGATTGCTTCAGGGGCAGAGTGAGCTTCGAGCGAGATGGCGGCAGGTTGTCGTTTCAGGGTTTGAGGCCGGTTTCTGGTAGTCTCGTGATCTCGGCTGTTCAGGCGGAGCGGTTGTTAGAGCGGGGTTGCGAGGCTTATCTGGCGACGATTGTTATGTCGGAGTCTAGTGGTGAGGTTGCTTTGGAGGATATCCGGGTTGTTCAGGAGTTCGAGGATGTTTTTCGGTCGTTGGAGGGATTGCCACCATCTCGGTCCGATCCTTTCACGATTGAGCTTGAGCCTGGGACAGCTCCGATATCTAAGGCTCCTTACAGGATGGCTCCAGCAGAGTTAGCAGAGCTGAAGAAGCAGTTGGAGGACCTATTGGGTAAGGGTTTCATTCGACCGAGTGTGTCACCGTGGGGAGCGCCGGTGTTGTTTATGAGGAAGAAGGATGGGAGTTTCCAGTTGTGCATCGATTACCGGGGACTTAACCGAGTCACTGTGAAGAACAGGTACCCTCTCCCGAGGATTGATGAGTTGCTGGATCAGTTGAGGGGTGCGACCTGGTTCTCCAAGATAGACTTGGCTTCAGAGTATCATCAGATTCCGATTGCTGAGGCAGATGTTCGCAAGACGGCATTCAGGACGCGTTATGGGCATTTTGAGTTTGTAGTGATGCCTTTTGGTTTGACGAATGCGCCTGCAGCTTTCATGAGATTGATGAACGACGTGTTCAAGGAGTTCTTGGACGTGTTTGTTATCATCTTTATCGATGACATCCTGGTTTATTCGAGGAGTTCCGAGGAGCACGAGGTGCATTTGCGTTTGGTTCTCGAGAGGCTTCGGGAGCAGAAGCTGTATGCTAAGTTGAGCAAGTGCAGGTTCTGGCAGCGAGAGATGGGTTTCCTTGGTCACATTATGTCTGCAGAGGGAGTTTCTGTGGATCCCGCTAAGATTGAGGCTATTCGGGATTGGCCTAGACCGAGCAGTGCCACCGAGATCAGGAGTTTCTTGGGTTTGGCAAGTTATTATCGGAGATTCGTCAAGGGCTTTGCGAGTATGGCGCAGCCGATGACGAAGCTGACCGGTAAGGATGTTCCGTTTGTTTGGTCACCGGAGTGCGAGGAGAGTTTTGCGAGGCTCAAGGAGATGTTGACTAGTACGCCGGTGTTGGCATTACCCGAGCCGGGGAAGCCTTATACCGTGTATACTGATGCTTCGGGAGTTGGTCTGGGTTGCGTTTTGATGCAGGAGGGTCGAGTCATCGCGTATGCTTCGAGGCAGTTGCAGGGTAGTGAGCGTAATCGGCCTACGCATGATCTGGAGCTGGGAGCAGTAGTGTTTGCTCTGAAATTCTGGAGGTCTTATCTCTATGGAGGGAGAGTTCAGATCTACACGGACCACAAGAACCTGCAGCACATCTTTACTCAGCCGTTGCTGAACATGAGACAGAGGCGTTGGGTCGAGTTGTTGGCGGATTATGATCTGGAGATCATTTATCGTCCGGGCAAGGCTAATCTGGTGGCAGATGCCTTGAGTCGGCGGAGGTCCGATTCAGCCCGCGAGCGGGATATCGGGGAGTTGGTAGGCGAGATTAGCATGTTGCGTCTTTGTGCTTTCTCGGAGGAGCCGTTGGGCTTGGAGGCAGTTGATCGGGCAGAGTGGCTCAGCAGAGCGATCAGATGTTGCTAGATTCGTCGCGAGCAGCAGGGTCTGAGTATGTTGTCTCTCCGAATGGGACGATTTTGATTCGTGGTCGAGTGTGTGTACCTCGCGATGAGGTGTTGAGGCATGAGATTTTGAGTGAGGCTCATGCGAGCAAGTTCTCGATTCATCCGGGTGCGACCAAGATGTACCGTGATCTCAAGCAGTATTATCATTGGGTCGGGATGAAGAGAGATGTGGCAGCTTTTGTGTCTAAGTGCAACACGTGTTCGTTGGTCAAGGCCAAGCACAAGGTTTCGAGTGGCAAGCTGCAGAGTTTACCCATCCCCGAGTGGAAGTGGGATATGATTACGATGGATTTTGTGGTCGGGTTACCTACGTCGCGGACGTACGATGCTATTTGGGTGATCGTGGACCGATTGACCAAGTCAGCACACTTTTTGGCAATTAAGAAGACCGATGGAGCGGCTAAGTTGGCTAAGAAGTTTGTGCGAGAGATTGTGAGGCTGCATGGAGTGCCAGCCAGTATTGTTTCTGATCGAGACCCCAGGTTTGCATCTGAGTTTTGGAGAGCCTTTCAGGCAGAGATGGGCACTAAGGTGCATATGAGTACAGCTTATCATCCGCAGACTGATGGGCAGTCAGAGAGGACTATTCAGACTATGGAGGATTTGCTGAGGATGTGTGTTTTGGATTGGGGTGGTCAGTGGGCTGATCATTTGAGCTTAGTGGAGTTTGCGTATAATAACAGCTTTCAGGCGAGTATCGGGATGGCTCCTTTTGAGGCTCTATATGGGAGGCCATATAGGACGCCTTTATGCATGACCCAAGTGGGGGAGCGCAGCATTCATGGGGCCACTTATGTTCAGGAAACGACAGAGAAGGTTCGGATTGTGCGGTTGAACATGAAGGAAGCCCAGGATAGACAGAGGAGCTATGCGGATAAGCATAGACGTGAGCTTGAGTTCTCAGTGGGAGATCGCGTGTATCTCAAGATGGCTATGCTGAGGGGTCCTAACAGATCCATAGCAGAGAACAAGCTCAGTCCGAGATTTATGGGTTCGTTCCGGGTGGTGGAGCGTGTTGGACCAGTAGCTTATCGGCTAGAGTTACCACCGATCATGAAGGCATTTCATAAGGTTTTCCATGTGTCGATGTTGAGGAAGTGCCTGCATGAGTCGGAGGAGCTAGTGCCAGAGATCCCTGCGGATCTTCAGCCTGATATGACGGTTCCGGCGGTTCATGTGAGAATCCTGGAAAGGAGGATCAAGGAATTGCGTCAGAAGAAGATCCCGTTGTTGCGTATCCTATGGGATTGTGGCGGTTGCCAGGAGGAGACTTGGGAGCCGGAGGCAAAGATGAAGCTGAAGTTCAAAAAATGGTTCGACGAGCAGGTCGCCATTTGAGCTTAGTTTTTCCTTGTGGTTCCAGTTTCGTGTAGGCTTTGTGTCTGTAGTGTTTTGGTTCATGTATGTTCGTTCGTTGTATCGATATACATTTTCCTTGGAGATTTATGAGATGCGTTTTCTTATATTTCTGAGTTATCAGTTGGTGTTTCTGATTTATCGTTGTGTTTGCCAGTGATGGCGTGTTTTGTGGATATTCTGGTGGGAGTATCGAGTTTAGACCATGCGAGGTGACCTAGTCGCTGGTGTTTATATGCGTTTTTAGATTTTTATTACGATTGACTCATGTGCCTGTATTGGGACGGTGGTTCCTCTATGGTGCGGCAGAGGGGACGGAGGTTCCCTAGAGTGTGCCTGTATTGGGACGGTGGTTCCTCTATGGTGCGGCAGAGGGGACGGAGGTTCCCTAGAGTGTGTGATGAGTCAAACGTAATAAACGTCTAAGGAACGTGTGTATAAACATAGGATTAGTTCATAGGTCTCTGAGATTGTGTGAGAATCTCTTGTGGGATTCGAGGTCGAATCCATATTAGTGGGGGAGAATTGTAACACCCGTGAACCAAAAATGGGACTTTTGGGGGTGTCGATCGACACTGTAAGTGTGTGTCGATCGACACCGGGTCGTTGTTCTCGGGAATTTTGGCAGAGAGTATCGTGTCGATCGACACGGTGTGTCTGTCGATCGACACGAGGCCATCGTTTCTCGGATTTTTGGGCAGAGAGTGCCGTGTCGATCGACACAAGGTGTGTCTGTCGATCGACACGGGTTAAAATCAGACCTAAGTTGTGAAAACTAGGGTTTCCTATAAAAGGCTCTCACTCTCATTTTTCCTTTTGGTGGCCGTGGGAAAAAGAAGAAAAAGAGAGGAGAAAGAGAGATTAAAGGATTTTGAGAAGTTTTAAAAGGAAATTCTTGTGGATTCTCCTTAGATCTCAATCCTAGATTGTGTGCCTTCGTGGGGAGAGCTTGGGGTGTTGGATTCGTGCGGGAAATCGGAGATTGAAGCTCGTGTTCTTCGTGTTCTTCGTGGGTTTCCTCATTTTTCTTCAGATCTAAGGTGAGTGCGCGACCATAGGTCCTTGAATTGAGTAATGGATGTTGTATGATTGTTTGTTGTGTGTTTGGGTGGATTTTTGTGGTTAAAATCGCAGGTTTATGGTGTGGATTGAAGGGATTTGGCCATGTGAGGATAGGCCAAACTCGGACAGCAGGCTTACCGTCGATCGACAGGATTGCTTCCTGTCGATCGACACGAGTAGTTTTGTGGCTGTCGATCGACAGGGTTGCTCCCCGTCGATCGACACAAGACCTGCTGTTCCTGTTTTTCTGTTTTTCCGTTTTCTGTTGTTTGCTTGTTCCGTGCATTGTCTGATAACCCTGGTATTTCATGTATTGCTTTATTCAGGTAATTTGGCCTGTAGATGGGACGACCGTCTCACTAAGTATTTGTTAAATACTTACGCAACTCGTTTTTCCCAATTGTGTTGCAGGTAAAGGCAAGGTTTGATCGCGGAATCATGGCCAGAGGAGGGGATGATAGGCTCTTGTTTTGTATAGTCTGTTGTTTATAGTCTAATCTAGTGAACCTGGTGTTAGGATGCTAGACTTATTTTGTGTGTTCCCGGATTTAATATTGACGCTATTATCTGGATATTTGTATGGCTTTTTGTGCGGTTGTTGGTTGAATGATTATCCTGGAATGCTATTATGGAGTAATTAACAAAAAAAAAAAAACTTGTGCGTCACACTTGATGACGAGAAATAGAAGGGACATAAGACGGAGATGTTACGGTGGAGGCTATGGTGGCGGAAGAGAAGGCGTCATATCAAGTCTTGTAACGTTTCTGTGATGACAATAGTGGTACTCTCTGATCTTTACAAGGTGGAGCTAGAGATCACAGATCTACAAGGTGTAGTGAAAATAAAGCTAGAGAGATGAAGTGGAAATATGATCAGAACCGAGCTGGTAACTTCGGAGCTTTATTGCTGGCGACTGGAGCATTGGATGGCTTTGAAATTGGTGGCATTGCGACCGTGGCATTCTTAGCTTTCCAATGATATCAAGAAGGAGCCTTATATCCATCGGGTCGCCATGTGGACTCCTTTCTTTAGACGCACGTAAGCTGATTATGTCAGTCAGGGACAGTTCCGATGCTGGTACTTTGAGGATCCATTTGGAGGATCAAATGAATTCCGATAGCACCGAAAATTTGTGGAGTTATTCTTGGCACTACTATCTTCAGAATAAATGGGTGGATCATAAATTGGACGGTTAGTTTGTCTATTATTTGTGTTTTCCGAAGCATAGTTGGCGCAACTCATGTTATTAATCAAAATGATGAATTGTATTGTTGGATTGGTGAAATGAGCTCGGTATGAGCTGGAATATTGCAGGATTCTTATGGAATCATGAGAAGAGTTTGGGAGCAAGGTCTTGGCGCAATTTCAGAGGCTTCGAAGACTTGTGGCTAAGGTGAGGGTGGGATCTATGTTGCTTTAGTATTAGATAACAATAGGCATTCATATATGCTAAGTCTAGGAATGAAATGTTTGATGGTTGTTGGTCTTATATGCTAAGTCTAGAATAAAATGATTGATGTTTTCTGGTTGTTAAGTGTAGTTATTAATGATTGATTGATGTTGTGGAAATTATGTGATAAAGTTATATGGTAATGAAAGAATGTTAAAAGATTAAATGATTGTTTGAGATTGTTAGAATGTTACAGTTCTATGGACGATCGCGTATGTAAGCCCGTTATAGAACTTTATATGTTGGACTACTGACGATCGCGTATGTAAGCCCGTTGTAGATCCATTAGGCCATAGTGTGGGCCAGTGACGGGAGAACATACCCAAAACAGTAGAAAGGGGTTGGCTCCGTCGTGAGTAAATGTGTAAAGAAAAGAAAAATAAAGAATGAGAAAAGAAAAGTATGTGGAAAGTTAAGATAATGTGTGAAAGATTTAAAGATGAGAAAAATGAATAAGTAATATATTATTTGAGAATGAAGTGTTATGATTGTTAGTAATAAGTTGTGTAATGATATTTCTGGTTTAGTGTATTTTATTTTTTATTGTTGATCGAGTATTAAAGTTGTTGTGGGTGACATCCTCACTGAATAAGTTGGTATTCACCCCCTTTTTCCCTTTCTAGTGTGTGCAAATTTGTTACTTGTTGGTCAAGTTAGGGCGCGAGACCTAGGGCTCAAAGTGATCAGGAACAAGGCGTGTCAGTAATAATCAGAGTCATCCATAGAGATCGTGTAAACTAAGTGTAATTGGCTTTTCTTTTTTTCCTTTTTTGAGAAAAAAAATTGGCTTTTCTTTTGAGATCTAAATCTTTTCTTTTATGAATTGGGATGATAAATTCCTAAGACATTAGACATCAATACGGGAAAAAAAGAAAACAACATTAGCTTCTGGTAACATATTAAGATAAAGTATACCATTATCACATTCCTAAACAAATTTATGATCTAGCTATTTTACTCAAATAAGTTTGTCAACTCCAAAAATCGCATGCATGTTTTTCAAAATACGTGTATCTCGGCTAAAGATTATAAGTTATAACCAATTACGTCGAATAACTAAGACCAACGTTGAGTGTTTGTTGTTCACAACTTTTTACTGAAATTGACAAAAGAAACGATTAGTTGAATTGAATTTGTTTGTCGTAAAATAGTCTCATCTTTTTTAAAACAGATTTCTTCCATTGCATTTCGCATTTTTCCTTATGAAGCTACACAGTGTGCATCATGGAATATATGCTAAGTTTCCTATTGAAAAAGTTGCAACCAAATTAAGTAGATTATATTTTAGTTGAGCATACATTAAAGTTCGTACAATTTGAAAAAGTTTCCGTGGTGAAACTTTTGGATGTAAAGTAAAGAAGAAATAAAAGAACAACTTATCAAAAGACATTAACATTACAAAAGACAAACGTATAGAAACGAAACTATATATATACCCGAAATTGTTGTCTAGCATGTCTAAGAGCATGACCATTGGTGACACCGCATGGTCTAAAGTATTAAAATTTGAGTAAAAGGAAGAAAGAGAGTGTTTTTGTAGGGTAGATTGAAATATAAAATTTGAGTAAAAGGAAGAAAAAGAGTGTGTTTGTGGATAAAATTAGATCTTTTGGATCTTTAGGGATCTAATATTAGATCTTTTGGAGAGTGTTCTAAAAGAGAGGGATCTAATTTTAAATATAAAATTAATAAAAGTTGAGTAAAAGGATGAAAGAGAAAGTATAAAGTTAAGTAAAAGGAAGAGAGAGGGTGTGTTTTAATAATTTAAAAATTACATTGGATCCCTTAGGGTCTCCAATGGTCATGGCCTAACACTTAAAAAGGCATAACGATCTATCATCCATGCATGCAACAATCAACGTGATTAAATATCAATTTTCCTAACACTTTTGAAGTTTGGGTTATTCTTTTATCTCTTTGCTATATTTTCTGTTACAACTATACACGTGATGTATAGAAGCATTACATCTACAACTATACGCGTGATGTTGATATATATATACTTCGCCTTTATCACCACCCGATAAATTGGATTAAATTCGGGACTTATTTAGAACCAACGGCATTCACTAATCGGCATTTTGATCAACAATAACACTTTTGTATTTTGATATTCTTGAAGACTTTTTACGCCAAATTCTCTACCTTTTCTCTTTACCTTTATACACTAAATTGAATTGAATTAATATAGTCTATGATAAACATATCAAACTATCCACAAATGCCACATATACAGTTAAAAACATATACTTTATGGAATATGATAGATAACTCAAACCACAACATATTGAAATTTACATACATATACACCCATGACCCGTAATCAGCAACTACTTACCTTGCATATTCTGGAATCAGAGAAGAAATATAATGTTTATTAATATTCACTATGGCTCTCTAAAATAATGATCATTCGTTTTTTTTGTATCAAACACATTTAAAAAAAATATATATGTTGATCAGACAAGTTGTATTATGTTTTGATTGTACTGAGACTTATGAATCATCTCAATACAAATTTTGGAATGCATCTAATTTTAAACAGAAAATAAATCATATGATTTAAAATTCATTGGTTAATTATTATGTTATTTTTATGAATTGATATGGAAGAAATTCATTAAAATCAGTTGCATTAAAGAGGCTAAAAGGGAAAATTAGATTTTTAGGTCAATTTGTTTTTGGATTTGGTGATCTACACCTTTATCCTTTTAGATTGGTGACATACACTTTAGTTAGAATAAAAATCCTTTAGTACCCTTAAATTCATGAATTGTAGGATTTGAAAATTATTTTTCAAAACTTATTATGATTTAAATATATAATTAAATTTCGGATTTATTTTAATTTTATTTTGAAAATTCATTTATTTATTGATAACATTAATTGAAATAAAGGTGATTTTACAAATTAAGGTGTAATTTTACAAGTTCTTATTATTCATTTGTTATATGTTTGAATTTTTTTTTTTTTGAAATGTTTGAAAACATTATTTCACATTTGATAAAATATTAATTTTTACAAATTGAAAACATTAATTGATAAATAGGTTATATTACAAATTAAGGTGTAATTTTACAAATTGAAATAATCATATACAAACATTTATTTTCTTTCTTAATTTTGGAAAATACATTTATTCATTTTTGGAAATTGTTTTTATAATTAAATGCAGAATATAATCTAACTAAATATTTGATTTTCTTAACTAAAAATTTGATTTCCTAAATTTTTGGAATTTGAAAAATAATTTTAGAATTGGTATTATAAATTTTGCAGAACATTGAACAAACTGAAGAATACATATTCTATATTTTGTAGAACGTAGAGCAAAGTAAAGATTATATATTCTGAAATTTAATTCTACAAATTTTAGAATGTTAGTGAGTTTTTAGAACATAGACCAATGTCTAGATGACATATTCTGATATTTTCTCCTAAATAATCTAGAATGTGGGTGTGCTCTAAATTTTTAGAACAAAGAATAGAGTTAATAATACAAATTCTAAAAATTGTAGAACATGTACAATCGGTAGATTACAATTTCTAAACTTTTAGGAACATGTATAGGCAGAAGAATGTACATTCTGTATCAAACAGATTAAATTTAGAAATCCAAATTTTAGTGTAATGGTTACAAATTAAAATTTTCATCTTTGATAAAAAGTTTTATTATTTCACTTGTTATATGATTGAAAAAAAAAGTTTTGGAAAAACTAATTATTTATATAAAAAGGGTAATTGTGGACAAAATTGACAATGTCAAATAAAAGTGTATATGACCAAATTAAAATTTAGAAAACCTTTTAAATCAGTTTCCCCGTTTTATTATAAATTGAGTGAAAAAAATATGTATATAAGAAAGTGTTCTAAAACTTTTACAATTGTGGGAGGCTAGGTCAAATATTGTCGCTAGAGGGTAGGTTTAATTTTAAAAGGAACTAGGGGTTTCCCACGCTATGCGTGGGTTAGGTGATAAACCTTTTTTAATGTTGTATAGTGTTATATATTTATTTTGAATATTTTCTATTGTTTATGTTTTCCTTATTTATTGTTGTATTGCTGATTTTGAAATAATATATTTTTATTTTATCGTTTTTAAGATGTGTTTTATTGTTTGTGGCTTGAAACAAAACTTTAAATCGATTCAAATTGGCATTGGTTTCGTATCTAATTTTTTTTTATGTATTTGATTCTAATATCTAGTTTTTTTTATTTGATAAATAAACTCGAATAAATTGGGGTAAACTTTTATAATTTTTATTTTTATGGCGAATTATTTAATGTTTATTTGTTCGGAACAATTATATAAGTACTCTAGTTGTGTATATCTTTTTTTTTTTGAAGAATAATTCCATACGTAATTTTTAGTAATCTTATTATATAAAGGAGAGTTCTTATAATTGTAAGTCATGAGATCGCGATACGTGTTATTGTAACACATGTCAATTATTTAAATATGTAAATTTTCCAATACCAAAATTGTTAGTTACTCAAAAAGGAAGAAATTAAAATAGAAAATAAACAAGCATAAAATATCTTATTATATAAAAGAGAGTATTTATAATTGCAACTCACGAGATTGCGACACGTGTTAAGTAGTCGTTTAGATTGTGACACATGTCAATTATTTAAATATGTAAATTTTCCAATACCAAAATTGTTAGTTACTCAAAAAGAAAGAAATTAAAATGGAAAATAAACAAGAATAAAATAAAGATAAAGAAAATTTGGTTAGTGGTATGTTTAGTTTACAAAATAGCATCAAAGAAGGATAGTCAAAACATGTACGAATGGTTTAATTGTTATATCAAATTGTTTAATGATTTAAATCATATTTATATATATCAAGTATGTATACTTTAGTAATTTCCAAATTTTTTAAACTATATGAGTTATGAAACTATATTTTTCAAATTACATATGAACCTATAATTTGAAATATTACATTATCTAAGTTTTTTTTTTTGTCAAAACATTACATTATCTAAGTTAGGATTTGAATTAAGAATGTTTATAATAAGTTAAGATTTAAATTTAGAATATGGTATGTTTTTCTCTAAAATATTTTAATCCATAATTATTTACTATAAATCAATTAATCCTCGCATCGCGAGGGGTTTAAATCTAGTATTGTATAATTTGGACTTTTTAAAAATCACTAATTCTTTCGTTACTCACCTATTGATCAACGAACTCCAAATATCGTTCATGTTTTTATTTTTAAAACGTCCGAAGTTTCATTAATCTCTAAAAGTTATAATCCTCTATTCAGAGTTCGTGTTTGTAACACATGAAATATTTATAAAGAAATTTGCATGCATAACCAACAAAAAATTTATATTTCAAAACTAACCATTTGCCGTATAGAAAACTAACCATTTACCCTATGTAAAACTTTTCGTTTTTCACTACTAGAAAACAGGTCGTTAGCCACTCGAATTACCGAGTGACAAATTAGTCACAAAGATTAGCGACTCATTTGTGACTCTTTTGTGACTAAAGTGTGACTCGTTTTGACGGAGTCACAAATTAGTCGCTCATTTGCGACTCCATCCCGTAGTCGTTAACCAGTCACAAATTTGCGACTAATCTGCGACAACGATTGGTATGTTTTGGTGGAGTCGCATAAGAGTCACAAATTTACGACTCCGTAGCGACTGACACCAGAGTCACAAATTAGCGACTCCTTAGTGACACATAACGGAGTCACAAATTAGCCACTTTTAACTGAGTCGCAAAAGAGTCGTTAATTAGCCACAACTTTGCAACGTTTCAGGGTTTTGCAACAGAGTCACAACGGAGTCACAAATTAGCCACTCTGTTGCGACTCATTACCCACTACATGTATGTTTTTGGAAAATTAAACACTATAATGTAAATCTATATAAGTTAGTTTTGTATTTACATCTTATTCAAGTAATAAGTGTCTAGTAAATACACAGTAGAAGTAAAAAAACAAAAAAAAAGAATTTCCTAAAAATTTTGCATCACAAATGCTTTCTTATCAACATCAAAACCTATATAACTAAACTCTTCCATTTCATATTTTTGAAAATTATTCTATAATTTTGATTACTAGTGTTTAAATGAATAAAACCAAACAAATAATGAAGAAATTGATTGGAAAGGAATATGGTTTTTGTGGTTGATCCAAATTTTTAGGGTTTAGGGTATAAGCTTGTAACTGAGTCGCAAATTAGTCGCACATTAGTCACAAATTAGTGACTCCGTAGCCACTACTCTGCGACGCTGTACGTAATGTGTTCCAATTAGAAGATGAGAGCCAATTAGAGAGGATCACTAGGATCGCTGACGTGGCACTTTGATCTGGTCCTAGGTAATCTTGTCCGTCCGTTAACTTTTTCAGTATAATCTTGTCCGTCCATTAATTTTGGTTTAAAAAAAAAATTGAATTGAAACTCAAAAAAAAATTCATTTTGCCGGGATAACAAAAAAATTGAGATCTAATTCCCAAATCTCATTTTCAAACCCTACTCTCTCTCGACCCTCTTTCTCTCTTTCTCTCTCGACCCTCATGTTTCTCTTGTGAATCGTAATCTCACCACCGAGATAGCATCTTCCTTCAAAACGGTGAAAAAGCAAATCGATTCGCCAAATCGATTCACCGACTCCGAGAGATTAATCGGTGATGCTCTTCGATTCTCCATCTCTAGAGAAGAAAATGGCGAATCGTGAATCCGGCTACTGAAGAAATCATTGGTAAGCCCTTGTATCCACTTTTCTCCAAATCCGACCCAGTTCGATTGGATCAACGATTTTCTGGGTGTTTAAACACAAGTGGCTCCTTCCACTAAAACACAGGTGAGTGACTCTTTCTCTTGAATTTGTTCTGTGATTTCTCCAAAAGTTGCTTGCTATATCTCTTATCCCTTTTGGTTTAGTGCTTGTGGATTCCTCAATCTCGAATTTGATGTGTATGAATCGGTTTTTCCTTTTTCTGTCTATTTGTTATCTTCTTTACTCTATTTTTTCTAATTTTCGCTTTACTTTTGGGTTTGATGTGGAATTAGGGTATTGTGGGGTATGAAGATGAAACAAATTCGAGTTACAGATCTGATTGGGATGCAATTTACGGATTTATCCAAGGTTCGATTGAAACAAACTTCTCAAAGGATCAGCTAAGGAGGAAGATCAGAAAGTTGAGGAAGAAGTTTAGTGAAAAACTTGCTAAATCTGGCGATGGTGAAGAACCTTCCTTTGTTAATACTCATGACCATGAAATCTTTAAGCTGTCAATGGCCATATGGGGAAAAGGAAATGAAACTGCATGTCGTTGTTCTAATGTGAATACGGTGAGTGTTAGTACCCTATAGCTCTTAAAACGTTGATGTTACTAATGGGTTAGTGATATTCTCTTCTTGTTTTGTACTACTAGGATGTGACTAATGCGGAGCATGAGCAGATTATTGAGGATATGGAGGAAGCAGCAGAGGTGAGTGGGTGTTTCTTGTGTTGGCAAAACATTATGTAAAATTTCTATAGTACTAATGAGATGTTTTGTTTTGAATTAGGATGTGACTAATGCGGAACATGAGCAGATTACTGAGAATGGGGAGCAAGCAAAGGTGAGTGAGTGTTTCTTGTGTGTTTCAAAACATTATGTAAAGTTTGTTAGTACTCATGTGTCGTTGATGTTTTGTTTTGAATTAGGATATGACTAATGCGGAGCCTGAGCAGATTACTGAGATGGTGGAGCAAGGAAAGGTGAGCGAGTGTTCTTGTGTTTCACCAGAACATTACTTAAAATTTCTTATTACTAATGAGTTTTGATCATTTGTTTTGAATATGGATTTGGCTAATGCGGAACATGTCCAGGTGAGTGTTAGTACCTTATAGCTCTTAAAACGTTCATGTTACTAATGGGTTAGTGATATTCTCTTCTTGTTTTGAACTAGGATGTGACTAATGCGGAGCATGAGCAGATTATTGAGGATATGGAGGAAGCAGAGGTGAGTGTCTCTCTTGTGTTTCACCAAAACATTGTGTAAAATTTACTAATGAGTTTTGACCTTTTGTTTTGAATAAAATTCTGTGGAGAGTGAGTAGATTATGTGAAAGTTCAAATTACTTATGAATCATTGATGTTTTGTTTTGAATTAGGACATGACTAATGCGAAACGTGAGCAGATTATTGCTGAGTGTCCGTCTTCCTCAACAACCGCAGTTTTGACCTCAAACTTAACTCCCGAAGCAGCTCCGGTCATTGAACGAGTCCGTCCGTTTGTAGGTTTCTCTTTGTTTCTAAGTTAATCTAATGTATTTTTTTAATTAAGACTTGTTGATGTTTAGACAAAATCAATGTTTTATTTCAATTGTATTAGACAAAATCAAGATTCTTATTTTGCTAAATAAAGTTTCTTTTGTTTACATTTCAAATCAAACATTTTTAGATTACACAAAATTTAATTTGGGTGACATTTGGTGGCTAATAAGTGACACCATGGAGACTAATTTGTGACCAACTTATATCTTCATAGAGTGACAAAATAGTGGCTATTTTGTTGCTAATTAGCCATTACCTATATTAGTCTCTCATTAGTCACATATTTGCGACTACGTTTAACAGACACATATTAGTCGCTGATTAGCGACCCAAAATGATCGTCACAGATGAGTCGCTAATTAGCGACTCATTTGCGACTCGAAAAATTAGCGACTCGACTATTGTCACTCCATTTTTCGAGTCGCTAATTAGTCGCAAATGGCTCATTTGTGACTCTTTTGTGACTCTTCCCGGAGTGACTAATGACCTGTTTTCTTGTAGTGTTTGAATGGTCGAAAATAATTTATGTATGTTCCAAAATTGAATCCACTGAGAGATTATAATTTAGATCACCAAGAACAACCTATATTTACTCTTACTTTATGTCTTTAGTAAATCGACCAACTTCATGGTACATCTCTTCCTCTCTTGCGGTCGCTCTAGAACACTTGCAATTAGAAAAAAGAAACAGAGTTTGGTATGTAAGCTCTGGGTAATCTAATTTTTTTAAAAGTAGCTTAACATTTGAGGTATGGAGAGTGAATAAGACAGTCATGCCTCCGTTCGTTTGGTTTATAGGGCATGCACAATATAGAAACATACATATATTCATATGTACAATCAATTTTCCAGATATTTATCTATGAATTTGTTGATAAGTTAGTTGGCTACACAATAATTTTCATGAAAATTGGATTGAATACTAAATATACAATATATATTTAGGTTACTTGTTTCCTGTTCAAATTAGCATGAAGATGTTGTTTCTTTATATCCAAGAAAGGTGAACCTTAAAGTATTGACCTGAATGAATTGATTTTGTGAGCAACTTGAAAAATTTCGACGTGTGAGAAAGAAAACAAAGAAAAACAGTCTTGCTCTATTAAGACAACAACCTTAAATACAAACTAAATGGAATTATGTGAATCTTTGTTCTTTGTAACTTTTGGTTAAGAAAAGAAACTAACCAAACTTATTTAAAGAATAACGATTATAACACACCCTTTTCAATGCACATTAACTAATATAAGTTTGTTAAATACGACCAAACTCGATATAAACTAACACTCCTTTTAACTGAATTTCGGTCTAACACCAAGCTTGCTTCTTAGTTTTTCTCACCTTGAGGTTTGGGCAGCCTCTATCAACTCAAGAATCTTCATCTTCAAGAGTCATTCTTGCTTGTTCTTATTTCTTTGAACGACAATCTCTTGAGATATATCCAACTTTTCCACACTCGTTAAGACCTTATAAAATACGACCAAACTCAATATAAACTAACAATATAATGGGCATGAAAAGAGAAAGGAAAGTGTTAATCGCATTGAAATGAGAACATATCCCCATGGCCACTACATAGGAGATGAGACTAAACATATCTGATAAGTTCTCATTAGTTAGTTCTATTGACCGCTTTTACCTTTGTAGATACTTGAGATTCATTGCCTTTAGTTTCTCTTCATGTAGCTTTGATATCTCTGACCGCGTTGACCCTACAAACAAATAGAGTTCTAAGTATATGAACATTAGAAATTGATCACTTAAAGCTTTTGAGATCCTTTAGCTGAAGAGACCTTGAAATCTTTCATTGTTGCAAAGATGTTATAAATGATCTCATGGTGGAGTGGCCTATTTAGAATAAACAACAAATCTATGATAGAACTTACGGACTGCACCATCTGTAGAAGGACTCGTTATGTTCATCAACTCAACGCTGAATATATGATCCAGGCTCGTCACTCTATCATCCTCCGTTTCATGTTTGAAAAAGCACTGAAATCTCTGCGAAATTCACAAGGCTTCCTCAATCATCAGAGAAAACAAATGACAATATATAGAGATAACCAGATCGGTAATGGTTAGGGTGTGAGAGAAAAGGCGAATGGTGGAATCTAAATTAGTGACAGATCGGAGAGTTTTGATAAGAGACGATTATATTACCTTATGATCTAAATTCCATGGCGCCTTCTTTCTCAGAGTCTGAACATTGGAGTTTGTAGAGTACAAAGATGTGAGTGGGGTCTTGTGCACTACAAGAAAACAGGCAGTTTTCCGACGGAATGATTTTTTCCGTCGGCATTCCGTCTGCCAAATCCGACGGCGTCCCGACGGGTTGCCGATAAAAACAGTTCTGTGGGAAAGCCGTCGGGAAATACCGACGGAATAGAGACGGAACAGTTTTTGTCGCAAAATGCCGACGAACTACCGACGGAAATCCGACGGAAATCAGACTTTCCGATGTCGGCAACGCCTGATTGATCAGACTTATTTCCGACGGCCAATATCTGTCGGAATGTAGGACGGAATTCAGACGGTATTCCGACGGTTTACGATGTCGGCAAATTTTGAGTGGTTTAGATATCGTCTGCGGTGGCCGATGGGATGGGGCGGGGTCATATGTCGGACGTATTGACGGAATTCCGACGGCATTTTGACGGAAATCTATTCTACATAAGTTTGCAGAATGATTCATTCCATCATAACAACATTTCGAGAAAAAAAAAACTATAAAGATGAGTTCATATTTTCGGGCATGGATGGACGAGCCAATGACGATTGAAGGATCGGACTTATTAAGGGACGAGTACGCTCAAGGATTATGGGAGTTCATGAATTTACCCAGTAATGTAGAAGCAGCAAAAAAAGGTCAGGATATCAAATGTCCTTGTTCTAATTGCTGTAATAGAATTAGTGTTGCCGTTCATAATGTTTGGAATCACTTATATCGATATGGTTTTAGGCCGGGATATAAGGTTTGGTTTTTACATGGAGAAAGGAATTATGAATATGGTAGTACTAGTAGCAATGAACCTTATTTTCCTGATAGCGTAGGGGAACCTACACCGGAAGTAGATGTTGGGGTACGTACGGTTGCGATGGTTAATGATGCGTTTAGAGAGAATTTGCAGTCGGGTGGGTATGAGGGTGATAGGGGTGAAGGTTTTTCGATTTGTTAGACGCATCAAAGCAACCACTATACAGCGGTTGTACGGATGGCCATTCACCGTTATCGTCTGCTACTACGATGATGAACATAAAGACTTATTACAATTTGTCCGAAGAATGTGTTGATGCAGTCGCCGAGTTCGTGAAAGATATTTTGCCAGAAGATAATCTGGCCCCTGGATCATACTACGAGATACAAAAACTTGTTGCCGGTCTTGGTTTGCCCTACCAGGTTATAGATGTGTGCATCGACAACTGTATGATATACTGGAGAGAAGACGAGAACCGAAATAAATGTAAATTTTGCCGCAAGCCACGATTCCAGGACACAAGTGGCAGGGTGAAGATTCCATTCAAACGGATGTGGTATTTACCCTTAACGGAGAGGTTGAAGAGGCTGTACGAATCTGAACGCACAGCTACGGCTATGAGATGGCATGCAGAGCATAGTCAAGATGGAGATATCACTCATCCTTCTGACGCGGAAGCGTGGAAACACTTTCAATCCGTATATCCAAATTTTGCATATGAACCACGGAATGTGTACTTAGGCTTATCCACCGATGGTTTCAACCCGTTTGGCAAGCATGGAAGGAAATATTCATTGTGGCCGGTCATAGTGACCCCTTACAATTTGCCTCCATCTATGTGCATGCAGCGAGAGTTTCTGTTTCTCTCAATTCTAGTTCCCGGCCCAGATCATCCAAGACGGTCGCTTGATATATTCCTCCAACCATTGATCTGTGAGTTGCAGATGTTGTGGGAGCATGGTGTTATGGCTTATGATGTTTCAGTGAAGCAGAATTTCAACATGCGTGCGGTTCTTATGTGGACCATAAGCGATTTTCCGGCATACGGTATGTTATCTGGATGGACAACGCATGGAAGATTGGCGTGTCCTTACTGCAAAGACAATACTTCAGCTTTCCAATTACAGCACGGCAGGAAGACTTCATGGATTGATTGCCATAGGTGTTTTTACCGCCAAATCATCCATATCGTCAGTCTAAAAGACATTTCAGGAAGAATGAACAAGTGTTACATGGTCCACCTCCTGAGATAGATGGTCGCAGCATATTGGAACAGTTACGAGATTTTGATGCAGAGCGAACTCCTGAATGTGGGGTAATGGCCATTACCCCGTCGACGGTTGTGGGCAATATCACAATTGGCACAAGAAGAGTATATTTTGGGATTTGCCTTACTGGAAAGACCATCTACTGCGGCATAATGTAGATGTCATGCATGTGGAAAAGAATTTCTTTGACAACATCATGAACACCGTATTAAACGTCCCAGGAAAGACCAAAGACAATTGGAAGTCTAGATTCGACTTGCCATCGATTTGTACGAGGCCATCTCTTCATGTTTCGAATGGTAGATTGCCGATGCCTGCATACCGGTTAGACGGTAGGAAGAAAGAAGTATTTTTTGAATGGTTCCAAAATTTTGTAAAATTTCCAGACGGCTATGCATCTAACCTAGGTAATTGCGTGGATTCGACGGAAGGGAAGTTTATAGGAATGAAGAGTCATGATTGTCATGTCGTGATGCAGCGTCTTCTTCCATTTGTATTTGCATATCTTCTTCCAGAACCTATCCACCAAGCAATTGGAGGTATATTTCTTACTTCCATTAGTCTATGACTATCATTATATTACTATATATGTACTAACTTGTTTAATTTTCTTTTATAGGAGTTGGTGCATTCTTTCGAGATTTATGTTCACGAACGCTTACCGTCCACGGGATACGTAACTTGGAGGCCAATATCCCAGTACTCCTTTGTAATCTTGAGAAGATATTTCCACCGTCTTTTTTTGACGTTATGGAACATCTTCCAATTCACCTCCCACGAGAAGCAGCCTTAGGAGGCCCTGTTCAATACCGATGGATGTATCTGTTCGAGCGTTACATGTTCCACCTCAAGAAAAAGGTTAAAAATTTGAGCAAGGTTGAGGGATCTATTGTCGCACAAAGCCTAAACGAGGAAGTCTCACAATTTGCCGAATATTATTTTCCATGGGAAGTTAGTACTAAGGCGAGACGCCCTGCCCGACATGATGATAGAGGTGAGAAAGCAGTCTATGACGTGGTTGTTCCTGAGTTGTTTGCCCAAGTTGGTCGACCAAGTGGAAAACGACAGAAACGCATACTATCAGCACATGAGGTCACACATCTGCATACGTATATCCTCAGAAATTGTGACGAAATGTTGGAGTACGAAAGGTATATAAGTTATTAAACTAATTAAATGTATGGAATATTCATCAACTAACGACTGTTATATTACAGGATATACATGTCTCTCGCACGTGATTACCATTATGGTAAGACAGATACCGAACTTGCTGTATTGAAAGATGAAGAATTTCCGGATTGGTTGAAATGTTATGTAAGTTAATATAATTAATTACGCTTAATTTTCCATATATGTTTGCACATTCATATGTTACTTATTAAATCTTACGTATATCATTTTTAGGTTTCCGAAAGTAGAGCAAGTGGTAAATCAGTCCCGACATGGTTAGTGGAGGTTGCTTATGGTTTATGCAGCACGGCGATTTCATATCCCAAGTTTTGCACTAGGGGATATTCGTTCAGGATCCATGAGGAAGAACGTCCAAGGTCAACTTTGGACTATGGTATTTCGGCGCAATCCGGTGATACCATGTACTATGGGATTTTAAAAGAAATCTTGGAAATCCGCTATCCAGGAATGGTGAACTTGATGTGCATTGTGTTTATGTGCGATTGGTATGATCCATCCAATGGTCGAGGGGTTCGAGTTGACCAGCTTGGTGTTATTTCGATAAATTCAAGCCGGAGATTGCAGTATTATGATCCATTTATCCTTGCGTCTCAAGCAGACCAGGTATCAATATATACACTAATATGTTTACCTACTTACTCATACTTAAGATTTCTTGTTCATGTATAATAACAATATCCACTAATTATTAATAGGTTTGCTACATTCCATATCCTCGAGTTGCCTACCGTACAGATCCGTGGGTCACAGTAACTCCAATAAACCCCAGAGGCAAAATCTATGGCGTTCCAGAACAAGATGCTCTACAACCATCGAGAAGTGTACAAATGTCACCTGTTGAGGAGATGAATAACATTGACCTTGTCGTTGATGTCACATATGTCGGGGATGATCTAGTGCATTCGGACGAAGAGGAAACACGTGGAGAATTTGACGACGATTCAGACTCCATCCCTAGTGATGGTTCCACCGGAGATTCAGAATAAATATTAGTTGTCAAAAAATGCTTGCTTATCCATGTTGTTCTCTCACATTTGTGTGTTCCTTTTAAAATTTTTCATTTCATTAAGAAAACCGATTGTGGATGAGAATCTGAGTATTGCAACTCCAATAAAACATTACATTTAATGAAACATAAAATTTAAACACATTCTTAAACAAGTACATTATGGAATTGCAAATTTTTAACACCCACCAGTTATGGTACAATTCCACAATAACCTCCCCAAAGGACTATCATATGTCTGTTTCCACTCCGAACTTACCATTTGTTAAAACCATTTAATGATGTTCTTTCCCTTTTTTTCTTTCTTGGAGAATCTACAAATCCGTCGCACAATTCGCTTTTTATTGCATCAACATCTAGATTTATGTTCGGCTTTTCTGGGCTTTGGACGAATTGGAACTCATAGTAATGATCCGTTGTTGGAGATTCTATAAATCCGTCGCACAATTCACTTTTGATTGCATCAACATCTAAATTTAAGTTTGGCTTTTCAGGGCTTTGAGCGAATTCATAATCATACAACTGATCCTTACATACGTTTGAAGTACTTGCACCGTAGGTATCTGACTTTTCCACCAAGTCACATGGTTGTTCGGCTTCGGTAACCCGCTCAAGATCAAGACATTGTGGCTGCCTATCGTAAATGTTCTGGATGTTTGCCAAGCAGTGGCTGTCAGGCACTACTGTTGATGTAGAATCTTCAAAATCGATTGGGGAGCACGTATCAAATTCCCACGAGTAAGTGGGAATCTGCTGTGTGAATTCGTCGCATTGAGATTCGGTTTCCCACGAGTATTTTGGAACATGGAAAAAATTAGCCACGCCTTTTGTGTTTGAGTCTTCATTAGGAGAGGTGGAAGACATTATTTTGTAATTTGAAGGTGTAGAACATAAAACACTCCATAGGGAGTATTCATAGAAGACGTTATATGTCTAAACCGTCGATATTCCGTCGGTATACATTAGCCATTTCCGCCGGAATACCGACGGAATTCAGACAGCACGATGTCGGCAAAGTATGATTGGTCAGTGGGTATGGACGGATTCCCGACGGCATTCAGACGGAATCCGATGTCGGCAGAGTTTCATTGGTTAATAAAGCGTATGCAGTGGCCGATGGGATTGGTGGGGTGATATGTCGGATGTTTTGACATCCGAGGGAATACCTACAGAAATCAAACAGCACGATGTCGGCAAAGTATGATTGGTCAGTGGGTATGGACGGATTTCCGACGCACTAAATCTGTCGTAATTAATGACGGATTTCCGACGGCATGATGTGTAAAAGTTTTAACCCAAATAAAACTGCAAGTGCACAGACAATCGCAGTAGTATAAAAGGTATCGAATCCACAGAGACCAAGGTTACACTTTGAAATTATAGATTTTAATTTAAAGCTAAGATAAAGTAAGAGTTGGTGAATTTCGGAACAAGCAACAGCAAATAATTAAACGGTATAAAATGCAATAAAACAAGCACTAGATCAAGGTCATTCGCTGGTGATTTCGGATTAAAGACTGAGCAACTATTCAGGATTCAATTTAAGCGCGGTCTAGAACTCAAACATGAATGTAATATTGCCTCACTGTCGTGATGCATCAATATCTTTGTCTAACAACCTAAATGCCTAAACTGTCGTTTGGATCCAGTGATGAAGACAAGCAATAACGAATTGGTTCGATTTGTTCACAATTGATGGTATCAATCAACTGTCGTTGGTTACACACCAATTGCTCACCAATGGGTTATCTAGCAACCTAGAGCACTTTCGTGAATAAGTTCAACTTGAAATCAGAGATTAGGTGTACAGGCTAACCTAAGCGTTATGAATCCCAATTGATGAAGATGAATGATAATCTATCCTATTTGGCTCAGTCACTAATCAAACCTAAATCACCATTGAAATCCCTCAATCTAGCTAGAGGACTACTCGAACATAGAGAATGAAATCGCAGCAATCAACGAAATAGAATTCATAATGATAAATGGAAAAGATAAGGGATTAGAATTCTTCTCAATGGGTGTTGTGAAGTGATCCTCCAATTGTTACAAGCAAATTCAAAAGGAATCAATAAGGAATAGTTTCAAGGGTTGAGGAACCCAGCAAAACTCCAAGAAAACGTAAAAAGAACTGTTTTAGAAAATGTTTCAGAACATCCCTTTTTTTCAGAGGTGGCTACCTCTTATTTATAGAGAAAAATAGGTTAAAATCGGATCAGGCATGGGACCGGTCGGTCTGAATCCAGACCGGTCGGTCTGTCTTCAGGTGGTTACGATCTACGAGCGTGGACCGGTCGGTCTCCTCACGTGGACCGGTCGGTCCGGTTTCCAGAGAGTTACGGCTTCTTTGATTCTTCGGGTAAGCAGGTGCTCGATCCAAACCGAGCAGGTGCTCGATTATGAAAATCACCGTCTTTTCTCCAGATTCGTCCATTGTGCTCCAAGGACCCCCATTGACTCCAATCCATGCTTGAGAGCCTCCTAGAACCTGAAAAGACACAAAATAAACTAGAAAGAACCAAAAAGACTAAAGAAACAATACGTAAAAGAGACCAAAACACCAATATATCACGGCATTCAGACGGAATCAGATGTCGGCAAAGTTTTAGTGGTTAAAGAACCGGTCGTAGTGCCCGATGGGATTGGTGGGGTGATATGTCGGATATTTTCACGGAATTCCGACGGACTTCCTACGGAAATAATTAAGTTTTATATAAGCATCCCGCCTCTGCCTTCATTCATAAAAAAATTGAACACATAATCATAACAGAAAATATTCTATTGAGTAATGGCTAATAGAGATCTATGGAATTACTATATGCAAAAACGAGCCCCTGGTCAAAACCCTCGCAACACACCTCTTGTTCCTTCAAGCCCTCCTTACGATAACTTAAATGTTACTGATGCTGAACCGACAATTTCACTCCATCCAACTCAACAATCGCAGAACCAAACGCCCGTAATACCGGGACCTGGCCAAGTCGTACGGCGAGGATTGTTTCGCAAGAGATCTCATGATGCAAAGGTGCTGGAAGGTGAAAGTTCTCAGACACGCCCAACACAAGATTTTATTTCTGAGGTCATTAACGAGGCACCACAAGCTGACCATGATTTTAGTAGTCCGCGGTGGACTTCTACTATCGATTACATAATCCGGGAAGGTATATATATATATTTAATTATCATTTTTACTTTTACAAAAATGAATGTAGGTGACTGATACAAAATCTATCATTCATAAATGTAGGTTCTTATCATAATAGGACCACACCATTCTGGACCCAGGTTGCAGAAATTCAATCCCCGCGTTCACAATTTGTGAAAATAAAAAAGGTTTACGTTTCCGTCCAATTTTATTAACATTAATTTAGAGACACAATTTATCTGAGAAGCTAGTATTAATATTCTTTTAAATTATCAGATTGTGGCTATGCTCTCTTTTTTCACCCCCAATGACCAGGGAGATCTGCTTGTAAGCTTAAAAGATCCATCGGGAAAAATCGAGGGAACCATGCACCATAACATCTTCAACAATGACGAGTACAGACTCATGACTGGTGTAGGTGCGGTATTCATCTTGAAGAATGTTACCGTTTGCCGTTTTGATAGGAACCCAAAGTACCTAAACATCACAGAGCGGAACATTGTTAAGGTAGTTACACCATACGTTTATAAATATTTTTGGGAATGGTTAACTATATTCAGTTACCAAACAGATAATCGGTGCTAATTCGATGATTGCTGAATACCACCCAACGGAAATATGCACCATGGAGGAGGAAGATGAAGAAACTACTGGGTACGAATATGAAACAGTGCCAAACTCCGATGAAGAATAAATATATAACTCGTCCATGATTAAGAATAATTTAAACCTTTAAAGCTTTATGTTGAATTAATATTAAATAATGTCTTAGTATGTATTGTACGATTTTATAATGTTGTCATGTGTTTTATTTCCTATTAGGGATTGAGAAATAGTGGTGTTATACGTTTCGAAGCCGCACTAATATATTTTTCTTGGTTGCGAGGGTCAAATTAACATTCACGCTTAAATTTATTTTTAAAAACCTTCTAATCAACTTTAAAACCATATCATATACTTTTTAATCAAAAAACTTTAAATTTTTAAAAACTTTATAAATAAATTTAAATTTGTCGATAAAATTAAAAAGCATTAAAAAAGAATGCCGTCGGAATCCCGTCTTAATTGTAAGACGGAATTCCGACGGTTTGGGGTTTTTATTATTTTTAATTGTATCGACAAATTTAATTAAATTGAAAACCCAAAACCGTCGGAATTCCGTCTTCGTTCTAAGACGGAATTCCGACGGTTTGGGGGTTTATATTAATTTTTATTTTATCGACAAATTTAGAAAAATTAAAACTCAAAACCGTCGGAATTCCGTCTTAGAACTAAGACAGAAATCCGACGGTTTTGGGGATTTTTATGATGTTAAAGTATATGATATGGTTTTAGAGTTGATTATAAGGTTTTTAAAAAATAATTATAAGAGTTTTTTAAATTAATTGATAATTAATCTTTCAAAAATAACACTATTTTGAAAAATAGTAGGTGGTTATAACCTTATACTATGTTTAAAAAAACCAAACAACTTTGTGAGCATCGTCAAACCGGGAAATCCGTCTGCATTCACAAAGTGCATAAATTAAAAAACCACAGAATCCCAAATTGAATAAATTCTATTATTACCAAAATCTTACGTGGGACCCTTCAATCCATATGTCCTTACATGACAAAATGTCGTAGAAGTTAATTCATTTAATTTCTACATTCCAAAAACCATTAATTTCCACTATCCTTATATATATCCCTAAATCCAAAATTTATAAATCACATAATTTTAAAATCTCAAATTCCTATAAATTCCATTTTCCATAACTCCTGAAATCTCAAACTATTAATATTTTGGAGAGAAACAATTTATTTTGATGGGAAAATATGTACAAAAATGTACAAGTTAATATTTTAAAAGAATTTCCGTCGGAATTCCGTCTTAAATTCCGATGGTTAACCGACGGAAACCCTAATTTTCCCAGCCGCCAAAAGACTTCGTAATCTTCGTCAAAGCGGGAAAACCGTCGGAGTTACCGTCGGAAATTTTTAATGCCGTCGACTGCCGTCTGATTTCCCTCGGACCACCTTTTAAATCAACAGTCTTCGTCTTCCCCGAACTCAGATCTGTAAAAAAAAAAAAAAATTCTTAAAATCTCCTCCGTTCCTCCGCCGATTCTCCGCCGTTGCTACTCGTTTGGACGCCGATTGGACGCCGATTCTTCTCCTCCGTCGTGAATCATCTCCATCTTTCACCAAATCAAAAACTATGTAAGTTTTCCATACATTAATAGAATTTCTCCAAAATTGTTCTTCATGATTTAAGATTGTTGTTGAGGATCCGAAATTGTTCGTGATGATTAATAGAGTGTTAAGAAATTAGGTTTGTAGAATGTTAAGAAATTGTTCATGAGAATTAATAGATCCGAAATTGTTCTTTAGGATTTGTAGATTCTTTAAAAAAATTTCTAAAATTAATGTTAATACAATTTTTTAACGAATTATGAATTAACAAATGAAGTAAATAATCATTTTAGGGTTTATGAGGATGTTATAAATATATGAAATTAGGTTTGTAGTTAATTTGCAAAATTTTTGAAGTTTGATAATTTTAGGAGTTTACTAATTTAGAGATTTTTAAACAATTCTAAATTTATAAATATTTCTAATTTTAAGAATTAGATTTTCATTTGTGTTATGTGTTTTTTAGGGATTTTTTATAATTTAATATATGATTTATATATAAAATTGTAATTTTCTAAATATCCTATATAGAATATTTTAAGGTAATCATTTTAAATCCTTATAATTTAAAATTTTTATAACATTAATAAAAGAATTTAAACCTTTATAATTTTAAACTTTAAATCCTCTAAATTTAAATTTTATAAATTTTAAAATGTATATCTTTAACAATTTTCCTATTAATTTATCATTAATATGCAAAATTATAAATTTATATATATCCTATATATATATACAAAATTTTAAGAAAATCTATTAAATTCCTTACAATTTTAAAATAAAACAATTTAAACCTTTAAAATTTTAAAACTAGTTTAGGAAATTTTTTTAATAAAAGTTTGAAACTATACATATCAATTTCCCAACAAAACCTAAATCCATAAACTTCGGTTTCTGAATAAACAATATACAAAAAAAGCCCTAATTACTTAAATGACATAAAACCCATAAATTCCATAAAACCCTAATCCCCAATATCCTTAAAAACCATAATCCTAAAATTCCAATTAACTAAATTCCAAAATCTCAAAATCACAAAATCCTATACATTCCAAATTTCATAAATTCCAAAATATCTAAATCTTAGAATTATGGAAATCGTAGGGAATATGGGGACTTTCATAACTCTAGACGAGGTGGGAGTTCCAGTAGGGGAGGTCGGACTACGAGTGAGACGCAGTTCCCCGAGGATAGTCCCCACTTGGAGACCCCATTCATGTCTCAGCCCCCGGCTACAGCCCACTCAGCTCCCACCTCGCTGACCATCGACCAGGTTGTGGCGCCACCTGGACGTGATAGGTTGACGCGTCTAGATCCAGACACGCCACCTAACACGACTTGGTAAGTCTTATTTGAATATGTAGTGGATTTAATAATTTTACATAAATATTTAAATAAATATTTTAATAGGTTCCAATTCTCGGGAAACGATATTACGGGTTCTATCAACGAAATGATGAACTCCATGCTCACTAAACCGTATCCCACATACAACGACATGCCTCCAGAGGACCGGGACACTTGGTTCCGACAATTTGCGGTAAGATTTTATTTTATTTGTTTTAATTGTATTTCCTATATGACGCACAATTTAATTACTAATGCGGGAATGTTGTGTTTTTTTGCAGCAAGATTTTACGTGGGACCCAGTCCTCACATCCAGGGTCCGAAAGGAATTCGACAAAAGGGCGGCGAGGAAGTTCTCGTGGAAGATCAACGAGTGGAAAGACTCGTGGTATAAAGAGGGGAAGGTGCCAAAGGTTTTTAAATATAAACCAGCTGAGATGTGGACTGGACTACTTCGACATTGGGAATTCGCGGCAACTGTTGAGGACTCCGAGAAACACTCGACTAACCGCAACAGCACCCGGAAGGGGAAGGGAAAAGCGACCCACAACCTCGGTGCAACGAGCAAGGCTTCAGCTGCTCAAAAAATAGTAAGTAGTTAAATAATTCATAAAAGTTTTGAATTCCGTAACGAAATTGTATATGGTAACAGTTCCAGGAGACCGGTGTCTATCCTTCCAACCTCGATATGATCAAGTATTCGCACACCAACAAGAAGACCGGTGAAATTGAAGACCCGATTGCTCGTGAAATCGTGGAAGTTGTGGAGAGGCGGCAGGTGGAGTTCCTCCAATCGCAAACGATCGTGGAAGGAACTCCGGCGCCAACCGAAGTTCCAGTCGAGAACACCAACGAGTTCACCTATGAGGTTAGTAACCGACTCAATTTTAATGAAATTTAAACATTACTTTTAATACAAGTTATGAAATTTTAAAAAAAAATATTTCTTAGGTGACTCCTAAGACCAGAGGCCGTGTTTACGGCCTCCCTGAGGATAGTAGCTCGTCTGTTTCGACGGTTTGATATCGCGGTGCTAGCAGGTTGGAGGCGGAAAACCGAGAGCTGCACGACCGGCTTAGGGAAATGGAGGAAGCGAGAAAGAAGGATAAGGAGGAGGCCGAGGCAGCGAGAGCGAGAGATAAGGCGTACGCCGATGCAAGATTTAAAGCAATGGAACAGATGATGCAGAACTTCTTCGGTACCGGTACGCCTAGACCGGAATAGGATTTGGAGAGTTTTAAATTTGATTGTAAAACTTTAAAATACATTTTAATTTTATTAGTTTGTAATTTTAAATTTTATTATATTTTTATTTTAATTTTAATTTTAATTTTATTAGTTTTTATTTTTCATTTTTATAAAAAATATTAATATATTTTATTTTTAAATTAAATAATTATAAATTATTTTAAAAAATTACGTTAACCGTCGGCATTCCGTCGGTGTTACCGAAACCGTCGGAATTCCGTCTGTTCGCGCCGGAAAAACGAAACCGTCGGAATTCCGTCTGTTCACACCGAAAAACCGAAACCGTCGGAATTCTGTCTGTTATGGCCGGAAAACCGAAACCGTCGGAATTCCGTCTGTTATCGCCGGAAAACCGAAACCCGTCGGAATTCCGTCTCCATTTGAACTCCGAAATAAATCCGTCGCAAATGCTCGACGAATTTCCGACGGCATTTGTTTTTCCGACGTGACAGAAACGACGGCTTGTTCCCGTCGGAATCCGTCGGAAAAGAGCCATTTCCGACGGCTTCCTGACGGTTTTGGCCGTCGGAATCCCCCCTGTTTTCTTGTAGTGGTGGACGAATCAGGTTCTGTATATATAGGACAGAGCGGTCGTTGCAATGGTGAAGCCATTAATATGACCTACAATCTTGAGTTTGGGCGTTAACAATGAGAGAACTGGAAGAGTTTTGTAGTTTCTGAAGTAGGGTTTTTTTTAACGTAGATTTGAGAACTGGAAGAGTCGATAAAGAGATTCTAGGTTACGATTTTGAACAGGAGATGGGGAGAAGGTGAAAAGATGGATGTCGACATGTGTTTATTGGTTTGGGCTAGTTTTTGGGCCTTTTTATATTAACAATGTCAGACAAATATCTACGTAAATTTACGTGGAAAGTTAAAAATAATTAGAGAGATAGAAACAAGTAGGTTCACCATTTATTGACACTGAGAATCGTGGTGAAGAGATGCACTCTTTTATCCATGTACGGAACAGAGGAGGAAAGTTTTGAGCCTCAAGCAATTTGAACACAACATATTGTGTCGAATGCTTTCCTTATATCAACCTTCAGCATAGCACTCTTTGGACATGATGCCTTATAATAACCTCGAATTAACTCAGATGCAAGGAGGACATTTTTGTTGGGAATGTCCTGAAATCACACTTGTATTCACTCTAGTGATAGTTGTACTGTCGAGATCAGACATTCATATGATACTAGGTGGTCATTGCGTTTTGCTAGAAGCCGCTGATGATCTATGAGTTATGAACTCATTACTAGTATTATATGATCCTACAGGGTCACACACCTAAGCAAACTGGATCTACTTGATGTGGGAATGATCATTAATGTAATGATTAAATGATGTGTATTTGATACACATAAGAATTGTGTTTTAGAGAGTGTGTCGATCGACACTAAATGAGTGTGTCGATCGACACGGGCTAAAAACCGGAATAGTGATTTCGGTTTAACGACTTAATTAATTCTGAATCGGTTCAGGGATTAATTAGGTTTTCTCCAGAGCCTATATATAGGATATATGAGGCACGACCTGGAGATATAGTTTTTGGACAGCCACCTTCTGAAACCGTAGGATTCCCTGAGAGATCCGATTCCAGGCACTAGCATCCCTGCGGATTCCAGTTTGTGTGCGTGTGGACTATCGGTAGAGGCGCAACACTTGGGGCGCTATAAGATCTCGATTCCTGTTTTCTTAATTCCGCTGCAAAACTCCAGGTATATTCGAGATATGTTCTTGTTGATTCTTTGTTTACAAACCCTAGATCCTAGGCAAATGAATTGATCGTTAGGTTGTTTAATAGAGATTAAACCGGTAAATCCTGAACGAATTCCTACAGTGGTATCAGAGACTTAGGGTTTAACAATTTTAATCTGCTAGAACGTTAATTGAATTAGAGAATTCAGTTTGGATCATGTGATGTTAAGGTTGCGTGCTGGATCGAATTTTTCTGTCAAAATCGTTTTGTTAAAATTGATCAGAGCTGCTCGTGTCGATCGACACAATGGTTGTGTCGATCGACATGACTGTTCTGAAGTTTTAGGGTTTTCGATCGTAAGATCAAAGTTCCAGAAACCCCAGTGTCGATCGACACAAATTGTTGTGTCGATCGACACAAATTGTTGTGTCGATCGACACGACCCTGAGAAGTGGTTAACCGGTTCAATTGGATTGAATCGGTTATCTCACTTGGTTCGTTGCGATTTGGTTCGTGTCGATCGACACAAATGTTGTGTCGCTCGACAGAGACCAAAACCGACCCGGTTCAATAAGATTGACCGGTTATCGATCCGGTTCAATTAGATTGACCGGTTATCGAAGATTGAATCTGGTTTGGTCATGTCGATCGACACAAATGTTGTATCGATCGACACAGACCGGTTATTGAAATTTTCTGTCGGTTATCGAAATCGGTTCAATTGGATTGATCGGTTGTCGAAGAACTGTTCCAGAAAGGTTAGTGTCGATCGACACTAATGTAGTGTCGATCGACAACTTGCAAAGATTGTGGGTTAGCAAACCTAAAATCAAATAACCGAACCAGATTTAAATGATTGAGTTCCTGAATGCATATATGATATGTGTTAGGATTAAAAGTTATATTCCTCATCTAAATATCAAGTGTTCTGGATGTCTTCCCGATCTTGTCAACCGTCAAGACTCGTTTAATTGCGTGATAGGCTTGCAGTGCAAGGTATCTGCAGTTACATGAGTAAGGCAGTAGGTAATTGTGTTGATGGGCTTGCAGTGCATGGCATCAACTATTGCATGACTGAAGAGATTGGTTTGCTTGAATGGGCTATCAGAAGTTCTGGGCCCATAGACATCAGGTGGATAAAACATAAGATGTCTTATCCACAACCAAGAGTCATATTGGATATGATTAGCAAAGTGTTGCTTACCTAAATAGCTAAGATTTGAGTAACAGCCAGTGGCTTGCTCGGATTTTAGTGAAATATGGATCTTGGATCATTATATTCATTTGAGGAAACATTGTTTTGAATATAATGCGAGTTTTCTTAATTGTTAGGATTTCTCATTTCCTGAATATCATAACTGATTTTTCCTTTTCTTATTTCAGTTATGTCTAATCAGAACTCTTTCTTGTTGAGATCCGTCCTTGAGAAGGACAAGTTAAATGGATCCAACTTCCTTGATTGGTATCGGAACTTGAGAATTGTTCTCAAGCAAGAGAGAAAGGACTATGTCCTTGAGAAAGCTCTCCCCGAGAAACTAAGGTCCAATGCCTCACATGAAGTATATGATGCTTGGAATAAGCATTATTATGATGTGGTCGATGTGAGCCGTCTGATGAGGGATACCATGAACTCTGAATTGCAGGGGCAATATGAGAACGTGGAATCGCCTATCGAGATAGTCACTAGCCTGAAAGCTATGTTTCAGGAGCAGACTCGAACTGAGAGATACCAGACGGTTAAATCTCTGTTTGAGTGCAAGCTACCAAAGGATGCTCCAGTAAGTCCTCATGTCATGAAAATGATAGGTTATATAGATAACCTGAGGAGACTGGATTGTTCTATTAGCCAAGAGTTGGCTACTGACATCATTCTGCAGTCCCTGCCGACGAGCTATGATGAGTTCATCAAGTACTACGTCAAGAATGTCTTGACGAAGACGTTGACTGAACTGTATGATATGCTCAAGACAGCTGAGCTCAATATCAAGAAGGGCAAAAGGTTTCAGAAACCTGGTAAAGACAAGGGTGATAGAAAGGCCGTCCAGATTATGAATCAGGACAAGCCCATGTCTATCAATAAGCCCAAGTCTGGCCCATCTGATGATGATACATGCAGCTATTGCGAGGAGCCAAGGCATTGGAGGAGAAAATGCAAGAAATATTTGGAAGATTCACAAGAAATAATGAAGATGTATGAGACTTCTTCAGGTATTTATGTTACTTCAAGTTCTATCTTATGGGTATTAGATACCGGTTGTGGTGCTCATATTTGTTTAAATATGCAGAGCATAAGCAACAGTAGAACGTTGAAGAAGGGACAAATGGAGATGCTCAACAGGAATGAAGCAAGTGTTGCTGCATTAGCTGTAGGAAGTTTCCATTTGTGGTCGCTTTCAGGCTTGGTTTTAGAAACTAAATGATTACTATTATGTATCTGCTATGTGCAGAAATGTCATTTCATTTTCATGTATGATTTTGAATGATTTTATTTTGATAAAAGACAAATGTTGCTCTTTTGATCTTAATAATATGTTCTATGATAGCACCCCATTAGAGAATGGGTTTTATGTCTGAAACCAATCTATGCTTGTCTATAACATAAACACAAATCGGTTCCCTAGCATTGCCGTTTTGGGCCACAGAGGATTCAAAGGTTCCATAGTGATGGGCTTTTGGGCTCATTTGATTGTGAATCATATGACAAAAGTGAATCCTGCTTATTGGGCAAAACGACTAAGGCCTCTTTTAATGAACCAAATGAGAGGGCCAACGAATTATTGGGCCTTATACATACAGATGTGTGCGGCCCGATGAGCAACAGTGCTAGAGGAAACTTTTAATACTTCATTACCTTTACTGATGACTTTAGTATGCATGGCGATGTCTACCTAATGAGTCATAAGTCGAAATCCTTTGAAAAGTTCAAGGAGTTCCATAATGAAGTACACAATAAAATTGACAAAAGTATTAGAGCTCCTCGATCAGATCGCGGAGGAGAATTTTTCTTCGATCCGATCGCGGAGGAGAATACTTAAGTCAAGAGTGAAGTGATCATCTGAGAGAATGTGGAATTGTTTCACAGCTCACTCGGACCTTATTGGATATGGTTCGATCAATGATGAGTCACACAGATCTTCCATTATCTCTTTTAGAGATACGCTCTAGAAATGTCTGAGTTCACACCAAATAGGGTTCCATCAAAATCAATTGCAAAGACACCACATAAGATGTGGACTGGAAATGTTCCAATTTGTCTTTCCTAAAAATTTGGGATTGTGAGGCTTCTGTAAAATGTTTAACATGCCTGCACCCAAATCCGATAAGTGCTGCTTCGGAAGGTTATCCTGAGGAAACCAAGGCTGACTACTTCTACAACCATTCTAAGAACAAAATGTTTGTTGCTAAGAACTGTGTTTTCCAGTGAAAGATTGTCTTTCCAAGAAGAACAGTGGGAGTGAAGTAAAACTCGAAGATGTTCGAGAATCACAGGAGACTACTCGACCTGTTCAGGAAGAGGAGTGACTGGATCTGCAAAGAGTTGTATAACCTACACCTGTGGTGCCTAAAGTTCGCAGATCCGAAAGGATTGGTAACGATCACGAGAAATATGGATTTCTTATGACCGATTGTCATGAATTGTTGATCATTGACAATGACGAGCATGCGAATTTTGAAGAAGCAGTGTTGGGCCCGGACTCCGAAAAGTGGCTTGGAGCCACTAGATCCGAAATGGGATCCATGTCAGAAAAACAGTTATGGTACTTGGTAGATTTACCCGATGGTGTAAAAGCCATTGAGTGTAAATGGGTCTTCAAAAGAAGATTGACGTGGATGGATATATTTAGATATATAAAGCTTGTTTAGTGGCTAAAGGTTTCAAGCAAATTCATGGTATTGACTATGAAGAGACCTATTCCCAGTCGCTACGCTTAAACTCATTCGGATCATCCTAGCAATTGCCATTTATCATGGTGATGAGATTTGGCAAATGGATGTGATCCAAATAATGCTGGGAAAGAATGCAAGCTTCATCGATCCATGTATGGATTGAAGCAAGCATCACGGAGTTGAAATCTTCGTTTTGATAAAGTTGTCAAAAGGTTTGACTTCATCAGGAACGAAGAGGAAACGTGTGTTTACAAGAAGACTAGTGGGAGTGTAGTTGCATTTCTCATTATGTATGTAGATAACATACTTGTTCTCGGAAATGACGTTCTGTTGTTTTAGTCTTTAGAGACTTGGCTCGGAAGTTATTTTTCAATGAAAGGCATGAGAGTAGCCGCGTGAATTCTTGGAATAGGAATCTATAGAGATAGATTAGTTAGGCTAATTGGATCGTGTCAAGATGCTTATGGTGATAAGGTCTTGGACAGATTCAGTATGCATGATTCCAAGAAGGGCCTCATACCAATGACTTATGGCATTAATCTTGGCAAGACGCAGTGTTTCTAGACATTAGCTGAGCAAGAACGTTTGAGTAGAATTCCCAGGCGTATGCAGTGGAATCTATCATGAATGCCATGACCTGCACTCGTCCAGGTATTGCTTGTGTTTTAAGCATGACGAGTAGATACCAATATGATCCATGTGAATGTCACTGGACAGTTACCAAGAATATTCTCAAGTATTTGAAGAATACTGAGGATAGGAGCTTGGTGAACTAAGGAAGTAAGGATTTTGTTTAGACTGATTAGACGGACTAAGACAATTTCTGGTAGGAACCTGATTATGTCTTGTGTCTATACTGCGGTGTGGTTTGTTGGAAAGGGTTCCAAGCAAAGCATCACAGCCTGCGGTTTGTTGGAAAGGGTTCCAAGCAGAACGCCGCAGCCTCTCCCACGACCTAAGCATGAGTTTCACCCTCCTGCTGTAGGTATTGGATATATTAAGATATGATCTTAATTCTAGTGGGAGTTGTAAAGGATTTAGTTATGTTATGATATTCAGGCTGACATACTACGGTTATGTCATAATGAAATTGTTTCATTTATTATTTGATTATTGGATAATCGAATAATAGTCCCAAAGTAATTTATGGCATTTTATAGGTCATCAAGTTGAGGACTTGATCATGAAACCCTATAAATGATAAATGACATAGATTATATTTGTCCCTGGTCAAGGTTGTTAAAGTGGGACACTAACAACCATGTGAGACTGGCATGTGAGGTGACTGATGACTAAGTTTCATGGAGTCATTAATAAGAGTATTAAAGTCAATCACATAGATATATGTTAGAGAACATATGATCGGACATGACCCGCTAATGAGAACTCTACAGGATAGTTATATAAGTGTCATAAGAGGTTCTCATTACGACTATAGAGTATAGTCCTTAGACCTGAGTTCATCATGATTTCTTACATATGAATTGGTCCGCTTTGACGATGTCAAACGTTATCCGTAACAGGTGACTATAAAGGCATTGATTGGGCGTATCATGAAGTGTGTGAAGGAACAGGGATGGAACAAGATGGAATTTGTCCCTCCTATATAACAGGAGATAAATATCTCAGGGCCCATCGAAGATTTGATACTGAGAAATGCGTGGCCGCGCTCAAACGAGGTGATTGTCAGTCGTTTGTTTTTAATCAGTATGAATCAGAGTTCGATGAACGTGATAATGGCTGTAATAAGGATGACACGGTTCTTGCCTTATGCCATATTGAGATATAGAGACGAAGGGATTATGGGAATAGTTGATTCCAGTACAAGTGGGAGATTGTTGGGAATGTCCTGAAATCACACTTGTATTCACTCTAGTGATAGTTGTACTGTCGAGATCAGACATTCATATGATACTAGGTGGTCATTGCGTTTTGCTAGAAGCCGCTGATGATCTATGAGTTATGAACTCATTACTAGTATTATATGATCCTACAGGGTCACACACCTAAGCAAACTGGATCTATTTGATGTGGGAATGATCATTAATGTAATGATTAAATGATGTGTATTTGATACACATAAGAATTGTGTTTTAGAGAGTGTGTCGATCGACACGGGCTAAAAACCGGAATAGTGATTTCGGTTTAACGACTTAATTAATTCTGAATCGGTTCAGAGATTAATTAGGTTTTCTCCAGAGCCTATATATAGGATATATGAGGCACGACCTGGAGATATAGTTTTTGGACAGCCACCTTCTGAAACCGTAGGATTCCCTGAGAGATCCGATTCCAGGCACTAGCATCCCTGCGGATTCCAGTTTGTGTGCGTGTGGACTATCGGTAGAGGCGCAACACTTGGGGCGCTATAAGATCTCGATTCCTGTTTTCTTAATTCCGCTGCAAAACTCCAGGTATATTCGAGATATGTTCTTGTTGATTCTTTGTTTACAAACCCTAGATCCTAGGCAAATGAATTGATCGTTAGGTTGTTTAATAGAGATTAAACCGGTAAATCCTGAACGAATTCCTACAATTTTCACCGAGGCTTCCCCCTTTTAGAAAAACTGCATGGTTAGGACTAATACACTCTTGCAAGATAGGTTTCAAACGATTAGCAATGATCTTAGAAATCACCTTATAAACCAAGTTGCAGCAGCTGATCGGTCTATATCAGTGGCGAAGCCACGTTGAGAGGAAGGTGGGCAGCTGCCCCCCCATGAAATAATTTTAGCTGGTGTAATTTGTAAAGGTAAAATAATCATGCCCCCCCCTTGTAAAATTTTTTTTGCCCCCATCGATTTTTTTTTTGGTCTCATTTCCTTTGAAAATTTTATTTGCCCCCTATGAAAATCATTCTTGGATTCGCCACTGGTCTATAGTCTCCCAATCTACAAGCGTCATCTGTCTTTGGTATAAGTGCAATGGTCGTGGTGTTGAGACCTTTCAATAACCTGCAATTACGGAAGAACTCTTGTACTGCAAAAGTTATATCACCACCCACCGTTTTTCAAGACGCTCTAAGAAACTCCACTGAATACCCGTCAGGCCCCGAACTTTTATTTAGGGGCAAAGCAAAAACTGTGACTTTAACTTCCTCTTCTGACTTTTATTTAGAGGATACTCATTTTAAAATCTAAGATAAGCAAAGTGAGTCATGTTGCCCAATGTAATACAGATGTGAATAAAAAAGAGCAGCAACTACTTCCTTTTACTAAGAAATAACTGAGACACCAAGATACCAACCGCAAAACCATAGCTTAAAACCCGGAGATAAACAAACTCTTGTACACTCCTTTGTTCTTTTAGATTCATGCAAAATAGTATAACCATGCGTTAAACCAAACACAAATCTGCAGAAACTTGAATCTTTGCCTCTTCTACCTTTTCAAAAGCTTATAATCTTGAGATAAGAACCCAAACGTTGTCCAGCTTATGTACTTATGTGACACCCTGGTTTCAGAGCATATATGGTATATGCGGTATACGCGGAGAGGCTTAAAAGAATTGATTTGGCTACCTATATCACCAAAGTGCACTTATCTTTTCGGTCACAGGTCTTGAGAGAACTCCAGAGTTAAGCGTGCTTGAGCTGGAGTAGTTTCAGGATGGGTGACCTACTGGGAAGTGATTTCCAGTATCGTGTGAGTGAGGTCAAAACACGAGGAAAGATCGCGTGGTGATTTGCAGGGTCAGTAAACATGACTTTAGAGCCTCCCGGACTAACGCACCGATCGTCGGATATGGGTGGGCCCATGGGCCGAGAGTGGACGTGGGGCCCATTAGGAGATGAGGATTTCTCTAGAGAGAATGAGGATTTCTCCTACGGCGGTCGGGGCGTTACAAGTGGTATCAGAGCGAACCCTGACATCTATGAAGAGTCAGTTGTCGGGGGTAACGATCTTGGTATACGCAACGAGGACGTTGCGATCTGTTAGTGGGGGTGATTGTGACACCCCGGTTTCAGAGCATATATGGTATATGCGGTATACGCAGAGAGGCTTAAAAGAATTGATTTGGCTACCTATATCACCAAAGTGCACTTATCTTTTCGGTCACAGGTCTTGAGAGAACTCCAGAGTTAAGCGTGCTTGAGCTGGAGTAGTTTCAGGATGGGTGACCTACTGGGAAGTGATTTCCAGTATCGTGTGAGTAAGGTCAAAACACGAGGAAAGATCGCGTGGTGATTTGCAGGGTCAGTAAACATGACTTTAGAGCCTCCCGGACTAACGCACCGATCGTCGGATATGGGTGGGCCCATGGGCCGAGAGTGGACGTGGGGCCCATTAGGAGATGTGGATTTCTCCAGAGGGGATGAGGATTTCTCCTACGGCGGTCGGGGCGTTACAACTTAAGCTCACAATACCAAACGAAAAATCCAGCAGCGTTGTTTCACATAAAACCCTTACTGCTACAAGCTCTGTGATGACCTATTTTTAAGTCATGATCATCACAACTTCTGAGCTTAATAGATTTATAAGAATCTAACCTTTAAACTGATACGAGTCTGCAACCAAACCTTCTCGAACCGTAACCAACCTCGAATTCCCAAAGTCCTTAACCTGTCTTCTTCCAACAAATTAACCCCGTCTTGTTTCATGCTCCTCTGCTTCTTCTTCAAGCTAAATCCAGAAAACGATACAGATAATCAAACAGCCTAATACACATAAAATTTAAGCTTCAAAGGCGTCCCCTAGTACCAAGAATTCTATGTGCTTCCGCGGCTGTGATGACACTAGTAATTTGAACACCAACTATCAAACTTTATCAATCTGATATAACCAAGAAACACAACCTGAAAAACCAAGCAATGGAACTCCACAAATCCCTTGCAAAATCATGTTATATAAACTTTGTGTTCCACCAAGCTTTCATCCATTTGAATATGCATATCTTGAGCAAAACAAAAAACAACATAAACCATCACATAGCCACCTTGTGATTGCAGCGGAAACAAACAACTTTGTCTTCACGATTCGAGCCTTGAGATGATAAAACGATTATATGATTTCATAACCTTGAACCAACATTTATTGACTCATGTCTTCTTGAATCATAATCAACCTTAAAACCAGTTGAAACGTGCACCTCACACCATCTCAAGTGGTTCACCAAACCGCAGATCAAGAGCAACCACATTGACCGAGTGTTCTTGGTCCCATCTCTCAGATTTTTCAATTCTTATACTAGCAATATCAACTTGTGACCAAAAACAAATACTAGCAATATCAACTTGTGAGTACAAGGAAGTCCTTCTCACTATATTGCATATTCTTGTACACCTTAGAGAATTCCCAATTTCATAGCTTAAAATCACCTCATCAGATTCAACCTTTTTACTTAGATTCAATCCTTAGAGTACATAACTTCTTGTTGTGATGATACCTGAGACGTTGCTTGTCTCTACACAACCAAGCTCTTCAAAGAAAAAAAGAATGTGGATGCTTGAGGTATCCTCTAACCTTCCAAAGATCCCAACTTTTTTTCACTTTTCTTCACTCTCCTTCTTTCTCTACACCTTTTCTCTCATAGATCTGGATCACTACCTTTCTCTTCATATACTTTTCCTGTATCTGAGACTTTCCCTCTTGAAATCTCAGTCATCTTCAAGCTTCACTCATGCCTAGAATAGAATCTCCACAAAATCTCCATGACCATCAACCTTACACTTCTCTTTTTGACAATTCCATTCCTTCCTTTTCCTGCTTCACAATGACGGTTTGTAAGCTCTGTCTACTTCCATTATGCTTCTTCTTCTTCCTTGTATAAACGCATAAAGGCTTATCAATACCCCCATGGCGAAGACGCAGCTTGTCCTCAAGCTTGGAATCTGGAAATTGTTTAGTAGCTTCAACCATACGAACCCAAGTTTTCTCGTGTTTGGACTTGTAAACTTGCACATCAAGTTCTTATCTTCACAGATAGTTTTACAATTGAGAGAAACGCAAATAAATATGTTTCTGGTCGAATACTAGGCTACAGTATCGATAAAGATTTTAGCTCGGAGCTGTCGAAAAGGTGTTGTTTAGTTAGTGTAATGATCGAGTAGACAACGAAGTATATAAATTTTTAACTATCATGGCTCAACTTACGAGGAAGTTTCCTACGTACCCATTAAATAGGGATCAAGCCGAACATCGTTTAATTTACAAGTGAAAAATAAATACTGCGTTCAGAAACAAATAGTGAAGGGTCCCCAGCTTGTTACCAAGTTGTCTAAAAGCATGTTACCATTCAGGGTTGAGTACAAGGTACTTAGTTTTTTTTTTGGTGTGATGGAAATAGTGAAGGGTCGAAAAATCGAAGTTGTTCACGTGATTCTTCGGGAGGGAAGCAGGTCGTTCGGTAAGCGTGGTTGGTGGTGGTATCGCTTGAGTGACATCGAGTTCCAGGCCCAAAGAATCGGTGTTTCATCCATGGTTTCAGTCTGTATACTCTCGGGCAAACTATTTTGGTTACTCGGTACAGTCCCTCCTAGTTGGCGCCGAGCTTGCCAACGTTGTATTCCTTGGTATTTTTGTATACTCGGCATAAGACAAGGTTGCCAATGTCAAAACTGCGGTTCTGGACACGCTTGTTATAGTATCAAGCTGCTGCTTATTGGTAGTTTTAGATCCGAAGAAGTGCCGTATCGCGTTTTTCCTCGACGTAATCCAAGTTGTCTAAAAGCATGTTACCATTCAGGGTTGGGTCCTTTGGCTAAAAAAACTCCACTGAATACCCGTCAGGCCCCGGACTTTTATTTAGGGGCAAAGCAAAAACTGTGACTTTAACTTCCTCTTCTGACTTTTATTTAGAGGATACTCATTTTAAACTCTAAGATAAGCAAAGTGAGTCATGTTGCCCAATGTAATACAAATCTGAATAAAAAAGAGCAGCAAAAAGATAAGTGAAAGAGAACAAAATAGAGCGCAAAAAATTTCATTCTACACAAAAACGAAACAATGGTAAGATATCAAAATATTGTTATGATCGTTAGGTTTAACAGATCTTAAAGCGAGGGTCAAAGATAATTTTTGGCAGTTCCTTCTCCCATTTAGAAAGCGGTGCTACTCCTCTCTCCTTGAGCAATTCCTGAAAATAATAGCAATGACAAAGGAATAAGAAACGAAATATTAAATAACTACTCAAATACCCCAGAAACTAAAGATCATTCTACATAATTTCACACGTTTCCAAACATGAAAATTTACACTAGAAGATGCACCATTATCAGTGCTTAAACGTGCAAAGCATTTCTATATGCTAACAAGATCCATCTACCAAAGAAAATTCCAATGCATTATGCATGATCTTCTTTTCTCCTTTTTAGACTTGTTTAAATTAGATGCATCAGAATGGGTAAAATCCATGTGCAGAAAGAAAAACATGAGAAGGCGAAACCTATAACAAACCCTGGGTCAAAAAAGACAAAAAAGAAGTCTGGAGTGGTACTTTGGTTTCGATCAATTGGAGGTAATTATAATGCACCAACCATCATTGTAGGAGAAATCCACATCCCCTCGAGAGAAATCTTAATCTCTCAATGTGCCCCACGTCCACTCTCGGCCCATGGGCCCACCCATGTCCGACGGTCGGTGCGTTAGTCTGGGAGACTCGGAAGTTTTATTTACTGATCCTGCAAATCACCACTTGATCTTTTCTCGTGTTTTGACCTCACTCACATGATACTGAAAATCACTTCCCAATAAGTCACCCATCATGAAACTACTCATGTTCAAGCACGCTTAACTCTGGAGTTCCCACAAGACCTTGGAGGATTTGAATGGATTTGAACTACTAAATAGGTTGGTTCTCTATCATAAGCCCAATTAAGTTAGTTATGTTTATAAAGCCTCAAAACTAATTAGCTCTAGGCTAATGTTCCTAGCTAATATTTTTCTTTTGCCATCAACTAGAAAAAGATGCAAAAAGTATCAGAACGTAAAAGAGATAAAAAGAGAGTAAATGGAAAAGAAAAAGAGAAGAGGATCTCTACAGACCGTGAAGGGGAAGAAAATAAGAAAAAGAAGTGCAGGAGGAGAAGTCTTGATGTAACACCCGTGAACCAAAAATGGGACTTTTGGGGGTGTCGATCGACACTGTAAGTGTGTGTCGATCGACACCGGGTCGTTGTTCTCGGGAATTTTGGCAGAGAGTATCGTGTCGATCGACACGGTGTGTCTGTCGATCGACACGAGGCCATCGTTTCTCGGATTTTTGGGCAGAGAGTGCCGTGTCGATCGACACAAGGTGTGTCTGTCGATCGACACGGGTTAAAATCAGACTTAAGTTGTGAAAACTAGGGTTTCCTATAAAAGGCTCTCACTCTCATTTTTCCTTTTGGTGGCCGTGGGAAAAAGAAGAAAAAGAGAGGAGAAAGAGAGATTAAAGGATTTTGAGAAGTTTTAAAAGGAAATTCTTGTGGATTCTCCTTAGATCTCAATCCTAGATTGTGTGCCTTCGTGGGGAGAGCTTGGGGTGTTGGATTCGTGCGGGAAATCGGAGATTGAAGCTCGTGTTCTTCGTGTTCTTCGTGGGTTTCCTCCTTTTTCTTCAGATCTAAGGTGAGTGCGCGACCATAGGTCCTTGAATTGAGTAATGGATGTTGTATGATTGTTTGTTGTGTGTTTGGGTGGATTTTTGTGGTTAAAATCGCAGGTTTATGGTGTGGATTGAAGGGATTTGGCCATGTGAGGATAGGCCAAACTCGGACAGCAGGCTTGCCGTCGATCGACAGGATTGCTTCCTGTCGATCGACACGAGTAGTTTTGTGGCTGTCGATCGACAGGGTTGCTCCCCGTCGATCGACACAAGACCTGCTGTTCCTGTTTTTCTGTTTTTCCGTTTTCTGTTGTTTGCTTGTTCCGTGCATTGTCTGATAACCCTGGTATTTCATGTATTGCTTTATTCAGGTAATTTGGCCTGTAGATGGGACGACCGTCTCACTAAGTATTTGTTAAATACTTACGCAACTCGTTTTTCCCAATTGTGTTGCAGGTAAAGGCAAGGTTTGATCGCGGAATCATGGCCAGAGGAGGGGATGATAGGCTCTTGTTTTGTATAGTCTGTTGTGTATAGTCTAATCTAGTGAACCTGGTGTTAGGATGCTAGACTTATTTTGTGTGTTCCCGGATTTAATATTGACGCTATTATCTGGATATTTGTATGGCTTTTTGTGCGGTTGTTGGTTGAATGATTATCCTGGAATGCTATTATGGAGTAATTAACAAAAAAAAAAAAACTTGTGCGTCACATTTTGGTATCAGAGCCCTTACGGTTCTAGGGCTAGTGGTGATTTTGATGAACTGAGACTATGTGTGTTAATTGATTGTTGTGTGTTAATCAATTCTAGTCGTAGTATCATCCTCTCCGGCCTTCAAAGAGATTCCGCGGTAAGTTGTTTGTTTGATTGTGACTTCTAAGGGTACTTATCTGCTTGTCGTGTTGCAGTGAGATGGATACCCGAGCTAGAGGTCGTGGCAGAGTGGTAGCCCGTGGTGGCAGAGCAGTAGCCCGTGGGGGCAGAGTGGGTGGCCGTAGAGGCCGGGGTCGTGGTCGTGGACCAGTTGTGGAGTCGGCAGAGAGCGCGGCGCAGAGTGCATCCTCAGGTGGAGCAACCGCGTCAGAGTCCTAGTCCCTTAGTGCCAGTGCGTTGGCTGGTGCCGGTAGAGGAGGGGGAGTTCCAGTGGGCCCTGGTGGGGGTGCTGCTGTGGCTCCAGGTCGTGATGACCAGGTTGTCGGGTTGCTGACGCAGTTGTTGGCACGTTTTCCGCCTGTGGCTCCTGAGCAGGCTCCGGGTGTTCCTCCAGAGGCAGGTTTGCAGCAGGGGGCTGTAGTGGCTGAGGGGCAGGTGCCATCTTACCTAGAGATTATGGGGCATATGCAGAGGATCGGTACGCCGTCGTTTGAGGGCCGTGTGGGTCCTGCGGAGGCGGATGAGTGGCGCTTGAGAGTGGAGCGTAACTTCAGATCGATTCGTTGTCCCGCGGAGTATCAGGTAGAGTTAGCCATTCACTATCTGTGTGGTGATGCGCATTTGTGGTGGCGAGCTATCGAGGCTCGGAGAGCGGTGTGGACCTGGGGAGAATTCTTAGCCGAGTTCAATGCTGTATTTTCCTCAGGAGGCTCGAGATCGTCTGCAGCTCAGTTTCATGTCGCTTCAGCAGGGAGGCCGTTCTGTGCGCGAGTATGATGCCGAGTTTGGCAGATTGTTGGTGCATTCGGGCCGCGATATCGAGGATGAGAGGACTCTTATGCAGAGGTTTTTGCATGGACTTCGGTTGAGTATCCGGTCTCAGTGCAGAGGTGCCAGTTATGCCTCGAGGGCAGAGCTGGTAGAGCTTGCGGCAGCGATTGAGGAGGATCAGCGCGAGCAGGCCGGTTCGTTAGTGGTTCCGCGTGTGGTTGCTCCTGTTGCTCAGCCGAGGGGTCAGCAGCAGCAGCAGCAGCGGCGTGGTTCTGGTCCCGGCAAGGGAAGTCAGCCTGCGCAGGGCCAGAAGAGGAGGCGGGATGATCCTTCTAGGGCGGGTTCTGGTAGCCTCGGGCCGCAGGGTTGTTTCGGGTGCGGTAGTTCCGAGCACCGGGTGGCGAGCTGTCCTAAGGTCTCTCGGGAGGCTAAGGTTTGCTACCACTGTCGCGAGCCGGGGCATATCAGGTCGAGGTGTCCCCAGTTGCAGCAGCCGGGTGTTGCAGCGATTCAGCCAGTTGAGGTGCAGCCTTTGAGTCAGGTTGCGGCAGTGCAGCAGCCGATAGGCCAGATTGGACCTGCACCGCGCGTGTATCCTTCGGCAGAGTCCGGTCAGAGCAGTGGAGCCGGGCAGATCACAGGTAAAATTCTAGACTCAAACTTCGTGAAATTCTTAGAGGTAGAATTTTCCTTGTTGTTGTGGTTTGTGTTCTGTTATTTAATTGTGATCGAGTCTCAGGGTTCCCAACGCATGTGGTATGTGTAGGGACCTTGTTAGTGGGCGGCTTTGAGTCCCACCTGATGTTTGATTCTGGAGCATCGTACTATTATATTACCCCGGAGCGTGCCGAGCGTAGTGGCATCCGGAGTAGCGCTGGTGAGCGCGCAGGCATGGTCAAAGTGGCTGGAGGTGGATTCCTGGCTACTTTGGGCCGTGCTAGGGCAGTGGATGTCCGGATAGCTGGGCATTCGATGCCAGCGGACTTGGTGATTAGTCCAGTGGCGCTGTATGACGTGATCCTAGGGATGGACTGGTTATCGTTCTACCGGGTTCATCTGGATTGCTTCAGGGGCAGAGTGAGCTTCGAGCGAGATGGCGGCAGGTTGTCGTTTCAGGGTTTGAGGCCGGTTTCTGGTAGTCTCGTGATCTCGGCTGTTCAGGCGGAGCGGTTGTTAGAGCGAGGTTGCGAGGCTTATCTGGCGACGATTGTTATGTCGGAGTCTAGTGGTGAGGTTGCTTTGGAGGATATCCGGGTTGTTCAGGAGTTCGAGGATGTTTTTCGGTCGTTGGAGGGATTGCCACCATCTCGGTCCGATCCTTTCACGATTGAGCTTGAGCCTGGGACAGCTCCGATATCTAAGGCTCCTTACAGGATGGCTCCAGCAGAGTTAGCAGAGCTGAAGAAGCAGTTGGAGGACCTATTGGGTAAGGGTTTCATTCGACCGAGTGTGTCACCGTGGGGAGCGCCGGTGTTGTTTGTGAGGAAGAAGGATGGGAGTTTCCGGTTGTGCATCGATTACCGGGGACTTAACCGAGTCACTGTGAAGAACAGGTACCCTCTCCCGAGGATTGATGAGTTGCTGGATCAGTTGAGGGGTGCGACCTGGTTCTCCAAGATAGACTTGGCTTCAGAGTATCATCAAATTCCGATTGCTGAGGCAGATGTTCGCAAGACGGCATTCAGGACGCGTTATGGGCATTTTGAGTTTGTAGTGATGCCTTTTGGTTTGACGAATGCGCCTGCAGCTTTCATGAGATTGATGAACGACGTGTTCAAGGAGTTCTTGGACGTGTTTGTTATCATCTTTATCGATGACATCCTGGTTTATTCGAGGAGTTCCGAGGAGCACGAAGTGCATTTGCGTTTGGTTCTCGAGAGGCTTCGGGAGCAGAAGCTGTATGCTAAGTTGAGCAAGTGCAGGTTCTGGCAGCGAGAGATGGGTTTCCTTGGTCACATTGTGTCTGCAGAGGGAGTTTCTGTGGATCCCGCTAAGATTGAGGCTATTCGGGATTGGCCTAGACCGAGCAGTGCCACCGAGATCAGGAGTTTCTTGGGTTTGGCAGGTTATTATCGGAGATTCGTCAAGGGCTTTGCGAGTATGGCGCAGCCGATGACGAAGCTGACCGGTAAGGATGTTCCGTTAAAAAACAAAAAATTTTTTAACCAAAAATTTGAGTCAAAAATCAAAACAAAAAGAAACCCGTTAGTAAATTCCTCCCCCAGACTTAACCAAAACTGTCCCCAGTGTTATCAAGCCCGAGATTGGTTAAAGAAATCAAAGGAAATGCGAACTTGATCAAAGAAATACAGAATTTACCAATTTTTGGGGGTCCTGTCGATCGACATAGACTTCTGTCGATCGACATACCATGTTCTGCCTTAGACCGTTGTGTTGTTGAAATCTTTAAAACGTCCCTGTCGATCGACAGAATGTATTATGTGTCGATCGACAGAGTATTTTAAAGACTCAGATGGTTTCTCCAGAGGTCCTCGTGTCGATCGACAGAGTATCATGTCGATCGACAGTGCTGGCTCTGTCCAAACTTCGTATTTGTCGACTTCTTGCAAAGTGTCTGGTTCGAAGCCCGAAGTTGTCCAAACCTGCATCTACTGACATTCAACAAACGATCAACGGGAACAACTCATTGCATTCCTTAAATAAAAATTCAAGTTCGTTTAATATTCGAAATTTCAACTAAAAAATCAAAACAAAAGTACGAAATTGAAAAGTAAATGGGTTGACTCCCATTAAGCGCTCATTTTAAGTCATTAGCTTGACTATGGATATGTTTGGGGAGGTCCCCAATGGCGCGTTTAACGTCACTAGCTTGACGGTTGCTTCATCTTTGTCACTTCCTTCATGACAAAAAGTGAAAAGATTAACAACAAAAGGGAATAAAAATAAAACTCTAGCCTTAAGAAGAATCAAAATCCCAATGATCAATGCAAAAACCTCCCCGGCAACGGCGCCATTTTGATGTCAGCCTTTTTACACATGGCCGGGGCCATCAAAAAACCCCTATGTACGTTGTAGCACAAAGGGTTATCGAATCCACAGAGAGGTTTGATTGATACACTAAGATTGCAATGATCCATTCTTAAGCTAGAGCGATGCTTTTTACATGTAAATAAAAGATGGAACTATGTAACAAGTGATGATATGGTTTTAATTTACATTGGTCTCGAAGAGACAAAGATTAAGCTATGGAAATTCCTTGAATCGAAATCTAAGATAACACAATTGTCGAGGGTTTTGTTAAACGCCGTTCTAGAACTCAAACACGAAAGTATAGCCAGCTAACTGTCGTTACGAAAGCTATCTATCTTTAGAAACTCAAATCCCAAATTTCTTTGCGAATTCATCGAATCTAAACAAGCATTTAGCACGAGTTCAATATGTTCACAAAGTCCCTAAGCCAAATTTCTTTGCGAATAAGTAACTTTGCCCATTTAGACTAGATTCAGGTTATTAATCCCACTGTCGTGGCTAACCAACAATCCTAAAATCAAGATTCGAGGTGATCAAGCAAGAATCAAGCATTGACAACAGTCTAAACGAAGAACTAACGGATAAACCTCAACAAATATGCAACCTTAACGATTTCTCATCATCACCCAAGAAATCCCTAAAACCTAACAAGCAATTTCACTCAGAAACAGATGATGAAATCATATTAACTGAATTATAATTGCATAAAAGAGATAAAGTAGGAGATACAGAGGGTTTGTAGTGATTGAATGAAGAACATATGGATCTCCCTCCAAAAAGCTCTTCCAATTCTCTCTCTCTCTCTCTCTCTCTCTCTAAGTCTCAAAACGAGAATAGATCTAGTTTTTACAAGTTTTCTAGATAAATTACAATGAAAACAAAACAAAACTATTTATAGAAGTGCCCAAAATTAGGTCTGCAGGTCCGCCGTCGATCGACATTAAAAGCATTAAAAGCATTGTCGATCGACGCGAAGGCGTCTGTGGAAATATCTGAAAAACGCGTTGTTTTGGCATCTGCAGGCTTCCTGTCGATCGACACAAATCCCTGTCGATCGACGGGAAACTCTCTGGAAATACCCCTCCGGTAAAACGGCCATATCTCCTGAACCACAGATCGGAATGACCTCAAACCACTTCCATTGGAAAGCTATCTCAAATACCTACAACTTTAATGACGACCTCTGAAGCTAAATCCAAATGAAAACCGTTCTTATGAGTCGATCTTTGAAGCACTTTGGATGGTTTCGGTCTAACCGACCATTTTCCTGCAAAACACTATAAAAGACACGCAAATACCAAATATACTATACAAAACCGACTTATATCATGGTTGAAAATGGGTAAAAACCATGATATATCACCCCCCCAGACTTAGCATTTGCTTGGCCTCAAGCAAAACATACACCAAGAATGTGAAAGAGGTTTGAAAACATAGAACATACCTTCTCTCGATGCAACGAATTGACCTTTCCAAAACCAACCAGAATCAGACCGCCATGTACTTCTCCGCAGACAAACTCAACCTTCCAAATCCATCCACCACTTTGCAGCAAAATCCGTTAGTCTTCATCGCTTGATCTCAATGTTCTCAAAGCCATGAACCTTCTAGACTCATTCCCATACTATACCGTGATAAGTCAACCTATACAAAATTTGGTACTCTATCTCTCCCCCAGACTTATTTCGTTTTATATTTATATATACATATTTTTGTGATTGTGAAACTCGAAGCAGTGTATATTTCACTAATGTTGTTCCTTGTGAGGAGACAGGTTCGTGACTCACTACTATTGTTCCTTGTGAGGAGACAGGCTCGTGAGATTGCTCGTCCTCAACATCCTTTTTAAGGGACTCAGACTGCTGCTTTAGAGCTGGGTGATCATCTCGAGTACAGATTCATTGGATTTTATTCCTTATCTCATACTCGAGAACTATCATTTCACCCCAATCCTAGTAATATTTTATATACATGTATATATATTCTATATTTTTTTTATATACGGGGAGAGGAGTACCATTATTATCAACAGAGGGTTGCATTTACCAGGTATGAATGAGGAGTCAAGCTCAATGGACATCGATCCCCAAGAGTATCGTGCAATAGCTCTGACTTGGCGGATTATACTAGAAGTAGCGGACTTCTCTAGTCAATTGGTCTATCCTAGGATTTTTCATTAGTCTTAACTCTGAAGTTGATCCTGGAAGAATGGTCACATGATGAAAGAGACCAAAAGAAGGGATGTTCCTATGGTTTTGACTCAATAAAACAAAAAATTTTTTAACCAAAAATTTGAGTCAAAAATCAAAACAAAAAGAAACCCGTTAGTAAATTCCTCCCCCAGACTTAACCAACACTGTCCCCAGTGTTATCAAGCCCGAGATTGGTTAAAGAAATCAAAGGAAATGCGAACTTGATCAAAGAAATACAGAATTTACCAATTTTTGGGGGTCCTGTCGATCGACATAGACTTCTGTCGATCGACATACCATGTTCTGCCTTAGACCGTTGTGTTGTTGAAATCTTTAAAACGTCCCTGTCGATCGACAGAATGTATTATGTGTCGATCGACAGAGTATTTTAAAGACTCAGATGGTTTCTCCAGAGGTCCTCGTGTCGATCGACAGAGTATCATGTCGATCGACAGTGCTGGCTCTGTCCAAACTTCGTATTTGTCGACTTCTCGCAAAGTGTCTGGTTCGAAGCCCGAAGTTGTCCAAACCTGCATCTACTGACATTCAACAAACGATCAACGGGAACAACTCATTGCATTCCTTAAATAAAAATTCAAGTTCGTTTAATATTCGAAATTTCAACTAAAAAATCAAAACAAAAGTACGAAATTGAAAAGTAAATGGGTTGACTCCCATTAAGCGCTCATTTTAAGTCATTAGCTTGACTATGGATATGTTTGGGGAGGTCCCCAATGGCGCGTTTAACGTCACTAGCTTGACGGTTGCTTCATCTTTGTCACTTCCTTCATGACAAAAAGTGAAAAGATTAACAACAAAAGGGAATAAAAATAAATTTCTAGCCTTAAGAAGAATCAAAATCCCAATGATCAATGCAAAAACCTCCCCGGCAACGGCGCCATTTTGATGTCAGCCTTTTTACACATGGCCGGGGCCATCAAAAAACCCCTATGTACGTTGTAGCACAAAGGGTTATCGAATCCACAGAGAGGTTTGATTGATACACTAAGATTGCAATGATCCATTCTTAAGCTAGAGCGATGCTTTTTACATGTAAATAAAAGATGGAACTATGTAACAAGTGATGATATGGTTTTAATTTACATTGGTCTCGAAGAGACAAAGATTAAGCTATGGAAATTCCTTGAATCGAAATCTAAGATAACACAATTATCGAGGGTTTTGTTAAACGCCGTTCTAGAACTCAAACACGAAAGTATAGCCAGCTAACTGTCGTTACGAAAGCTATCTATCTTTAGAAACTCAAATCCCAAATTTCTTTGCGAATTCATCGAATCTAAACAAGCATTTAGCACGAGTTCAATATGTTCACAAAGTCCCTAAGCCAAATTTCTTTGCGAATAAGTAACTTTGCCCATTTAGACTAGATTCAGGTTATTAATCCCACTGTCGTGGCTAACCAACAATCCTAAAATCAAGATTCGAGGTGATCAAGCAAGAATCAAGCATTGACAACAGTCTAAACGAAGAACTAACGGATAAACCTCAACAAATATGCAACCTTAACGATTTCTCATCATAACCCAAGAAATCCCTAAAACCTAACAAGCAATTTCACTCAGAAACAGATGATGAAATCATATTAACTAAATTATAATTGCATAAAAGAGATAAAGTAGGAGATACAGAGGGTTTGTAGTGATTGAATGAAGAACATATGGATCTCCCTCCAAAAAGCTCTTCCAATTCTCTCTCTCTCTCTCTCTCTAAGTCTCAAAACGAGAATAGATCTAGTTTTTACAAGTTTTCTAGATAAATTACAATGAAAACAAAACAAAACTATTTATAGAAGTGCCCAAAATTAGGTCTGCAGGTCCGCCGTCGATCGACATTAAAAGCATTAAAAGCATTGTCGATCGACGCGAAGGCGTCTGTGGAAATATCTGAAAAACGCGTTGTTTTGGCATCTGCAGGCTTCCTGTCGATCGACACAAATCCCTGTCGATCGACGGGAAACTCTCTGGAAATACCCCTCCGGTAAAACGGCCATATCTCCTGCACCACAGATCGGAATGACCTCAAACCACTTCCATTGGAAAGCTATCTCAATTACCTACAACCTTTATGAAGACCTCTGAAGCTAAATCCAAATGAAAACCGTTCTTATGAGTCGATCTTTGAAGCACTTTGGATGGTTTTGGTCCAACCGACCATTTTCCTGCAAAACACTATAAAAGACACGCAAATACCAAATATACTATACAAAACCGACTTATATCATGGTTGAAAATGGGTAAAAACCATGATATATCACCCCCCCAGACTTAGCATTTGCTTGGCCTCAAGCAAAACATACACCAAGAATGTGAAAGAGGTTTGAAAACATAGAACATACCTTCTCTCGATGCAACGAATTGACCTTTCCAAAACCAACCAGAATCAGACCGCCATGTACTTCTCCGCATACAAACTCAACCTTCCAAATCCATCCACCACTTTGCAGCAAAATCCGTTAGTCTTCATCGCTTGATCTCAATGTTCTCAAAGCCATGAACCTTCTAGACTCATTCCCATACTATACCGTGATAAGTCAACCTATACAAAATTTGGTACTCTATCTCTCCCCCAGACTTATTTCGTTTTATATTTATATATACATATTTTTGTGATTGTTAAACTCGAAGCAGTGCATATTTCACTAATGTTGTTCCTTGTGAGGAGACAGGTTCGTGACTCACTACTATTGTTCCTTGTGAGGAGACAGGCTCGTGAGATTGCTCGTCCTCAACATCCTTTTTAAGGGACTCAAACTGCTGCTTTAGAGCTGGGTGATCATCTCGAGTACAGATTCATTGGATTTTATTCCTTATCTCATACTCGAGAACTATCATTTCACCCCAATCCTAGTAATATTTTATATACATGTATATATATTCTATATTTTTTTTATATACGGGGAGAGGAGTACCATTATTATCAACAAAGGGTTGCATTTACCAGGTATGAATGAGGAGTCAAGCTCAATGGACATCGATCCCCAAGAGTATCGTGCAATAGCTCTGACTTGGCGGATTATACTAGAAGTAGCGGACTTCTCTAGTCAATTGGTCTATCCTAGGATTTTTCATTAGTCTTAACTCTGAAGTTGATCCTGGAAGAATGGTCACATGATGAAAGAGACCAAAAGAAGGGATGTTCCTATGGTTTTGACTCAATAAAACAAAAAAATTTTTAACCAAAAATTTGAGTCAAAAATCAAAACAAAAAGAAACCCGTTAGTAAATTCCTCCCCCAGACTTAACCAACACCGTCCCCAGTGTTATCAAGCCCGAGATTGGTTAAAGAAATCAAAGGAAATGCGAACTTGATCAAAGAAATACAGAATTTACCAATTTTTGGGGGTCCTGTCGATCGACATAGACTTCTGTCGATCGACATACCATGTTCTGCCTTAGACCGTTGTGTTGTTGAAATCTTTAAAACGTCCCTGTCGATCGACAGAATGTATTATGTGTCGATCGACAGAGTATTTTAAAGACTCAGATGGTTTCTCCAGAGGTCCTCGTGTCGATCGACAGAGTATCATGTCGATCGACAGTGCTGGCTCTGTCCAAACTTCGTATTTGTCGACTTCTCGCAAAGTGTCTGGTTCGAAGCCCGAAGTTGTCCAAACCTGCATCTACTGACATTCAACAAACGATCAACGGGAACAACTCATTGCATTCCTTAAATAAAAATTCAAGTTCGTTTAATATTCGAAATTTCAACTAAAAAATCAAAACAAAAGTACGAAATTGAAAAGTAAATGGGTTGACTCCCATTAAGCGCTCATTTTAAGTCATTAGCTTGACTATGGATATGTTTGGGGAGGTCCCCAATGGCGCGTTTAACGTCACTAGCTTGACGGTTGCTTCATCTTTGTCACTTCCTTCATGACAAAAAGTGAAAAGATTAACAACAAAAGGGAATAAAAATAAAACTCTAGCCTTAAGAAGAATCAAAATCCCAATGATCAATGCAAAAACCTCCCCGGCAACGGCGCCATTTTGATGTCAGCCTTTTTACACATGGCCGGGGCCATCAAAAAACCCCTATGTACGTTGTAGCACAAAGGGTTATCGAATCCACAGAGAGGTTTGATTGATACACTAAGATTGCAATGATCCATTCTTAAGCTAGAGCGATGCTTTTTACATGTAAATAAAAGATGGAACTATGTAACAAGTGATGATATGGTTTTAATTTACATTGGTCTCGAAGAGACAAAGATTAAGCTATGGAAATTCCTTGAATCGAAATCTAAGATAACACAATTGTCGAGGGTTTTGTTAAACGCCGTTCTAGAACTCAAACACGAAAGTATAGCCAGCTAACTGTCGTTACGAAAGCTATCTATCTTTAGAAACTCAAATCCCAAATTTCTTTGCGAATTCATCGAATCTAAACAAGCATTTAGCACGAGTTCAATATGTTCACAAAGTCCCTAAGCCAAATTTCTTTGCGAATAAGTAACTTTGCCCATTTAGACTAGATTCAGGTTATTAATCCCACTGTCGTGGCTAACCAACAATCCTAAAATCAAGATTCGAGGTGATCAAGCAAGAATCAAGCATTGACAACAGTCTAAACGAAGAACTAACGGATAAACCTCAACAAATATGCAACCTTAACGATTTCTCATCATAACCCAAGAAATCCCTAAAACCTAACAAGCAATTTCACTCAGAAACAGATGATGAAATCATATTAACTAAATTATAATTGCATAAAAGAGATAAAGTAGGAGATACAGAGGGTTTGTAGTGATTGAATGAAGAACATATGGATCTCCCTCCAAAAAGCTCTTCCAATTCTCTCTCTCTCTCTCTCTCTCTAAGTCTCAAAACGAGAATAGATCTAGTTTTTACAAGTTTTCTAGATAAATTACAATGAAAACAAAACAAAACTATTTATAGAAGTGCCCAAAATTAGGTCTGCAGGTCCGCCGTCGATCGACATTAAAAGCATTAAAAGCATTGTCGATCGACGCGAAGGCGTCTGTGGAAATATCTGAAAAACGCGTTGTTTTGGCATCTGCAGGCTTCCTGTCGATCGACACAAATCCCTGTCGATCGACGGGAAACTCTCTGGAAATACCCTTCCGGTAAAACGGCCATATCTCCTGAACCACAGATCGGAATGACCTTAAACCACTTCCATTGGAAAGCTATCTCAAATACCTACAACTTTCATGAAGACCTCTGAAGCTAAATCCAAATGAAAACCGTTCTTATGAGTCGATCGTTGAAGCACTTTGGATGGTTTCGGTCCAACCGACCATTTTCCTCCAAAACACTATAAAAGACACGCAAATACCAAATATACTATACAAAACCGACTTATATCATGGTTGAAAACGGGTAAAAACCATGATATATCACTAGTACGCCGGTGTTGGCATTACCCGAGCCGGGGAAGCCTTATACCGTGTATACTGATGCTTCGGGAGTTGGTCTGGGTTGCGTTTTGATGCAGGAGGGTCGAGTCATCGCGTATGCTTCGAGGCAGTTGTAGGGTAGTGAGCGTAATCGGCCTACACATGATCTGGAGCTGGGAGCAGTAGTGTTTGCTCTGAAGATCTGGAGGTCTTATCTCTATGGAGGGAGAGTTCAGATCTACACGGACCACAAGAACCTGCAGCACATCTTTACTCAGCCGTTGCTGAACATGAGACAGAGGCGTTGGGTCGAGTTGTTGGCGGATTATGATCTGGAGATCATTTATCGTCCGGGCAAGGCTAATCTGGTGGCAGATGCCTTGAGTCGGCGGAGGTCCGATTCAGCCCGCGAGCGGGATATCGGGGAGTTGGTAGGCGAGATTAGCACGTTGCATCTTTGTGCTTTCTCGGAGGAGCCGTTGGGCTTGGAGGCTGTTGATCGGGCAGATCTTCTTGGTAGGATCAGAGTGGCTCAGCAGAGCGATCAGATGTTGCTAGATTCGTCGCGAGCAGCAGGGTCTGAGTATGTTGTCTCTCCGAATGGGAAGATTTTGATTCGTGGTCGAGTGTGTGTACCTCGCGATGAGGTGTTGAGGCAGGAGATTTTGAGTGAGGCTCATGCGAGCAAGTTCTCGATTCATCCGGGTGCGACCAAGATGTACCGTGATCTCAAGCAGTATTATCATTGGGTCGGGATGAAGAGAGATGTGGCAGCTTTTGTGTCTAAGTGCAACACGTGTTCGTTGGTCAAGGCCGAGCACAAGGTTCCGAGTGGCAAGCTGCAGAGTTTACCCATCCCCGAGTGGAAGTGGGATATGATTACGATGGATTTTGTGGTCGGCTTACCTACGTCGCGGACGTACGATGCTATTTGGGTGATCGTGGACCGATTGACCAAGTCAGCACACTTTTTGGCCATTAAGAAGACCGATGGAGCGGCTAAGTTGGCTAAGAAGTTTGTGCGAGAGATTGTGAGGCTGCATGGAGTGCCAGCCAGTATTGTTTCTGATCGAGACCCCAGGTTTGCATCTGAGTTTTGGAGAGCCTTTCAGGCAGAGATGGGCACTAAGGTGCATATGAGTACAGCTTATCATCCGCAGACTGATGGGCAGTCAGAGAGGACTATTCAGACTATGGAGGATTTGCTGAGGATGTGTGTTTTGGATTGGGGTGGTCAGTGGGCTGATCATTTGAGCTTAGTGGAGTTCGCGTATAATAACAGCTTTCAGGCGAGTATCGGGATGGCTCCTTTTGAGGCTCTATATGGGAGGCCATGTAGGACGCCTTTATGCTGGACCCAAGTGGGGGAGCGCAGCATTCATGGGGCCACTTATGTTTAGGAAACGACAGAGAAGGTTCGGATTGTGCGGTTGAACATGAAGGAAGCCCAGGATAGACAGAGGAGCTATGCGGATAAGCGTAGACGTGAGCTTGAGTTCTCAGTGGGAGATCGCGTGTATCTCAAGATGGCTATGCTGAGGGGTCCTAACAGATCCATAGCAGAGAACAAGCTCAGTCCGAGATTTATGGGTCCGTTCCGGGTGGTGGAGCGTGTTGGACCAGTAGCTTATCGGCTAGAGTTACCACCGATCATGAAGGCATTTCATAAGGTTTTCCATGTGTCGATGTTGAGGAAGTGCCTGCATGAGTCGGAGGAGCTAGTGCCAGAGATCCCTACGGATCTTCAGCCTGATATGACGGTTCCGGCGGTTCCTGTGAGAATCCTGGAAAGGAGGATCAAGGAATTGCGTCAGAAGAAGATCCCGTTGTTGCGTATCCTATGGGATTGTGGCGGTTGCCAGGAGCAGACTTGGGAGCCGGAGGCAAAGATGAAGCTGAAGTTCAAAAAATGGTTCGACGAGCAGGTCGCCATTTGAGCTTAGTTTTTCCTTGTGGTTCCAGTTTCGTGTAGGCTTTGTGTCTGTAGTGTTTTGGTTCATGTATGTTCGTTCGTTGTATCGATATATATTTTCCTTGGAGATTTATGAGATGCGTTTTCTTATATTTCTGAGTTATCAGTTGGTGTTTCTGATTTATCGTTGTGTTGGCCAGTGATGGCGTGTTTTGTGGATATTCTGGTGGGAGTATCGAGTTTAGACCATGCGAGGTGACCTAGTCGCTGGTGTTTATATGCGTTTTTAGATTTTTATTACTATTGACTCATGTGCCTGTATTGGGACGGTGGTTCCTCTATGGTGCGGCAGAGGGGACGGAGGTTCCCTAGAGTGTGCCTGTATTGGGACTGTGGTTCCTCTATGGTGCGGCAGAGGGGACGGAGGTTCCCTAGAGTGTGCCTGTATTGGGACGGTGGTTCCTCTATGGTGCGGCAGAGGGGACGGAGGTTCCCTAGAGTGTGTGATGAGTCAAACGTAATAAACGTCTAAGGAACGTGTGTATAAACATAGGATTAGTTCATGGGTCTCTGAGATTGTGTGAGAATCTCTTGTGGGATTCGAGGTCGAATCCATATTAGTGGGGGAGAATTGTAACACCCGTGAACCAAAAATGGGACTTTTGGGGGTGTCGATCGACACTGTAAGTGTGTGTCGATCGACACCGGGTCGTTGTTCTCGGGAATTTTGGCAGAGAGTATCGTGTCGATCGACACGGTGTGTCTGTCAATCGACACGAGGCCATCGTTTCTCGGATTTTTGGGCAGAGAGTGCCGTGTCGATCGACACAAGGTGTGTCTGTCGATCGACACGGGTTAAAATCAGACCTTAGTTGTGAAAACTAGGGTTTCCTATAAAAGGCTCTCACTCTCATTTTTCCTTTTGGTGGCCGTGGGAAAAAGAAGAAAAAGAGAGGAGAAAGAGAGATTAAAGGATTTTGAGAAGTTTTAAAAGGAAATTCTTGTGGACTCTCCTTAGATCTCAATCCTAGATTGTGTGCCTTCGTGGGGAGAGCTTGGGGTGTTGGATTCGTGCGGGAAATCGGAGATTGAAGCTCGTGTTCTTCGTGTTCTTCGTGGGTTTCCTCCTTTTTCTTCAGATCTAAGGTGAGTGCGCGACCATAGGTCCTTGAATTGAGTAATGGATGTTGTATGATTGTTTGTTGTGTGTTTGGGTGGATTTTTGTGGTTAAAATCGCAGGTTTATGGTGTGGATTGAAGGGATTTGGCCATGTGAGGATAGGCCAAACTCGGACAGCAGGCTTGCCGTCGATCGACAGGATTGCTTCCTGTCGATCGACACGAGTAGTTTTGTGGCTGTCGATCGACAGGGGTACTCCCCGTCGATCGACACAAGACCTGCTGTTCCTGTTTTTCTGTTTTTCCGTTTTCTGTTGTTTGCTTGTTCCGTGCATTGTCTGATAACCCTGGTATTTCATGTATTGCTTTATTCAGGTAATTTGGCCTGTAGATGGGACGACCGTCTCACTAAGTATTTGTTAAATACTTACGCAACTCGTTTTTCCCAATTGTGTTGCAGGTAAAGGCAAGGTTTGATCGCGGAATCATGGCCAGAGGAGGGGATGATAGGCTCTTGTTTTGTATAGTCTGTTGTGTATAGTCTAATCTAGTGAACCTGGTGTTAGGATGCTAGACTTATTTTGTGTGTTCCCGGATTTAATATTGACGCTATTATCTGGATATTTGTATGGCTTTTTGTGCGGTTGTTGGTTGAATGATTATCCTGGAATGCTATTATGGAGTAATTAACAAAAAAAAAAAAACTTGTGCGTCACACTTGATGACGAGAAATAGAAGGGACATAAGACGGAGATGTTACGGTGGAGGCTATGGTGGCGGAAGAGAAGGCGTCATATCAAGTCTTGTGACGTTTCTGTGATGACAATAGTGGTACTCTTTGATCTTTACAAGGTGGAGCTAGAGATCACAGATCTACAAGGTGTAGTGAAAATAAAGCTAGAGAGATGAAGTGGAAATATGATCAGAACCGAGCTGGTAACTTCGGAGCTTTATTGCTGGCGACTGGAGCATTGGATGGCTTTGAAATTGGTGGCATTGCGACCGTGACATTCTTAGCTTTCCAATGATATCAAGAAGGAGCCTTATATCCATCGGGTCGCCATGTGGACTCCTTTCTTTAGACGCACGTAAGCTGATTATGTCAGTCAGGGACAGTTCCGATGCTGGTACTTTGAGGATCCATTTGGAGGATCAAATGAATTCCGATAGCACCGAAAATTTGTGGAGTTATTCTTGGCACTACTATCTTCAGAATAAATGGGTGGATCATAAATTGGACGGTTAGTTTGTCTATTATTTGTGTTTTCCGAAGCATAGTTGGCGCAACTCATGTTATTAATCAAAATGATGAATTGTATTGTTGGATTGGTGAAATGAGCTCGGTATGAGCTGGAATATTGCAGGATTCTTATGGAATCATGAGAAGAGTTTGGGAGCAAGGTCTTGGCGCAATTTCAGAGGCTTCGAAGACTTGTGGCTAAGGTGAGGGTGGGATCTATGTTGCTTTAGTATTAGATAACAATAGGCATTCATATATGCTAAGTCTAGGAATGAAATGTTTGATGGTTGTTGGTCTTATATGCTAAGTCTAGAATAAAATGATTGATGTTTTCTGGTTGTTAAGTGTAGTTATTAATGATTGATTGATGTTGTGGAAATTATGTGATAAAGTTATATGGTAATGAAAGAATGTTAAAAGATTAAATGATTGTTTGAGATTGTTAGAATGTTACAGTTCTATGGACGATCGCGTATGTAAGCCCGTTATAGAACTTTCTATGTTGGACTACTGACGATCGCGTATGTAAGCCCGTTGTAGATCCATTAGGCCATAGTGTGGGCCAGTGACGGGAGAACATACCCAAAACAGTAGAAAGGGGTTGGCTCCGTCGTGAGTAAATGTGTAAAGAAAAGAAAAATAAAGAATGAGAAAAGAAAAGTATGTGGAAAGTTAAGATAATGTGTGAAAGATTTAAAGATGAGAAAAATGAATAAGTAATATATTATTTGAGAATGAAGTGTTATGATTGTTAGTAATAAGTTGTGTAATGATATTTCTGGTTTAGTGTATTTTATTTTTTATTGTTGATCGAGTATTAAAGTTGTTGTGGGTGACATCCTCACTGAATAAGTTGGTATTCACCCCCTTTTTCCCTTTCTAGTGTGTGCAAATTTGTTACTTGTTGGTCAAGTTAGGGCGCGAGACCTAGGGCTCAAAGTGATCAGGGAACAAGGCGTGTCAGTAATAATCAGAGTCATCCATAGAGATCGTGTAAACTAAGTGTAATTGGCTTTTCTTTTTTTCCTTTTTTGAGAAAAAAAATTGGCTTTTCTTTTGAGATCTAAATCTTTTCTTTTATGAATTGGGATGATAAATTCCTAAGACATTAGACATCAATACGGGAAAAAAAGAAAACAACATTAGCTTCTGGTAACATATTAAGATAAAGTATACCATTATCACATTCCTAAACAAATTTATGATCTAGCTATTTTACTCAAATAAGTTTGTCAACTCCAAAAATCGCATGCATGTTTTTCAAAATACGTGTATCTCGGCTAAAGATTATAAGTTATAACCAATTACGTCGAATAACTAAGACCAACGTTGAGTGTTTGTTGTTCACAACTTTTTACTGAAATTGACAAAAGAAACGATTAGTTGAATTGAATTTGTTTGTCGTAAAATAGTCTCATCTTTTTTAAAACAGATTTCTTCCATTGCATTTCGCATTTTTCCTTATGAAGCTACACAGTGTGCACAGTGGCGAATCTAGAAACTATTTTCACCCGAGGCAAAAACCAATAATAGGGAACATAAAATAATTTATCAACAGGGGCACATTTAAAATCTTTTAAGATAATTGACCAAATTTTTATTTTCATGGTGGGCAAGTGCCACCCTTGCTAACTCTCTGCCTTCGCCACTGAGTGTGCATCATGGAATATATGCTAAGTTTCCTATTGAAAAAGTTGCAACCAAATTAAGTAGATTATATTTTAGTTGAGCATACATTAAAGTTCGTACAATTTGAAAAAGTTTCCGTGGTGAACTTTTGGATGTAAAGTAAAGAAGAAATAAAAGAACAACTTATGAAACGACATTAACATTACAAAAGACAAACGTATAGAAACGAAACTATATATATACCCGAAATTGTTGTCTAGCATGTCTAAGAGCATGACCATTGGTGACACCGCAGGGTCTAAAGTATTAAAATTTGAGTAAAAGGAAGAAAGATAGTGTTTTTGTAGGGTAGATTGAAATATAAAATTTGAGTAAAAGAAAGAAAGAGAGTGTGTTTGTGGATAAAATTAGATCTTTTGGATCTTTAGGGATCTAATATTAGATCTTTTGGAGAGTGTTCTAAAAGAGAGGGATCTAATTTTAAATATAAAATTAATAAAAGTTGAGTAAAAAGATGAAAGAGAAGGTATAAAGTTAAGTAAAAGGAAGAGAGAGGGTGTGTTTTAATAATTTAAAAATTACATTGGATCCCTTAGGGTCTCCAATGGTCATGGCCTAACACTTAAAAAGGCATAACGATCTATCATCCATGCATGCAACAATCAACGTGATTAAATATCAATTTTCCTAACACTTTTGAAGTTTGGGTTATTCTTTTATCTCTTTGCTATATTTTCTGTTACAACTATACACGTGATGTATAGAAGCATTACATCTACAACTATACGCGTGATGTTGATATATATATACTTCGCCTTTATCACCACCCGATAAATTGGATTAAATTCGTGACTTACTTAGAACCAACGGCATTCACTAATCGGCATTTTGATCAACAATAACACTTTTGTATTTTGATATTCTTGAAGACTTTTTACGCCAAATTCTCTACCTTTTCTCTTTACCTTTATACACTAAATTGAATTGAATTAATATAGTCTATGATAAACATATCAAACTATCCACAAATGCCACATATACAGTTAAAAACATATACTTTATGGAATATGATAGATAACTCAAACCACAACATATTGAAATTTACATACATATACACCCATGACCCGTAATCAGCAACTACTTACCTTGCATATTCTGGAATCAGAGAAGAAATATAATGTTTATTAATATTCACTATGGCTCTCTAAAATAATGATCATTCGTTTTTTTTGTATCAAACACATTTTAAAAAAATATATATGTTGATCAGACAAGTTGTATTATGTTTTGATTGTACTGAGACTTATGAATCATCTCAATACAAATTTTGGAATGCAACTAATTTTAAACAGAAAATAAATCATATGATTTAAAATTCATTGGTTAATTATTATGTTATTTTTATGAATTGATATGGAAGAAATTCATTAAAATCAGTTGCATTAAAGAGGGAAAATTAGACTTTTAGGTCAATTTGTTTTTGGATTTGGTGATGTAACACCCGTGAACCAAAATGGGACTTTTGGGCGTGTCGATCGACACTGTAGGTGTGTGTCGATCGACACCGGGTCGTTGTTCTCGGGAATTTTGGCAGGGAGTATCGTGTCGATCGACACGGTGTGTCTGTCGATCGACACGAGGCCATCGTTTCTCGGATTTTTTGGGGCAGGGAGTGTCGTGTCGATCGACACAGGTTGTGTCTGTCGATCGACACGGGTTAAAATCAGATCTAGGTTTTTGGAATCTAGGGTTTCGTATAAAAGGGTTCTCTTATTTTCTTGTGGTGGCAGAGGAAAGAAGAGAGAGAAAGAAAAGAGAAAAGAGAGGAAAAGGGGGAAAGGAGATTTGAGAGGAAATTCGTGAGGTTTTGCCCTTGATTCTCGTTTCCATAGCGTGTGTGGTCGTAGGAGGGCTCTTGGGAGGTTGATTCGTGCGGGAAATCAGAGATTGAAGCTCGTGTTCTTCGTGTTCTTCGTGGGTTTCCTCCTTTTTCTTCAGATCTAAGGTGAGTGCGCGACCATAGGTCCTTGAATTGAGTAATGGATGTTGTACGATTGTTTGTTGTGTGTTTGGGTGGATTTTTGTGGTTAAAATCGCAGGTTTATGGTGTGGATTGAAGGGATTTGGCCATGTGAGGATAGGCCAAACTCGGACAGCAGGCTTGCCGTCGATCGACAGGATTGCTTCCTGTCGATCGACACGAGTAGTTTTGTGGCTGTCGATCGACAGGGTTGCCCTCGTCGATCGACACAAGACTTGCTGTTCCTGTTTTTCCGTTTTTCCGTTTTCTGTTAATTGCTTGTTCCGTGCATTGTCTGATAACCCGGGTATTTCATGTATTGCTTTATTCAAGTAAATTGGCCTGTAGATGGGACGACCGTCTCACTAAGTATTTGTTAAATACTTACGCAACTCGTTTTTCCCAATTGTGTTGCAGGTAAAGAAAAGGTTTGATCGCGGAATCAGGGCCAGAGGAGGGGATGATAGGTTTTTGTGTGTATAGTCTAATTCTAGTGAACCCAGTGTTAGGTTGCTAGACTTATTTTGTGGAACTCCGGATGTAATATTGACTCTATTATCTGGATGGCTGTACGGCTTTTTGGGTGGTTGTATTTATTGAATGATTGTTAACCTTTTATGAAGTTAAAAAAAAAAAAAACTTGTGCGTCACATTTTGGTATCAGAGCCCTTACGGTTCTAGGGCTAGTGGTGATTTTGATGAACTGAGACTATGTGTGGTAATTGATTTTTGTGTGTGTTTAATCAATTCTAGTCTTAGTATCATCCCCTCCGGCCTTCAAAGAGATTCTGCGGTAAGTTGTTTGTTTGATTGTGACTTCTAGGGTACTTATCTGCTTGTCGTGTTGCAGTGAGATGGATACCCGAGCTAGAGGTCGTGGCAGAGTGGTAGCCCGTGGGGGCAGAGCAGTGGCCCGTAGGGGCAGAGTGGGTGGCCGTGGAGGCCGGGGTCGTGGTCGTTGTCGTGGTCATGGACCAGTTGCGGAGTCGGCAGGGAGCGCGGCGCAGAGTGCATCCTCAGGTGGAGCGACCGCGTCAGAATCCCAGTCGCTTGGTGCCAGTGTGTTGGCTGGTGCCGGTAGCGGAGGAGGAGTTCCAGAGGGCCCTGGTGGGGGTGCTGCTGTGGCTCCTGGTCGTGATGACCAGGTTGTGGGATTGCTGACGCAGTTGTTGGCACGTTTTCCGCCTGTGGCTCCTGAGCAGGCTCCGGGTGTTCCTCCAGAGGCCGGGTTGCAGCAGGGGGCGATAGTTGCTGAGGGGCAGGTGCCATCTTACCTAGAGATTATGGGGCATATGCAGAGGATCGGTAAGCCGACGTTTGAGGGCCGTGTGGGTCCTGCGGAGGCGGATGAGTGGCGCTTGAGAGTGGAGCGTAACTTCAGATCGATTCGTTGTCCTGCGGAGTATCAGGTGCAGTTGGCCATTCACTACCTGTGTGGTGATGCGCATCTGTGGTGGCGAGCTATCGAGGCTCGGAGAGCGGTGTGGACCTGGGGAGAATTCTTAGCCGAGTTCAATGCTAAGTATTTTCCTCAGGAGGCTCGAGATCGTCTGCAGCTCAGTTTCATGTCGCTTCAGCAGGGAGGCCGTTCTGTGCGCGAGTATGATGCCGAGTTTGGCAGATTATTGGTGCATTCGGGCCGCGATATCGAGGATGAGAGGACTCTTATGCAGAGGTTTTTGCATGGACTTCGGTTGAGTATCCGGTCTCAGTGCAGAGGTGCCAGTTATGCCTCTAGGGCAGAGCTGGTGGAGCTGGCAGCAGCGATTGAGGAGGATCAGCGCGAGCAGGCTGGTTCTTTAGTGGTTCCGCGTGTGGTTGCTCCTGTTGCTCAGCCGAAGGGCCCGCAGCAGCAGCAGCGTGGTTCTGGTTCCGGCAAGGGCAGTCAGCCTGCGCAGGGCCAGAAGAGGAGGCGGGATGACCCTTCTAGGGCGGGTTCTGGTGGCCTCGGGCCGCAGGGTTGTTTTGGGTGCGGTAGTTCCGAGCACCGGGTGGCGAGCTGTCCTAAGGTCTCTCAGGAGGCTAAGGTTTGCTACCATTGTCGCGAGCCGGGGCATATCAGGTCGAGGTGTCCCAGGTTGCAACAGCCGGGTGTTGCAGCGATCCAGCCAGTCGAGGTGCAGCCGTTGAGTCAGGTCGCGGCAGTGCAGCAGCCGATAGGCCAGATTGGACCTGCACCGCGCGTGTATTCTCCGACAGAGTCCGGTCAGAGCAGTGGAGCCGGGCAGATCACAGGTAAAATTCTAGACCCAAACTTCGTGAAATTCTTAGAGGTAGAATTTTCTTTGTTGTTGTGGTTTGTGTTCTGTATTTTATTTGTGATCGAGTCTCCGGGTCCCCAACTCATGTGGTTGTGTAGGGACCTTGTTAGTGGGCGGCTTTGAGTCCCACGTGTTGTTTGATTCTGGAGCATCGCATTGCTATATTACCCCGGAGCGTGCCGAGCGTAGTGGCATCCAGAGTAGCGCTGGTGAGCGCGCAGGCATGGTCAAAGTGGCTGGAGGTGGATTCTTGGCTACTTCGGGCCGTGCTAGGGCAGTGGATGTACGGATAGCTGGGCATTCGATGCCAGTGGACTTGGTGATTAGCCCAGTGGTGTTGTATGACGTAATCCTAGGTATGGACTGGTTATCGTTCTACCGGGTTCATCTGGATTGCTTCAGGGGCAGAGTGATCTTCGAGCGGGAGGGCGGCAGGTTGTCGTTTCAGGGTTTGAGGCCGGTTTCTGATAGTCTCGTAATCTCGGCTATTCAGGCGGAGCGGATGTTAGGGCGGGGTCGCGAGGCTTACCTGGCGACGATTGTTATGTCGGAGTCCAGTGGTGAGGTTGCTTTGGAGGATATCCGGGTTGTTCAGGAGTTTGAGGATGTTTTTCGGTCGTTGGAGGGATTGCCACCATCTCGGTCCGATCCTTTCACGATTGAGCTTGAGCCTGGGACAGCTCCGATATCTAAGGCTCCTTACAGGATGGCTCTGAAGATCTGGAGGTCTTATCTCTATGGACGGAGAGTACAGATCTATACGGACCACAAGAATCTGCAGCACATCTTTACTCAGCCGTTGCTGAACATGAGACAGAGGCGTTGGGTCGAGTTGTTGGCGGATTATGATCTGGAGATCCTATATCATCCGAGCAAGGCTAATCAGGTGGCGGATGCCCTGAGTCGGCGGAGGTCCGATTCAGCCCGCGAGCGGGATATCGAGGAGCTGGTAGGCGAGATTAGCACGTTGCGTCTTTGTGCTATTTCGGAGGAGCCGTTGGGCCTTGAGGCAGTTGATCGAGCAGATCTTCTTAGTAGGATCAGAGTGGCTCAGCAGAGTGATCAGATGTTGTTAGATTCGTCGCGAGCGGCGGGATCCGAGCATGTTGTCTCTCCGAATGGGACGATTCTGGTTCGTGGTCGAGTGTGTGTACCTCGTGATGAGATGTTGAGGCAGGAGATCCTGAGTGAGGCTCATGCGAGCAAGTTCTTGATTCATCCGGGTGCGACCAAGATGTACCGTGATCTCAAGCAGTATTATCACTGGGTCGGGATGAAGAGGGATGTGGCAGCTTATGTGGCTAAGTGCAACACGTGTTCGTTGGTCAAGGCCGAGCACAAGGTTCCGAGTGGCAAGCTGCAGAGTTTACCCATTCCAGAGTGGAAGTGGGATATGATTACGATGGATTTCGTGGTTGGGTTACCGACGTCGCGGACGTACGATGCTATATGGGTGATCGTGGATCGATTGACCAAGTCAGCACACTTTTTGGCCATTAAGAAGACCGATGGAGCGGCTAAGTTGGCTAAGAAGTTCGTGCAAGAGATTGTGAGGCTGCATGGAGTGCCCGCCAGTATTGTGTCTGATCGGGATCCCAGGTTTGCGTCCGAGTTTTGGGGAGCATTTCAGGCTGAGATGGGCACTAAGGTGCATATGAGTACAGCTTATCATCCGCAAACTGATGGGCAGTCAGAGAGGACTATTCAGACTATGGAGGATTTGCTGAGGATGTGTGTTCTGGATTGGGGTGGTCTTTGGGCTGATCATTTGAGCTTAGTGGAGTTCGCGTACAATAACAGCTTTCAGGCGAGTATCGGGATGGCTCCTTTTGAGGCTCTGTATGGGAGGCCATGTAGGACGCCTTTATGCTGGACCCAAGTGGGGGAGCGCAGCATTCATGGGGCTACTTATGTTCAGGAGACGACAGAGAAGGTTCGTATTGTGCGTTTGAACATGAAGGAAGCTCAGGATAGACAGAGGAGTTATGCGGATAAGCGTAGACGTGAGCTTGAGTTCTCAGTGGGAGATCGCGTGTATCTCAAGATGGCTATGCTGAGGGGTCCTAACAGATCCATAGCAGAGAACAAGCTCAGTCCGAGGTTTATGGGTCCGTTCCGGGTGGTAAAGCGTGTTGGACCAGTAGCTTATCGGTTAGAGTTACCACCGATCATGAAGACATTTCATAAGGTTTTCCATGTGTCGATGTTGAGGAAGTGCCTGCATGAGTCGGAGGAGCTAGTGCCAGAGATCCCGGCGGATCTTTAGCCTGATATGACGGTTCCGGCGGTTCCGGTGAGAATCCTTGGGAGGAGGATCAAGGAATTGCGTCGGAAGAAGATCCCGTTGTTGCGTATCCTTTGGGATTGTGGCGGTTGCCAGGAGGAGACTTGGGAGCCGGAGGCAAAGATGAAGCTGAAGTTCAAGAAATGGTTCGACGAGCAGGTCGCCATTTGAGCTTAGTTTCCTTGTGGTTCCAGTTTCGTGTAGGCTTTGTGCCTGTAGTGTTTTTGGTTCATGTATGTTCGCTCGTTGTATCGATATACATTTTCCTTGGAGATTTATGAGATGCGTTTTCTTATATTTCTGAGTTATCAGTTGGTGTTTCTGATTTATCGTTGTGTTGGCCAGTGAGGGCGTGTTTTGTGGATATTCTGATGGGAGTATCGAGTATAGACCATGTGAGGTGACCTAGTCGCTGGTGTTTATAGGCGTTTTTAGATTTTTATTACGATTGACTCATGTGCTTGTATTGGGACGGTGGTTCCTCTATGGTGCGGCAGAGGGGACGGAGGTTCCCTAGAGTGTGCCTGTATTGGAACGGTGGTTCCTCTATGGTGCGGCAGAGGGGACGGAGGTTCCCTAGAGTGTGCCTGTATTGGGACGGTGGTTCCTCTATGGTGCGGCAGAGGGGACGGAGGTTCCCTAGAGTGTATGATGAGTCAAACGTAATAAACGTCTAAGGAACGTGTGTATAAACATAGGATTAGTTCATGGGTCTCTGAGATTGTGTGAGAATCTCTTGTGGGATTCGAGGTCGAATCCATATTAGTGGGGGAGAATTGTAACACCCGTGAACCAAAATGGGACTTTTGGTGGTGTCGATCGACACTGTAGGTGTGTGTCGATCGACACCGGGTCGTTGTTCTCGGGAATTTTGGCAGTGAGTATCGTGTCGATCGACACGGTGTGTCTGTCGATCGACACGAGGCCATCGTTTCTCGGATTTTTTGGGGCAGGGAGTGTCGTGTCGATCGACACAGGTTGTGTCTGTCGATCGACACGGGTTAAAATCAGATCTAGGTTTTTGGAATCTAGGGTTTCGTATAAAAGGGTTCTCTTATTTTCTTGTGGTGGCAGAGGAAAGAAGAGAGAGAAAGAAAAGAGAAAAGAGAGGAAAAGGGGGAAAGGAGATTTGAGAGGAAATTCGTGAGGTTTTGCCCTTGATTCTCGTTTCCATAGCGTGTGTGGTTGTAGGAGGGCTCTTGGGAGGTTGATTCGTGCGGGAAATCGGAGATTGAAGCTCGTGTTCTTCGTGTTCTTCGTGGGTTTCCTCCTTTTTCTTCAGATCTAAGGTGAGTGCGCGACCATAGGTCCTTGAATTGAGTAATGGATGTTGTACGATTGTTTGTTGTGTGTTTGGGTGGATTTTTGTGGTTAAAATCGCAGGTTTATGGTGTGGATTGAAGGGATTTGGCCATGTGAGGATAGGCCAAACTCGGACAGCAGGCTTGCCGTCGATCGACAGGATTGCTTCCGGTCGATCGACACGAGTAGTTTTGTGGCTGTCGATCGACAGGGTTGCCCCCGTCGATCGACACAAGACCTGCTGTTCCTGTTTTTCCGTTTTTCCGTTTTCTGTTAATTGCTTGTTCCGTGCATTGTCTGATAACCCGGGTATTTCATGTATTGCTTTATTCAAGTAAATTGGCCTGTAGATGGGACGACCGTCTCACTAAGTATTTGTTAAATACTTACGCAACTCGTTTTTCCCAATTGTGTTGCAGGTAAAGAAAAGGTTTGATCGCGGAATCAGGGCCAGAGGAGGGGATGATAGGTTTTTGTGTGTATAGTCTAATTCTAGTGAACCCAGTGTTAGGTTGCTAGACTTATTTTGTGGAACTCCGGATGTAATATTGACTCTATTATCTGGATGGCTGTACGGCTTTTTGGGTGGTTGTATTGATTGAATGATTGTTAACCTTTTATGAAGTTAAAAAAAAAAAAAAACTTGTGCGTCACAGGTGATCTACACCTTTATCCTTTTAGATTGGTGACATACACTTTAGTTAGAATAAAAATCCTTTAGTACCCTTAAATTCATGAATTGTAGGATTTGAAAATTATTTTTCAAAACTTATTATGATTTAAATATATAATTAAATTTCGGATTTATTTTAATTTTATTTTGAAAATTCATTTATTTATTGATAACATTAATTGAAATAAAGGTGATTTTACAAATTAAGGTGTAATTTTACAAGTTCTTATTATTCATTTGTTATATGTTTGAATTTTTTTTTTTTTGAAATGTTTGAAAACATTATTTCACATTTGATAAAATATTAATTTTTACAAATTGAAAACATTAATTGATAAATAGGTTATATTACAAATTAAGGTGTAATTTTACAAATTGAAATAATCATATACAAACATTTATTTTCTTTCTTAATTTTGGAAAATACATTTATTCATTTTTGGAAATTGTTTTTATAATTAAATGCAGAATATAATCTAACTAAATATTTGATTTTCTTAACTAAAAATTTGATTTCCTAAATTTTTGGAATTTGAAAAATAATTTTAGAATTGGTATTATAAATTTTGCAGAACATTGAACAAACTGAAGAATACATATTCTATATTTTGTAGAACGTAGAGCAAAGTAAAGATTATATATTCTGAAATTTAATTCTACAAATTTTAGAATGTTAGTGAGTTTTTAGAACATAGACCAATGTCTAGATGACATATTCTGATATTTTCTCCTAAATAATCTAGAATGTGGGTGTGCTCTAAATTTTTAGAACAAAGAATAGAGTTAATAATACAAATTCTAAAAATTGTAGAACATGTACAATCGGTAGATTACAATTTCTAAACTTTTAGGAACATGTATAGGCAGAAGAATGTACATTCTGTATCAAACAGATTAAATTTAGAAATCCAAATTTTAGTGTAATGGTTACAAATTAAAATTTTCATCTTTGATAAAAAGTTTTATTATTTCACTTGTTATATGATTGAAAAAAAAAGTTTTGGAAAAACTAATTATTTATATAAAAAGGGTAATTGTGGACAAAATTGACAATGTCAAATAAAAGTGTATATGACCAAATTAAAATTTAGAAAACCTTTAAAATCAGTTTCCCCGTTTTATTATAAATTGAGTGAAAAAAATATGTATATAAGAAAGTGTTCTAAAACTTTTACAATTGTGGGAGGCTAGGTCAAATATTGTCGCTAGAGGGTAGGTTTAATTTTAAAAGGAACTAGGGGTTTCCCACGCTATGCGTGGGTTAGGTGATAAACCTTTTTTAATGTTGTATAGTGTTATATATTTATTTTGAATATTTTCTATTGTTTATGTTTTCCTTATTTATTGTTGTATTGCTGATTTTGAAATAATATATTTTTATTTTATCGTTTTTAAGATGTGTTTTATTGTTTGTGGCTTGAAACAAAACTTTAAATCGATTCAAATTGGCATTGGTTTCGTATCTAATTTTTTTTTATGTATTTGATTCTAATATCTAGTTTTTTTTTATTTGATAAATAAACTCGAATAAATTGGGGTAAACTGTTATAATTTTTATTTTTATGGCGAATTATTTAATGTTTATTTGTTCGGAACAATTATATAAGTACTCTAGTTGTGTATATCTTTTTTTTTTTGAAGAATAATTCCATACGTAATTTTTAGTAATCTTATTATATAAAGGAGAGTTCTTATAATTGTAACTCATGAGATCGCGATACGTGTTATTGTAACACATGTCAATTATTTAAATATGTAAATTTTCCAATACCAAAATTGTTAGTTACTCAAAAAGGAAGAAATTAAAATAGAAAATAAACAAGCATAAAATATCTTATTATATAAAAGAGAGTATTTATAATTGCAACTCACGAGATTGCGACACGTGTTAAGTAGTCGTTTAGATTGTGACACATGTCAATTATTTAAATATGTAAATTTTCCAATACCAAAATTGTTAGTTACTCAAAAAGAAAGAAATTAAAATGGAAAATAAACAAGAATAAAATAAAGATAAAGAAAATTTGGTTAGTGGTATGTTTAGTTTACAAAATAGCATCAAAGAAGGATAGTCAAAACATGTACGAATGGTTTAATTGTTATATCAAATTGTTTAATGATTTAAATCATATTTATATATATCAAGTATGTATACTTTAGTAATTTCCAAATTTTTTAAACTATATGAGTTATGAAACTATATTTTTCAAATTACATATGAACCTATAATTTGAAATATTACATTATCTAAGTTTTTTTTTTCTCAAAACATTACATTATCTAAGTTAGGATTTGAATTAAGAATGTTTATAATAAGTTAAGATTTAAATTTAGAATATGGTATGTTTTTCTCTAAAATATTTTAATCCATAATTATTTACTATAAATCAATTAATCCTCGCATCGCGAGGGGTTTAAATCTAGTATTGTATAATTTGGACTTTTTAAAAATCACTAATTCTTTCGTTACTCACCTATTGATCAACGAACTCCAAATATCGTTCATGTTTTTATTTTTAAAACGTCCGAAGTTTCATTAATCTCTGAAAGTTATAATCCTCTATTCAGAGTTCGTGTTTGTAACACATGAAATATTTATAAAGAAATTTGCATGCATAACCAACAAAAAATTTATATTTCAAAACTAACCATTTGCCGTATAGAAAACTAACCATTTACCCTATGTAAAACTTTTCGTTTTTGAATGGTCGAAAATAATTTATGTATGTTCCAAAATTGAATCCACTGAGAGATTATAATTTAGATCACCAAGAACAACCTATATTTACTCTTACTTTATGTCTTTAGTAAATCGACCAACTTCATGGTACATCTCTTCCTCTCTTGCGGTCGCTCTAGAACACTTGCAATTAGAAAAAAGAAACAGAGTTTGGTATGTAAGCTCTGGGTAATCTAATTTTTTTAAAAGTAGCTTAACATTTGAGGTATGGAGAGTGAATAAGACAGTCATGCCTCCGTTCGTTTGGTTTATAGGGCATGCACAATATAGAAACATACAAATATTCATATGTACAATCAATTTTCCAGATATTTATCTATGAATTTGTTGATAAGTTAGTTGGCTACACAATAATTTTCATGAAAATTGGATTGAATACTATATATACAATATATATTTAGGTTACTTGTTTCCTGTTCAAATTAGCATGAAGATGTTGTTTCTTTATATCCAAGAAAGGTGAACCTTAAAGTATTGACCTGAATGAATTGATTTTGTGAGCAACTTGAAAAATTTCGACGTGTGAGAAAGAAAACAAAGAAAAACAGTCTTGCTCTATTAAGACAACAACCTTAAATACAAACTAAATGGAATTATGTGAATCTTTGTTCTTTGTAACTTTTGGTTAAGAAAAGAAACTAACCAAACTTATTTAAAGAATAACGATTATAACACACCCTTTTCAATGCACATTAACTAATATAAGTTTGTTAAATACGACCAAACTCGATATAAACTAACACTCCTTTTAACTGAATTTCGGTCTAACACCAAGCTTGCTTCTTAGTTTTTCTCACCTTGAGGTTTGGGCAGCCTCTATCAACTCAAGAATCTTCTTCTTCAAGAGTCATTCTTGCTTGTTCTTATTTCTTTGAACGACAATCTCTTGAGATATATCCAACTTTTCCACACTCGTTAAGACCTTATAAAATACGACCAAACTCAATATAAACTAACAATATAATGGGCATGAAAAGAGAAAGGAAAGTGTTAATCGCATTGAAATGAGAACATATCCCCATGGCCACTACATAGGAGATGAGACTAAACATATCTGATAAGTTCTCATTAGTTAGTTCTATTGACCGCTTTTACCTTTGTAGATACTTGAGATTCATTGCCTTTAGTTTCTCTTCATGTAGCTTTGATATCTCTGACCGCGTTGACCCTACAAACAAATAGAGTTCTAAGTATATGAACATTAGAAATTGATCACTTAAAGCTTTTGAGATCCTTTAGCTGAAGAGACCTTCAAATCTTTCATTGTTGCAAAGATGTTATAAATGATCTCATGGTGGAGTGGCCTATTTAGAATAAACAACAAATCTATGATAGAACTTACGGACTGCACCATCTGTAGAAGGACTCGTTATGTTCATCAACTCAACGCTGAATATATGATCCAGGCTCGTCACTCTATCATCCTCCGTTTCATGTTTGAAAAAGCACTGAAATCTCTGCGAAATTCACAAGGCTTCCTCAATCATCAGAGAAAACAAATGACAATATATAGAGATAACCAGATCGGTAATGGTTAGGGTGTGAGAGAAAAGGCGAATGGTGGAATCTAAATTAGTGACAGATCGGAGAGTTTTGATAAGAGACGATTATATTACCTTATGATCTAAATTCCATGGCGCCTTCTTTCTCAGAGTCTGAACATTGGAGTTTGTAGAGTACAAAGATGTGAGTGGGGTCTTGTGCACTACAAGAAAACAGGCAGTTTTCCGACGGAATGATTTTTTCCGTCGGCATTCCGTCTGCCAAATCCGACGGCGTCCCGACGGGTTGCCGATAAAAACAGTTCTGTGGGAAAGCCGTCGGGAAATACCGACGGAATAGAGACGGAACAGTTTTTGTCGCAAAATGCCGACGAACTACCGACGGAAATCCGACGGAAATCAGACTTTCCGATGTCGGCAACGCCTGATTGATCGGACTTATTTCCGACGGCCAATATCTGTCGGAATGTAGGACGGAATTCAGACGGTATTCCGACGGTTTACGATGTCGGCAAATTTTGAGTGGTTTAGATATCGTCTGCGGTGGCCGATGGGATGGGGCGGGGTCATATGTCGGACGTATTGACGGAATTCCGACGGCATTTTGACGGAAATCTATTCTACATAAGTTTGCAGAATGATTCATTCCATCATAACAACATTTCGAGAAAAAAAAAACTATAAAGATGAGTTCATATTTTCGGGCATGGATGGACGAGCCAATGACGATTGAAGGATCGGACTTATTAAGGGACGAGTACGCTCAAGGATTATGGGAGTTCATGAATTTACCCAGTAATGTAGAAGCAGCAAAAAAAGGTCAGGATATCAAATGTCCTTGTTCTAATTGCTGTAATAGAATTAGTGTTGCCGTTCATAATGTTTGGAATCACTTATATCAATATGGTTTTAGGCCGGGATATAAGGTTTGGTTTTTACATGGAGAAAGGAATTATGAATATGGTAGTACTAGTAGCAATGAACCTTATTTTCCTGATAGCGTAGGGGAACCTACACCGGAAGTAGATGTTGGGGTACGTACGGTTGCGATGGTTAATGATGCGTTTAGAGAGAATTTGCAGTCGGGTGGGTATGAGGGTGATAGGGGTGAAGAGCCTAATTTAGAATCTCGAAGGTTTTTCGATTTGTTAGACGCATCAAAGCAACCACTATACAACGGTTGTACGGATGGCCATTCACCGCTATCGTCTGCTACTACGATGATGAACATAAAGACTGATTACAATTTGTCCGAAGAATGTGTTGATGCAGTCGCCGAGTTCGTGAAAGATATTTTGCTAGAAGATAATCTGGCCCCTGGATCATACTACGAGATACAAAAACTTGTTGCCGGTCTTGGTTTGCCCTACCAGGTTATAGATGTGTGCATCGACAACTGTATGATATACTGGAGAGAAGACGAGAACCGAAATAAATGTAAATTTTGCCGCAAGCCACGATTCCAGGACACAAGTGGCAGGGTGAAGATTCCATTCAAACGGATGTGGTATTTACCCTTAACGGAGAGGTTGAAGAGGTTGTACGAATCTGTGAGTTGCAGATGTTGTGGGAGCATGGTGTTATGGCTTATGATGTTTCAGTGAAGCAGAATTTCAACATGCGTGCGGTTCTTATGTGGACCATAAGCGATTTTCCGGCATACGGTATGTTATCTGGATGGACAACGCATGGAAGATTGGCGTGTCCTTACTGCAAATACAATACTTCAGCTTTCCAATTACTGCACGGCAGGAAGACTTCATGGTTTGATTGCCATAGGTGTTTTTACCGCCAAATCATCCATATCGTCGGTCTAAAAGACATTTCAGGAAGAATGAACAAGTGTTACATGATCCACCTCCTGAGATAGATGGTCGCAGCATATTGGAACAGTTACGAGATTTTGGTGCAGAGCGAACTCCTGAATGTGGGGTAATGGCCATTACCCCGTCGACGGTTGTGGGCAATATCACAATTGGCACAAGAAGAGTATATTTTGGGGATTTGCCTTACTGGAAAGACCATCTACTGCGGCATAATGTAGATGTCATGCATGTGGAAAAGAATTTCTTTGACAACATCATGAACACCGTATTAAACGTCCCAGGAAAGACCAAAGACAATTGGAAGTCTAGATTCGACTTGCCATCGATTTGTACGAGGCCATCTCTTCATGTTTCGAATGGTAGATTGCCGATGCCTGCGTACCGGTTAGACGGTAGGAAGAAAGAAGTATTTTTTGAATGGTTCCAAAATTTTGTAAAATTTCCAGACGGCTATGCATCTAACCTAGGTAATTGCGTGGATTCGACGGAAGGGAAGTTTATAGGAATGAAGAGTCATGATTGTCATGTCGTGATGCAGCGTCTTCTTCCATTTGTATTTGCATATCTTCTTCCAGAACCTATCCACCAAGCAATTGGAGGTATATTTCTTACTTCCATTAGTCTATGACTATCATTATATTACTATATATGTACTAACTTGTTTAATTTTCTTTTATAGGAGTTGGTGCATTCTTTCGAGATTTATGTTCACGAACGCTTACCGTCCACGGGATACGTAACTTGGAGGCCAATATCCCAGTACTCCTTTGTAATCTTGAGAAGATATTTCCACCGTCTTTTTTTGACGTTATGGAACATCTTCCAATTCACCTCCCACGAGAAGCAGCCTTAGGAGGCCCTGTTCAATACCGATGGATGTATCTGTTCGAGCGTTACATGTTCCACCTCAAGAAAAAGGTTAAAAATTTGAGCAAGGTTGAGGGATCTATTGTCGCACAAAGCCTAAACGAGGAAGTCTCACAATTTGCCGAATATTATTTTCCATGGGAAGTTAGTACTAAGGCGAGACGCCCTGCCCGACATGATGATAGAGGTGAGAAAGCAGTCTATGACGTGGTTGTTCCTGAGTTGTTTGCCCAAGTTGGTCGACCAAGTGGAAAACGACAGAAGCGCATACTATCAGCACATGAGGTCACACATCTGCATACGTATATCCTCAGAAATTGTGACGAAATGTTGGAGTACGAAAGGTATATAAGTTATTAAACTAATTAAATGTATGGAATATTCATCAACTAACGACTGTTATATTACAGGATATACATGTCTCTCGCACGTGATTACCATTATGGTAAGACAGATACCGAACTTGCTGTACTGAAAGATGAAGAATTTCCGGATTGGTTGAAATGTTATGTAAGTTAATATAATTAATTACGCTTAATTTTCCATATATGTTTGCACATTCATATGTTACTTATTAAATCTTACGTATATCATTTTTAGGTTTCCGAAAGTAGAGCAAGTGGTAAATCAGTCCCGACATGGTTAGTGGAGGTTGCTTATGGTTTATGCAGCACGGCGATTTCATATCCCAAGTTTTGCACTAGGGGATATTCGTTCAGGATCCATGAGGAAGAACGTCCAAGGTCAACTTTGGACTATGGTATTTCGGCGCAATCCGGTGATACCATGTACTATGGGATTTTAAAAGAAATCTTGGAAATCCGCTATCCAGGAATGGTGAACTTGATGTGCATTGTGTTTATGTGCGATTGGTATGATCCATCCAATGGTCGAGGGGTTCGAGTTGACCAGCTTGGTGTTATTTCGATAAATTCAAGCCGGAGATTGCAGTATTATGATCCATTTATCCTTGCGTCTCAAGCAGACCAGGTATCAATATATACACTAATATGTTTACCTACTTACTCATACTTAAGATTTCTTGTTCATGTATAATAACAATATCCACTAATTATTAATAGGTTTGCTACATTCCATATCCTCGAGTTGCCTACCGTACAGATCCGTGGGTCACAGTAACTCCAATAAACCCCAGAGGCAAAATCTATGGCGTTCCAAAACAAGATGCTCTACAACCATCGAGAAGTGTACAAATGTCACCTGTTGAGGAGATGAATAACATTGACCTTGTCGTTGATGTCACATATGTCGGGGATGATCTAGTGCATTCGGACGAAGAGGAAACACGTGGAGAATTTGACGACGATTCAGACTCCATCCCTAGTGATGGTTCCACCGGAGATTCAGAATAAATATTAGTTGTCAAAAAATGCTTGCTTATCCATGTTGTTCTCTCACATTTGTGTGTTCCTTTTAAAATTTTTCATTTCATTAAGAAAACCGATTGTGGATGAGAATCTGAGTATTGCAACTCCAATAAAACATTACATTTAATGAAACATAAAATTTAAACACATTCTTAAACAAGTACATTATGGAATTGCAAATTTTTAACACCCACCAGTTATGGTACAATTCCACAATAACCTCCCCAAAGGACTATCATATGTCTGTTTCCACTCCGAACTTACCATTTGTTAAAACCATTTAATGATGTTCTTTCCCTTTTTTTCTTTCTTGGAGAATCTACAAATCCGTCGCACAATTCGCTTTTTATTGCATCAACATCTAGATTTATGTTCGGCTTTTCTGGGCTTTGGACGAATTGGAACTCATAGTAATGATCCGTTGTTGGAGATTCTATAAATCCGTCGCACAATTCACTTTTGATTGCATCAACATCTAAATTTAAGTTTGGCTTTTCAGGGCTTTGAGCGAATTCATAATCATACAACTGATCCTTACATACGTTTGAAGTACTTGCACCGTAGGTATCTGACTTTTCCACCAAGTCACATGGTTGTTCGGCTTCGGTAACCCGCTCAAGATCAAGACATTGTGGCTGCCTATCGTAAATGTTCTGGATGTTTGCCAAGCAGTGGCTGTCAGGCACTACTGTTGATGTAGAATCTTCAAAATCGATTGGGGAGCACGTATCAAATTCCCACGAGTAAGTGGGAATCTGCTGTGTGAATTCGTCGCATTGAGATTCGGTTTCCCACGAGTATTTTGGAACATGGAAAAAATTAGCCACGCCTTTTGTGTTTGAGTCTTCATTAGGAGAGGTGGAAGACATTATTTTGTAATTTGAAGGTGTAGAACATAAAACACTCCATAGGGAGTATTTATAGAAGACGTTATATGTCTAAACCGTCGATATTCCGTCGGTATACATTAGCCATTTCCGCCGGAATACCGACGGAATTCAGACAGCACGATGTCGGCAAAGTATGATTGGTCAGTGGGTATGGATGGATTCCCGACGGCATTCAGACGGAATCCGATGTCGGCAGAGTTTCATTGGTTAATAAAGCGTATGCAGTGGCCGATGGGATTGGTGGGGTGATATGTCGGATGTTTTGACATCCGAGGGAATACCTACGGAATTCAAACAGCACGATGTCGGCAAAGTATGATTGGTCAGTGGGTATGGACGGATTTCCGACGCACTAAATCTGTCGTAATTAATGACGGATTTCCGACGGCATGATGTGTAAAAGTTTTAACCCAAATAAAACTGCAAGTGCACAGACAATCGCAGTAGTATAAAAGGTATCGAATCCACAGAGACCAAGGTTACACTTTGAAATTATAGATTTTAATTTAAAGCTAAGATAAAGTAAGAGTTGGTGAATTTCGGAACAAGCAACAGCAAATAATTAAACGGTATAAAATGCAATAAAACAAGCACTAGATCAAGGTCATTCGCTGGTGATTTCGGATTAAAGACTGAGCAACTATTCAGGATTCAATTTAAGCGCGGTCTAGAACTCAAACATGAATGTAATATTGCCTCACTGTCGTGATGCATCAATATCTTTGTCTAACAACCTAAATGCCTAAACTGTCGTTTGGATCCAGTGATGAAGACAAGCAATAACGAATTGGTTCGATTTGTTCACAATTGATGGTATCAATCAACTGTCGTTGGTTACACACCAATTGCTCACCAATGGGTTATCTAGCAACCTAGAGCACTTTCGTGAATAAGTTCAACTTGAAATCAGAGATTAGGTGTACAGGCTAACCTAAGCGTTATGAATCCCAATTGATGAAGATGAATGATAATCTATCCTATTTGGCTCAGTCACTAATCAAACCTAAATCACCATTGAAATCCCTCAATCTAGCTAGAGGACTACTCGAACATAGAGAATGAAATCGCAGCAATCAACGAAATAGAATTCATAATGATAAATGGAAAAGATAAGGGATTAGAATTCTTCTCAATGGGTGTTGTGAAGTGATCCTCCAATTGTTACAAGCAAATTCAAAAGGAATCAATAAGGAATAGTTTCAAGGGTTGAGGAACCCAGCAAAACTCCAAGAAAACGTAAAAAGAACTGTTTTAGAAAATGTTTCAGAACATCCCTTTTTTTCAGAGGTGGCTACCTCTTATTTATAGAGAAAAATAGGTTAAAATCGGATCAGGCATGGGACCGGTCGGTCTGAATCCAGACCGGTCGGTCTGTCTTCAGGTGGTTACGATCTACGAGCATGGACCGGTCGGTCTCCTCACGTGGACCGGTCGGTCCGGTTTCCAGAGAGTTACGGCTTCTTTGATTCTTCGGGTGAGCAGGTGCTCGATCCAAACCGAGCAGGTGCTCGATTATGAAAATCACCGTCTTTTCTCCAGATTCGTCCATTGTGCTCCAAGGACCCCCATTGACTCCAATCCATGCTTGAGAGCCTCCTAGAACCTGAAAAGACACAAAATAAACTAGAAAGAACCAAAAAGACTAAAGAAACAATACGTAAAAGAGACCAAAACACCAATATATCACGGCATTCAGACAGAATCAGATGTCGGCAAAGTTTTAGTGGTTAAAGAACCGGTCGTAGTGCCCGATGGGATTGGTGGGGTGATATGTCGGATATTTTCACGGAATTCCGACGGACTTCCTACGGAAATAATTAAGTTTTATATAAGCATCCCGCCTCTGCCTTCATTCATAAAAAAATTGAACACATAATCATAACAGAAAATATTCTATTGAGTAATGGCTAATAGAGATCTATGGAATTACTATATGCAAAAACGAGCCCCTGGTCAAAACCCTCGCAACACACCTCTTGTTCCTTCAAGCCCTCCTTACGATAACTTAAATGTTACTGATGCTGAACCGACAATTTCACTCCATCCAACTCAACAATCGCAGAACCAAACGCCCGTAATACCGGGACCTGGCCAAGTCGTACGGCGAGGATTGTTTCGCAAGAGATCTCATGATGCAAAGGTGCTGGAAGGTGAAAGTTCTCAGACACGCCCAACACAAGATTTTATTTCTGAGGTCATTAACGAGGCACCACAAGCTGACCATGATTTTAGTAGTCCGCGGTGGACTTCTACTATCGATTACATAATCCGGGAAGGTATATATATATATTTAATTATCATTTTTACTTTTACAAAAATGAATGTAGGTGACTGATACAAAATCTATCATTCATAAATGTAGGTTCTTATCATAATAGGACCACACCATTCTGGACCCAGGTTGCAGAAATTCAATCCCCGCGTTCACAATTTGTGAAAATAAAAAAGGTTTACGTTTCCGTCCAATTTTATTAACATTAATTTAGAGACACAATTTATCTGAGAAGCTAGTATTAATATTCTATTAAATTATCAGATTGTGGCTATGCTCTCTTTTTTCACCCCCAATGACCAGGGAGATCTGCTTGTAAGCTTAAAAGATCCATCGGGAAAAATCGAGGGAACCATGCACCATAACATCTTCAACAATGACGAGTACAGACTCATGACTGGTGTAGGTGCGGTATTCATCTTGAAGAATGTTACCGTTTGCCGTTTTGATAGGAACCCAAAGTACCTAAACATCACAGAGCGGAACATTGTTAAGGTAGTTACACCATACGTTTATAAATATTTTTGGGAATGGTTAACTATATTCAGTTACCAAACAGATAATCGGTGCTAATTCGATGATTGCTGAATACCACCCAACGGAAATATGCACCATGGAGGAGGAAGATGAAGAAACTACTGGGTACGAATATGAAACAGTGCCAAACTCCGATGAAGAATAAATATATAACTCGTCCATGATTAAGAATAATTTAAACCTTTAAAGCTTTATGTTGAATTAATATTAAATAATGTCTTAGTATGTATTGTACGATTTTATAATGTTGTCATGTGTTTTATTTCCTATTAGGGATTGAGAAATAGTGGTGTTATATATGTGTAATACGTTTCGAAGCCGCACTAATATATTTTTCTTGGTTGCGAGGGTCAAATTAACATTCACGCTTAAATTTATTTTTAAAAACCTTCTAATCAACTTTAAAACCATATCATATACTTTTTAATCAAAAAACTTTAAATTTTTAAAAACTTTATAAATAAATTTAAATTTGTCGATAAAATTAAAAAGCATTAAAAAAGAATGCCGTCGGAATCCCGTCTTAATTGTAAGACGGAATTCCGACGGTTTGGGGTTTTTATTATTTTTAATTGTATCGACAAATTTAATTAAATTGAAAACCCAAAACCGTCGGAATTCCGTCTTCGTTCTAAGACGGAATTCCGACGGTTTGGGGGTTTATATTAATTTTTATTTTATCGACAAATTTAGAAAAATTAAAACTCAAAACCGTCGGAATTCCGTCTTAGATCTAAGACAGAAATCCGACGGTTTTGGGGATTTTTATGATGTTAAAGTATATGATATGGTTTTAGAGTTGATTATAAGGTTTTTAAAAAATAATTATTAGAGTTTTTTAAATTAATTGATAATTAATCTTTCAAAAATAACACTATTTTGAAAAATAGTAGGTGGTTATAACCTTATACTATGTTTAAAAAAACCAAACAACTTTGTGAGCATCGTCAAACCGGGAAATCCGTCTGCATTCACAAAGTGCATAAATTAGAAAATCACAGAATCCCAAATTGAATAAATTCTATTATTACCAAAATCTTACGTGGGACCCTTCAATCCATATGTCCTTACATGACAAAATGTCGTAGAAGTTAATTCATTTAATTTCTACATTCCAAAAACCATTAATTTCCACTATCCTTATATATATCCCTAAATCCAAAATTTATAAATCACATAATTTTAAAATCTCAAATTCCTATAAATTCCATTTTCCATAACTCCTGAAATCTCAAACTATTAATATTTTGGAGAGAAACAATTTATTTTGATGGGAAAATATGTACAAAAATGTACAAGTTAATATTTTAAAAGAATTTCCGTCGGAATTCCGTCTTAAATTCCGATGGTTAACCGACGGAAACCCTAATTTTCCCAGCCGCCAAAAGACTTCGTAATCTTCGTCAAAGCGGGAAAACCGTCGGAGTTACCGTCAGAAATTTTTAATGCCGTCGGACTGCCGTCTGATTTCCCTCGGACCACCTTTTAAATCAACAGTCTTCGTCTTCCCCGAACTCAGATCTGTAAAAAAAAAAAAAAATTCTTAAAATCTCCTCCGTTCCTCCGCCGATTCTCCGCCGTTGCTACTCGTTTGGACGCCGATTGGACGCCGATTCTTCTCCTCCGTCGTGAATCATCTCCATCTTTCACCAAATCAAAAACTATGTAAGTTTTCCATACATTAATAGAATTTCTCCAAAATTGTTCTTCATGATTTAAGATTGTTGTTGAGGATCCGAAATTGTTCGTGATGATTAATAGAGTGTTAAGAAATTAGGTTTGTAGAATGTTAAGAAATTGTTCATGAGAATTAATAGATCCGAAATTGTTCTTTAGGATTTGTAGATTCTTTAAAAAAATTTCTAAAATTAATGTTAATACAATTTTTTAACGAATTATGAATTAACAAATGAAGTAAATAATCATTTTAGGGTTTATGAGGATGTTATAAATATATGAAATTAGGTTTGTAGTTAATTTGCAAAATTTTTGAAGTTTGATAATTTTAGGAGTTTACTAATTTAGAGATTTTTAAACAATTCTAAATTTATAAATATTTCTAATTTTAAGAATTAGATTTTCATTTGTATTATGTGTTTTTTAGGGATTTTTTATAATTTAATATATAATTTATATATAAAATTGTAATTTTCTAAATATCCTATATAGAATATTTTAAGGTAATCATTTTAAATCCTTATAATTTAAAATTTTTATAACATTAATAAAAGAATTTAAACCTTTATAATTTTAAACTTTAAATCCTCTAAATTTAAATTTTATAAATTTTAAAATGTATATCTTTAACAATTTTCCTATTAATTTATCATTAATATGCAAAATTATAAATTTATATATATCCTATATATATATACAAAATTTTAAGAAAATCTATTAAATTCCTTACAATTTTAAAATAAAACAATTTAAACCTTTAAAATTTTAAAACTAGTTTAGGAAATTTTTTTAATAAAAGTTTGAAACTATACATATCAATTTCCCAACAAAACCTAAATCCATAAACTTCGGTTTCTGAATAAACAATATACAAAAAAAGCCCTAATTACTTAAATGACATAAAACCCATAAATTCCATAAAACCCTAATCCCCAATATCCTTAAAAACCATAATCCTAAAATTCCAATTAACTAAATTCCAAAATCTCAAAATCACAAAATCCTATACATTCCAAATTTCATAAATCCCAAAATATCTAAATCTTAGAATTATGGAAATCGTAGGGAATATGGGGACTTTCATAACTCTAGACGAGGTGGGAGTTCCAGTAGGGGAGGTCGGACTACGAGTGAGACGCAATTCCCCGAGGATAGTCCCCACTTGGAGACCCCATTCATGTCTCAGCCCCCGGCTACAGCCCACTCAGCTCCCACCTCGCTGACCATCGACCAGGTTGTGGCGCCACCTGGACGTGATAGGTTGACGCGTCTAGATCCAGACACGCCACCTAACACGACTTGGTAAGTCTTATTTGAATATGTAGTGGATTTAATAATTTTACATAAATATTTAAATAAATATTTTAATAGGTTCCAATTCTCGGGAAACGATATTACGGGTTCTATCAACGAAATGATGAACTCCATGCTCACTAAACCGTATCCCACATACAACGACATGCCTCCAGAGGACCGGGACACTTGGTTCCGACAATTTGCGGTAAGATTTTATTTTATTTGTTTTAATTGTATTTCCTATATGACGCACAATTTAATTACTAATGCGGGAATGTTGTGTTTTTTTGCAGCAAGATTTTACGTGGGACCCAGTCCTCACATCCAGGGTCCGAAAGGAATTCGACAAAAGGGCGGCGAGGAAGTTCTCGTGGAAGATCAACGAGTGGAAAGACTCGTGGTATAAAGAGGGGAAGGTGCCAAAGGTTTTTAAATATAAACCAGCTGAGATGTGGACTGGACTACTTCGACATTGGGAATTAGCGGCAACTGTTGAGGACTCCGAGAAACACTCGACTAACCGCAACAGCACCCGGAAGGGGAAGGGAAAAGCGACCCACAACCTCGGTGCAACGAGCAAGGCTTCAGCTGCTCAAAAAATAGTAAGTAGTTAAATAATTCATAAAAGTTTTGAATTCCGTAACGAAATTGTATATGGTAACAGTTCCAGGAGACCGGTGTCTATCCTTCCAACCTCGATATGATCAAGTATTCGCACACCAACAAGAAGACCGGTGAAATTGAAGACCCGATTGCTTTTGAAATCGTGGAAGCTGTGGAGAGGCGGCAGGTGGAGTTCCTCCAATCGCAACCGATCGTGGAAGGAACTCCGGCGCCAACCGAAGTTCCAGTCGAGAACACCAACGAGTTCACCTACGAGGTTAGTAACCGACTCAATTTTAATGAAATTTAAACATTACTTTTAATACAAGTTATGAAATTTTAAAAAAAAATATTTCTTAGGTGACTCCTAAGACCAGAGGCCGTGTTTACGGCCTCCCTGAGGATAGTAGCTCGTCTGTTTCGACGGTTCGATATCGCGGTGCTAGCAGGTTGGAGGCGGAAAACCGAGAGCTGCACGACCGGCTTAGGGAAATGGAGGAAGCGAGAAAGAAGGATAAGGAGGAGGCCGAGGCAGCGAGAGCGAGAGATAAGGCGTACGCCGATGCAAGATTTAAAGCAATGGAACAGATGATGCAGAACTTCTTCGGTACCGGTACGCCTAGACCGGAATAGGATTTGGAGAGTTTTAAATTTGATTGTAAAACTTTAAAATACATTTTAATTTTATTAGTTTGTAATTTTAAATTTTATTATATTTTAATTTTAATTTTAATTTTATTAGTTTTTATTTTTCATTTTTATAAAAAATATTAATATATTTTATTTTTAAATTAAATAATTATAAATTTTTTAAAAAAATTACGTTAACCGTCGGCATTCCGTCGGTGTTACCGAAACCGTCGGAATTCCGTCTGTTCGCGCCGGAAAAACGAAACCGTCGGAATTCCGTCTGTTCACACCAAAAAACCGAAACCGTCGGAATTCTGTCTGTTATGGCCGGAAAACCGAAACCGTCGGAATTCCGTCTGTTATCGCCGGAAAACCGAAACCCGTCGGAATTCCGTCTCCATTTGAACTCCGAAATAAATCCGTCGCAAATGCTCGACGAATTTCCGACGGCATTTGTTTTTCCGACGTGACAGAAACGACGGCTTGTTCCCGTCGGAATCCGTCGGAAAAGAGCCATTTCCGACGGCTTCCTGACGGTTTTGGCCGTCGGAATCCCCCCTGTTTTCTTGTAGTGGTGGACGAATCAGGTTCTGTATATATAGGACAGAGCGGTCGTTGCAATGGTGAAGCCATTAATATGACCTACAATCTTGAGTTTGGGCGTTAACAATGAGAGAACTGGAAGAGTTTTGTAGTTTCTGAAGTAGGGTTTTTTTTAACGTAGATTTGAGAACTGGAAGAGTCGATAAAGAGATTCTAGGTTACGATTTTGAACAGGAGATGGGGAGAAGGTGAAAAGATGGATGTCGACATGTGTTTATTGGTTTGGGCTAGTTTTTGGGCCTTTTTATATTAACAATGTCAGACAAATATCTACGTAAATTTACGTGGAAAGTTAAAAATAATTAGAGAGATAGAAACAAGTAGGTTCACCATTTATTGACACTGAGAATCGTGGTGAAGAGATGCACTCTTTTATCCATGTACGGAACAGAGGAGGAAAGTTTTGAGCCTCAAGCAATTTGAACACAACATATTGTGTCGAATGCTTTCCTTATATCAACCTTCAGCATAGCACTCTTTGGACATGATGCCTTATAATAACCTCGAATTAACTCAGATGCAAGGAGGACATTTTTGTTGGGAATGTCCTGAAATCACACTTGTATTCACTCTAGTGATAGTTGTACTGTCGAGATCAGACATTCATATGATACTAGGTGGTCATTGCGTTTTGCTAGAAGCCGCTGATGATCTATGAGTTATGAACTCATTACTAGTATTATATGATCCTACAGGGTCACACACCTAAGCAAACTGGATCTACTTGATGTGGGAATGATCATTAATGTAATGATCAAATGATGTGTATTTGATACACATAAGAATTGTGTTTTGGAGAGTGTGTCGATCGACACTAAATGAGTGTGTCGATCGACACGGGCTAAAAACCGGAATAGTGATTTCGGTTTAACGACTTAATTAATTCTGAATCGGTTCAGGGATTAATTAGGTTTTCTCCAGAGCCTATATATAGGATATATGAGGCACGACCTGGAGATATAGTTTTTGGACAGCCACCTTCTGAAACCGTAGGATTCCCTGAGAGATCCGATTCCAGGCACTAGCATCCCTGCGGATTCCAGTTTGTTTGCGTGTGGACTATCGGTAGAGGCGCAACACTTGGGGCGCTATAAGATCTCGATTCCTGTTTTCTTAATTCCGCTGCAAAACTCTTGGTATATTCGAGATATGTTCTTGTTGATTCTTTGTTTACAAACCCTAGATCCTAGGCAAATGAATTGATCGTTAGGTTGTTTAATAGAGATTAAACCGGTAAATCCTGAACGAATTCCTACAGTGGTATCAGAGACTTAGGGTTTAACAATTTTAATCTGCTAGAACGTTAATTGAATTAGAGAATTCAGTTTGGATCATGTGATGTTAAGGTTGCTTGCTGGATCGAATTTTTCTGTCAAAATCGTTTTGTTAAAATTGATCAGAGCTGCTCGTGTCGATCGACACAATGGTTGTGTCGATCGACACGACAGTTCTGAAGTTTTAGGGTTTTCGATCGTAAGATCAAAGTTCCAGAAACCCCAGTGTCGATCGACACAAATTGTTGTGTCGATCGACACAAATTGTTGTGTCGATCGACACGACCCTGAGAAGTGGTTAACCGGTTCAATTGGATTGAATCGGTTATCTCACTTGGTTCGTTGCGATTTGGTTCGTGTCGATCGACACAAATGTTGTGTCGCTCGACAGAGACCAAAACCGACCCGGTTCAATAAGATTGACCGGTTATCGATCCGGTTCAATTAGATTGACCGGTTATCGAAGATTGAATCTGGTTTGGTCATGTCGATCGACACAAATGTTGTATCGATCGACACAGACCGGTTATTGAAATTTTCTGTCGGTTATCGAAACCGGTTCAATTGGATTGATCGGTTGTCGAAGAACTGTTCCAGAAAGGTTAGTGTCGATCGACACTAATGTAGTGTCGATCGACAACTTGCAAAGATTGTGGGTTAGCAAACCTAAAATCAAATAACCGAACCAGATTTAAATGATTGAGTTCCTGAATGCATATATGATATGTGTTAGGATTAAAAGTTATATTCCTCATCTAAATATCAAGTGTTCTGGATGTCTTCCCGATCTTGTCAACCGTCAAGACTCGTTTAATTGCGTGATAGGCTTGCAGTGCAAGGTATCTGCAGTTACATGAGTAAGGCAGTAGGTAATTGTGTTGATGGGCTTGCAGTGCATGGCATCAACTATTGCATGACTGAAGAGATTGGTTTGCTTGAATGGGCTATCAGAAGTTCTGGGCCCATAGACATCAGGTGGATAAAACATAAGATGTCTTATCCACAACCAAGAGTCATATTGGATATGATTAGCAAAGTGTTGCTTACCTAAATAGCTAAGATTTGAGTAACAGCCAGTGGCTTGCTCGGATTTTAGTGAAATATGGATCTTGGATCATTATATTCATTTGAGGAAACATTGTTTTGAATATAATGCGAGTTTTCTTAATTGTTAGGATTTCTCATTTCCTGAATATCATAACTGATTTTTCCTTTTCTTATTTCAGTTATGTCTAATCAGAACTCTTTCTTGTTGAGATCCGTCCTTGAGAAGGACAAGTTAAATGGATCCAACTTCCTTGATTGGTATCGGAACTTGAGAATTGTTCTCAAGCAGGAGAGAAAGGACTATGTCCTTGAGAAAGCTCTCCCCGAGAAACTAAGGTCCAATGCCTCACATGAAGTATATGATGCTTGGAATAAGCATTATTATGATGTGGTCGATGTGAGCCGTCTGATGAGGGATACCATGAACTCTGAATTGCAGGGGCAATATGAGAACGTGGAATCGCCTATCGAGATAGTCACTAGCCTGAAAGCTATGTTTCAGGAGCAGACTCGAACTAAGAGATACCAGACGGTTAAATCTCTGTTTGAGTGCAAGCTACCAAAGGATGCTCCAGTAAGTCCTCATGTCATGAAAATGATAGGTTATATAGATAACCTGAGGAGACTGGATTGTTCTATTAGCCAAGAGTTGGCTACTGACATCATTCTGCAGTCCCTGCCGACGAGCTATGATGAGTTCATCAAGTACTACGTCAAGAATGTCTTGACGAAGACGTTGACTGAACTGTATGATATGCTCAAGACAGCTGAGCTCAATATCAAGAAGGGCAAAAGGTTTCAGAAACCTGGTAAAGACAAGGGTGATAGAAAGGCCGTCCAGATTATGAATCAGGACAAGCCCATGTCTATCAATAAGCCCAAGTCTGGCCCATCTGATGATGATACATGCAGCTATTGCGAGGAGCCAAGGCATTGGAGGAGAAAATGCAAGAAATATTTGGAAGATTCACAAGAAATAATGAAGATGTATGAGACTTCTTCAGGTATTTATGTTACTTCAAGTTCTATCTTATGGGTATTAGATACCGGTTGTGGTGCTCATATTTGTTTAAATATGCAGAGCATAAGCAACAGTAGAACGTTGAAGAAGGGACAAATGGAGATGCTCAACAGGAATGAAGCAAGTGTTGCTGCATTAGCTGTAGGAAGTTTCCATTTGTGGTCGCTTTCAGGCTTGGTTTTAGAAACTAAATGATTACTATTATGTATCTGCTATGTGCAGAAATGTCATTTCATTTTCATGTATGATTTTGAATGATTTTATTTTGATAAAAGACAAATGTTGCTCTTTTGATCTTAATAATATGTTCTATGATAGCACCCCATTAGAGAATGGGTTTTATGTCTGAAACCAATCTATGCCTGTCTATAACATAAACACAAATCGGTTCCCTAGCATTGCCGTTTTGGGCCACAGAGGATTCAAAGGTTCCATAGTGATGGGCTTTTGGGCTCATTTGATTGTGAATCATATGACAAAAGTGAATCCTGCTTATTGGGCAAAACGACTAAGGCCTCTTTTAATGAACCAAATGAGAGGGCCAACGAATTATTGGGCCTTATACATACAGATGTGTGCGGCCCGATGAGCAACAGTGCTAGAGGAAACTTTTAATACTTCATTACCTTTACTGATGACTTTAGTATGCATGGCGATGTCTACCTAATGAGTCATAAGTCGAAATCCTTTGAAAAGTTCAAGGAGTTCCATAATGAAGTACACAATAAAATTGACAAAAGTATTAGAGCTCCTCGATCAGATCGCGGAGGAGAATTTTTCTTCGATCCGATCGCGGAGGAGAATACTTAAGTCAAGAGTGAAGTGATCATGTGAGAGAATGTGGAATTGTTTCACAGCTCACTCGGACCTTATTGGATATGGTTCGATCAATGATGAGTCACACAGATCTTCCATTATCTCTTTTAGAGATACGCTCTAGAAATGTCTGAGTTCACACCAAATAGGGTTCCATCAAAATCAATTGCAAAGACACCACATAAGATGTGGACTGGAAATGTTCCAATTTGTCTTTCCTAAAAATTTGGGATTGTGAGGCTTCTGTAAAATGTTTAACATGCCTGCACCCAAATCCGATAAGTGCTGCTTCGGAAGGTTATCCTGAGGAAACCAAGGCTGACTACTTCTACAACCATTCTAAGAACAAAATGTTTGTTGCTAAGAACTGTGTTTTCCAGTGAAAGATTGTCTTTCCAAGAAGAACAGTGGGAGTGAAGTAAAACTCGAAGATGTTCGAGAATCACAGGAGACTACTCGACCTGTTCAGGAAGAGGAGTGACTGGATCTGCAAAGAGTTGTAGAACCTACACCTGTGGTGCCTAAAGTTCGCAGATCCGAAAGGATTGGTAACGATCACGAGAAATATGGATTTCTTATGACCGATTGTCATGAATTGTTGATCATTGACAATGACGAGCATGCGAATTTTGAAGAAGCAGTGTTGGGCCCGGACTCCGAAAAGTGGCTTGGAGCCGCTAGATCCGAAATGGGATCCATGTCAGAAAAACAGTTATGGTACTTGGTAGATTTACCCGATGGTGTAAAAGCCATTGAGTGTAAATGGGTCTTCAAAAGAAGATTGACGTGGATGGATATATTTAGATATATAAAGCTTGTTTAGTGGCTAAAGGTTTCAAGCAAATTCATGGTATTGACTATGAAGAGACCTATTCCCAGTCGCTACGCTTAAACTCATTCGGATCATCCTAGCAATTGCCATTTATCATGGTGATGAGATTTGGCAAATGGATGTGATCCAAATAATGCTGGGAAAGAATGCAAGCTTCATCGATCCATGTATGGATTGAAGCAAGCATCACGGAGTTGAAATCTTCGTTTTGATAAAGTTGTCAAAAGGTTTGACTTCATCTGGAACGAAGAGGAAACGTGTGTTTACAAGAAGACTAGTGGGAGTGTAGTTGCATTTCTCATTATGTATGTAGATAACATACTTGTTCTCGGAAATGACGTTCTGTTGTTTTAGTCTTTAGAGACTTGGCTCGGAAGTTATTTTTCAATGAAAGGCATGAGAGTAGCCGCGTGAATTCTTGGAATAGGAATCTATAGAGATAGATTAGTTAGGCTAATTGGATCGTGTCAAGATGCTTATGGTGATAAGGTCTTGGACAGATTCAGTATGCATGATTCCAAGAAGGGCCTCATACCAATGACTTATGGCGTTAATCTTGGCAAGACGCAGTGTTTCTAGACATTAGCTGAGCAAGAACGTTTGAGTAGAATTCCCAGCCGTATGCAGTGGAATCTATCATGAATGCCATGACCTGCACTCGTCCAGGTATTGCTTGTGTTTTAAGCATGACGAGTAGATACCAATATGATCCATGTGAATGTCACTGGACAGTTACCAAGAATATTCTCAAGTATTTGAAGAATACTGAGGATAGGAGCTTGGTGAACTAAGGAAGTAAGGATTTTGTTTAGACTGATTAGACGGACTAAGACAATTTCTGGTAGGAACCTGATTATGTCTTGTGTCTATACTGCGGTGTGGTTTGTTAGAAAGGGTTCCAAGCAAAGCATCACAGCCTGCGGTTTGTTGGAAAGGGTTCCAAGCAGAACGCCGCAGCCTCTCCCACGACCTAAGCATGAGTTTCACCCTCCTGCTGTAGGTATTGGATATATTAAGATATGATCTTAATTCTAGTGGGAGTTGTAAAGGATTTAGTTATGTTATGATATTCAGGCTGACATACTACGGTTATGTCATAATGAAATTTTTTCATTTATTATTTGATTATTGGATAATCGAATAATAGTCCCAAAGTAATTTATGGCATTTTATAGGTCATCAAGTTGAGGACTTGATCATGAAACCCTATAAATGATAAATGACATAGATTATATTTGTCCCTGGTCAAGGTTGTTAAAGTGGGACACTAACAACCATGTGAGACTGGCATGTGAGGTGACTGATGACTAAGTTTCATGGAGTCATTAATAAGAGTATTAAAGTCAATCACATAGATATATGTTAGAGAACATATGATCGGACATGACCCGCTAATGAGAACTCTACAGGATAGTTATATAAGTGTCATAAGAGGTTCTCATTACGACTATAGAGTATAGTCCTTAGACCTGAGTTCATCATGATTTCTTACATATGAATTGGTCCGCTTTGACGATGTCAAACGTTATCCGTAACAGGTGACTATAAAGGCATTGATTGGGCGTATCATGAAGTGTGTGAAGGAACAGGGATGGAACAAGATGGAATTTGTCCCTCCTATATAACAGGAGATAAATATCTCAGGGCCCATCGAAGATTTGATACTGAGAAATGCGTGGCCGCGCTCAAACGAGGTGATTGTCAGTCGTTTGTTTTTAATCAGTATGAATCAGAGTTCGATGAACGTGATAATGGCTGTAATAAGGATGACACGGTTCTTGCCTTATGCCATATCGAGATATAGAGACGAAGGGATTATGGGAATAGTTGATTCCAGTACAAGTGGGAGATTGTTGGGAATGTCCTGAAATCACACTTGTATTCACTCTAGTGATAGTTGTACTGTCGAGATCAGACATTCATATGATACTAGGTGGTCATTGCGTTTTGCTAGAAGCCGCTGATGATCTATGAGTTATGAACTCATTACTAGTATTATATGATCCTACAGGGTCACACACCTAAGCAAACTGGATCTATTTGATGTGGGAATGATCATTAATGTAATGATCAAATGATGTGTATTTGATACACATAAGAATTGTGTTTTAGAGAGTGTGTCGATCGACACGGGCTAAAAACCGGAATAGTGATTTCGGTTTAACGACTTAATTAATTCTGAATCGGTTCAGGGATTAATTAGGTTTTCTCCAGAGCCTATATATAGGATATATGAGGCACGACCTGGAGATATAGTTTTTGGACAGCCACCTTCTGAAACCGTAGGATTCCCTGAGAGATCCGATTCCAGGCACTAGCATCCCTGCGGATTCCAGTTTGTGTGCGTGTGGACTATCGGTAGAGGCGCAACACTTGGGGCGCTATAAGATCTCGATTCCTGTTTTCTTAATTCCGCTGCAAAACTCCAGGTATATTCGAGATATGTTCTTGTTGATTCTTTGTTTACAAACCCTAGATCCTAGGCAAATGAATTGATCGTTAGGTTGTTTAATAGAGATTAAACCGGTAAATCCTGAACGAATTCCTACAATTTTCACCGAGGCTTCCCCCTTTTAGAAAAACTGCATGGTTAGGACTAATACACTCTTGCAAGATAGGTTTCAAACGATTAGCAATGATCTTAGAAATCACCTTATAAACCAAGTTGCAGCAGCTGATCGGTCTATATCAGTGGCGAAGCCACGTTGAGAGGAAGGTGGGCAGCTGCCCCCCCATGAAATAATTTTAGCTGGTGTAATTTGTAAAGGTAAAATAATCATGCCCCCCTTTGTAAATTTTTTTTTGCCCCCATCGATTTTTTTTTTGGTCTCATTTCCTTTGAAAATTTTATTTGCCCCCTATGAAAATCATTCTTGGATTCGCCACTGGTCTATAGTCTCCCAATCTACAAGCGTCATTTGTCTTTGGTATAAGTGCAATGGTCGTGGTGTTGAGACCTTTCAATAACCTGCAATTACGGAAGAACTCTTGTACTGCAAAAGTTATATCACCACCCACCGTTTTTCAAGACGCTCTAAGAAACTCCACTGAATACCCGTCAGGCCCCGGACTTTTATTTAGGGGCAAAGCAAAAACTGTGACTTTAACTTCCTCTTCTGACTTTTATTTAGAGGATACTCATTTTAAAATCTAAGATAAGCAAAGTGAGTCATGTTGCCCAATGTAATACAGATGTGAATAAAAAAGAGCAGCAAAAAGATAAGTGAAAGAGAAGAAAATAGAGCGCAAAAAATTTCATTCTACACAAAAACGAAACAATGGTAAGATATCAAAATATTGTTATGATCGTTAGGTTTAACAGACCTTAAAGCGAGGGTCAAAGATAATTTTTGGCAGTTCCTTCTCCCAATTAAAAAATGGTGCTACTAAGGGCTCGGTGTCACTTAGTGACTCGAGCGAGAACACCCGTTTCGGATTTAGAGTCCGGGATGGGGCGTTTCATCTCTCCTTTTGCAAAATAAAACATATACCAATATGTGCACCGCTGCTTGAACAAAGAGCATCCTGAGCAAACAGAACACGCCGCCAAACTCCTTTATATAGGAAGACTATCGACAGACTCATGGCACAATCCATTGCAAAAAACACTAAGAAAAAATCCCATACAAAATACGCAGCCCCTTAACCGTTAAGCTCTTGTCCGCAACTACTTCCTTTTACTAAGAAATAACTGAGACACCAAGATACCAACCGCAAAACCATAGCTTAAAACCCGGAGATAAACAAACTCTTGTACACTCCTTTGTTCTTTTAGATTCATGCAAAATAGTATAACCATGCGTTAAACCAAACACAAATCTGCAGAAACTTGAATCTTTGCCTCTTCTACCTTTTCAAAAGCTTATAATCTTGAGATAAGAACCCAAACGTTGTCCAGCTTATGTACTTATGTGACACCCTGGTTTCAGAGCATATATGGTATATGCGGTATACGCGGAGAGGCTTAAAAGAATTGATTTGGCTACCTATATCACCAAAGTGCACTTATCTTTTCGGTCACAGGTCTTGAGAGAACTCCAGAGTTAAGCGTGCTTGAGCTGGAGTAGTTTCAGGATGGGTGACCTACTGGGAAGTGATTTCCAGTATCGTGTGAGTGAGGTCAAAACACGAGGAAAGATCGCGTGGTGATTTGCAGGGTCAGTAAACATGACTTTAGAGCCTCCCGGACTAACGCACCGATCGTCGGATATGGGTGGGCCCATGGGCCGAGAGTGGACGTGGGGCCTATTAGGAGATGAGGATTTCTCCAGAGAGAATGAGGATTTCTCCTACGGCGGTCGGGGCGTTACAAGTGGTATCAGAGCGAACCCTGACATCTATGAAGAGTCAGTTGTCGGGGGTAACGATCTTGGTATACGCAACGAGGACGTTGCGATCTGTTAGTGGGGGTGATTGTGACACCCCGGTTTCAGAGCATATATGGTATATGCGGTATACGCGGAGAGGCTTAAAAGAATTGATTTGGCTACCTATATCACCAAAGTGCACTTATCTTTTCGGTCACAGGTCTTGAGAGAACTCCAGAGTTAAGCGTGCTTGAGCTGGAGTAGTTTCAGGATGGGTGACCTACTGGGAAGTGATTTCCAGTATCGTGTGAGTAAGGTCAAAACACGAGGAAAGATCGCGTGGTGATTTGCAGGGTCAGTAAACATGACTTTAGAGCCTCCCGGACTAACGCACCGATCGTCGGATATGGGTGGGCCCATGGGCCGAGAGTGGACGTGGGGCCCATTAGGAGATGAGGATTTCTCCAGAGGGGATGAGGATTTCTCCAGAGGGGATGAGGATTTCTCCTACGGCGGTCGGGGCGTTACAACTTAAGCTCACAATACCAAACGAAAAATCCAGCAGCGTTGTTTCACATAAAACCCTTACTGCTACAAGCTCTGTGATGACCTATTTTTAAGTCATGATCATCACAACTTCTGAGCTTAATAGATTTATAAGAATCCAACCTTTAAACTGATACGAGTCTGCAACCAAACCTTCTCGAACCGTAACCAACCTCGAATTCCCAAAGTCCTTAACCTGTCTTCTTCCAACAAATTAACCCCGTCTTGTTTCATGCTCCTCTGCTTCTTCTTCAAGCTAAATCCAGAAAACGATACAGATAATCAAACAGCCTAATACACATAAAATTTAAGCTTCAAAGGCGTCCCCTAGTACCAAGAATTCTATGTGCTTCCGCGGCTGTGATGACACTAGTAATTTGAACACCAACTATCAAACTTTATCAATCTGATATAACCAAGAAACACAACCTGAAAAACCAAGCAATGGAACTCCACAAATCCCTTGCAAAATCATGTTATATAAACTTTGTGTTCCACCAAGCTTTCATCCATTTGAATATGCAGATCTTGAGCAAAACAAAAAACAACATAAACCATCACATAGCCACCTTGTGATTGCAGCGGAAACAAACAACTTTGTCTTCACGATTCGAGCCTTGAGATGATAAAACGATTATATGATTTCATAACCTTGAACCAACATTTATTGACTCATGTCTTCTTGAATCATAATCAACCTTAAAACCAGTTGAAACGTGCACCTCACACCATCTCAAGTGGTTCACCAAACCGCAGATCAAGAGCAACCACATTGACCGAGTGTTCTTGGTCCCATCTCTCAGATTTTTCAATTCTTATACTAGGAATATCAACTTGTGACCAAAACAAAATACTAGCAATATCAACTTGTGAGTACAAGGAAGTTCTTCTCACTATATTGCATATTCTTGTACACCTTAGAGAATTCCCAATTTCATAGCTTAAAATCACCTCATCAGATTCAACCTTTTTACTTAGATTCAATCCTTAGAGTACATAACTTCTTGTTGTGATGATACCTGAGACGTTGCTTGTCTCTACACAACCAAGCTCTTCAAAGAAAAAAAGAATGTGGATGCTTGAGGTATCCTCTAACCTTCCAAAGATCCCAACTTTTTTTCACTTTTCTTCACTCTCCTTCTTTCTCTACACCTTTTCTCTCATAGATCTGGATCACTACCTTTCTCTTCATATACTTTTCCTGTATCTGAGACTTTCCCTCTTGAAATCTCAGTCATCTTCAAGCTTCACTCATGCCTAGAATAGAATCTCCACAAAAGCTCCATGACCATCAACCTTACACTTCTCTTTTTGACAATTCCATTCCTTCCTTTTCCTGCTTCACAATGACGGTTTGTAAGCTCTGTCTACTTCCATTATACTTCTTCTTCTTCCTTGTATAAACGCATAAAGGCTTATCAATACCCCCATGGCGAAGACGCAGCTTGTCTTCAAGCTTGGAATCTGGAAATTGTTTAGTAGCTTCAACCATACGAACCCAAGTTTTCTCGTGTTTGGACTTGTAAACTTGCACATCAAGTTCTTATCTTCACAGATAGTTTTACAATTGAGAGAAACACAAAAAAAATATGTTTCTGGTCGAATACTAGGCTACAGTATCGATAAAGATTTTAGCTCGGAGCTGTCGAAAAGGTGTTGTTTAGTTAGTGTAATGATCGAGTAGACAACGAAGTATATAAATTTTTAACTATCATGGCTCAACTTACGAGGAAGTTTCCTACGTACCCATTAAATAGGGATCAAGCCGAACATCGTTTAATTTACAAGTGAAAAATAAATACTGCGTTCAGAAACAAATAGTGAAGGGTCCCCAGCTTGTTACCAAGTTGTCTAAAAGCATGTTACCATTCAGGGTTGAGTACAAGGTACTTAGTTTTTTTTTTGGTGTGATGGAAATAGTGAAGGGTCGAAAAATCGAAGTTGTTCACGTGATTCTTCGGGAGGGAAGCAGGTCGTTCGGTAAGCGTGGTTGGTGGTGGTATCGCTTGAGTGACATCGAGTTCCAGGCCCAAAGAATCGGTGTTTCATCCATGGTTTCAGTCTGTATACTCTCGGGCAAACTATTTTGGTTACTCGGTACAGTCCCTCCTAGTTGGCGCCGAGCTTGCCAACGTTGTATTCCTTGGTATTTTTGTATACTCGGCATAAGACAAGGTTGCCAATGTCAAAACTGCGGTTCTGGACACGCTTGTTATAGTATCAAGCTGCTGCTTATTGGTAGTTTTAGATCCGAAGAAGTGCCGTATCGCGTTTTTCCTCGACGTAATCCAAGTTGTCTAAAAGCATGTTACCATTCAGGGTTGGGTCCTTTGGCTAAAAAAACTCCACTGAATACCCGTCAGGCCCCGGACTTTTATTTAGGGGCAAAGCAAAAACTGTGACTTTAACTTCCTCTTCTGACTTTTATTTAGAGGATACTCATTTTAAACTCTAAGATAAGCAAAGTGAGTCATGTTGCCCAATGTAATACAAATCTGAATAAAAAAGAGCAGCAAAAAGATAAGTGAAAGAGAACAAAATAGAGCGCAAAAAATTTCATTCTACACAAAAACGAAACAATGGTAAGATATCAAAATATTGTTATGATCGTTAGGTTTAACAGATCTTAAAGCGAGGGTCAAAGATAATTTTTGGCAGTTCCTTCTCCCATTTAGAAAGCGGTGCTACTCCTCTCTCCTTGAGCAATTCCTGAAAATAATAGCAATGACAAAGGAATAAGAAACGAAATATTAAATAACTACTCAAATACCCCAGAAACTAAAGATCATTCTACATAATTTCACACGTTTCCAAACATGAAAATTTACACTAGAAGATGCACCATTATCAGTGCTTAAACGTGCAAAGCATTTCTATATGCTAACAAGATCCATCTACCAAAGAAAATTCCAATGCATTATGCATGATCTTCTTTTCTCCTTTTTAGACTTGTTTAAATTAGATGCATCAGAATGGGTAAAATCCATGTGCAGAAAGAAAAACATGAGAAGGCGAAACCTATAACAAACCCTGGGTCAAAAAAGACAAAAAAGAAGTCTGGAGTGGTACTTTGGTTTCGATCAATTGGAGGTAATTATAATGCACCAACCATCATTGTAGGAGAAATCCACATCCCCTCGAGAGAAATCTTAATCTCTCAATGTGCCCCACGTCCACTCTCGGCCCATGGGCCCACCCATGTCCGACGGTCGGTGCGTTAGTCTGGGAGACTCGGAAGTTTTATTTACTGATCCTGCAAATCACAACTTGATCTTTTCTCGTGTTTTGACCTCACTCACATGATACTGAAAATCACTTCCCAATAAGTCACCCATCATGAAACTACTCATGTTCAAGCACGCTTAACTCTGGAGTTCCCACAAGACCTTGGAGGATTTGAATGGATTTGAACTACTAAATAGGTTGGTTCTCTACTCATAAGCCCAATTAAGTTAGTTATGTTTATAAAGCCTCAAAACTAATTAGCTCTAGGCTAATGTTCCTAGCTAATATTTTTCTTTTGCCATCAACTAGAAAAAGATGCAAAAAGTATCAGAACGTAAAAGAGATAAAAAGAGAGTAAATGGAAAAGAAAAAGAGAAGAGGATCTCTACAGACCGTGAAGGGGAAGAAAATAAGAAAAAGAAGTGCAGGAGGAGAAGTCTTGATGTAACACCCGTGAACCAAAAATGGGACTTTTGGGGGTGTCGATCGACACTGTAAGTGTGTGTCGATCGACACCGGGTCGTTGTTCTCGGGAATTTTGGCAGAGAGTATCGTGTCGATCTCAATCCTAGATTGTGTGCCTTCGTGGGGAGAGCTTGGGGTGTTGGATTCGTGCGGGAAATCGGAGATTGAAGCTCGTGTTCTTCGTGTTCTTCGTGTTCTTCGTGGGTTTCCTCCTTTTTCTTTAGATCTAAGGTGAGTGCGCGACCATAGGTCCTTGAATTGAGTAATGGATGTTGTATGATTGTTTGTTGTGTGTTTGGGTGGATTTTTGTGGTTAAAATCGCAGGTTTATGGTGTGGATTGAAGGGATTTGGCCATGTGAGGATAGGCCAAACTCGGATAGCAGGCTTGCCGTCGATCGACAGGATTGCTTCCTGTCGATCGACACGAGTAGTGTTGTGGCTGTCGATCGATAGGGTTGCTCCCCGTCGATCGACACAAGACCTGTTGTTCCTGTTTTTCTGTTTTTCCGTTTTCTGTTGTTTGCTTGTTCCGTGCATTGTCTGATAACCCTGGTATTTCATGTATTGCTTTATTCAGGTAATTTGGCCTGTAGATGGGACGACCGTCTCACTAAGTATTTGTTAAATACTTACGCAACTCGTTTTTCCCAATTGTGTTGCAGGTAAAGGCAAGGTTTGATCGCGGAATCATGGCCAGAGGAGGGGATGATAGGCTCTTGTTTTGTATAGTCTGTTGTGTATAGTCTAATCTAGTGAACCTGGTGTTAGGATGCTAGACTTATTTTATGTGTTCCCGGATTTAATATTGACGCTATTATCTGGATATTTGTATGGCTTTTTGTGCGGTTGTTGGTTGAATGATTATCCTGGAATGCTATTATGGAGTAATTAACAAAAAAAAAAAAACTTGTGCGTCACATTTTGGTATCAGAGCCCTTACGGTTCTAGGGCTAGTGGTAATTTTGATGAACTGAGACTATGTGTGTTAATTGATTGTTGTGTGTTAATCAATTCTAGTCGTAGTATCATCCTCTCCGGCCTTCAAAGAGATTCCGCGGTAAGTTGTTTGTTTGATTGTGACTTATAAGGGTACTTATCTGCTTGTCGTGTTGCAGTGAGATGGATACCCGAGCTAGAGGTCGTGGCAGAGTGGTAGCCCGTGGTGGCACAGCAGTAGCCCGTAGGGGCAGAGTGGGTGGCCGTAGAGGCCGGGGTCGTGGTCGTGGACCAGTTGTGGAGTCGGCAGAGAGCGCGGCGCAGAGTGCATCCTCAGGTGGAGCAACCGCGTCAGAGTCCTAGTCCCTTAGTGCCAGTGCGTTGGCTGGTGCCGGTAGAGGAGGGGGAGTTCCAGTGGGCCCTGGTGGGGGTGCTGCTGTGGCTCCAGGTCGTGATGACCAGGTTGTCGAGTTGCTGACGCAGTTGTTGGCACGTTTTCCGCCTGTGGCTCCTGAGCAGGCTCCGGGTGTTCCTCCAGAGGCAGGTTTGCAGCAGGGGGCTGTAGTGGCTGAGGGGCAGGTGCCATCTTACCTAGAGATTATGGGGCATATGCAGAGGATCGGTACGCCGTCGTTTGAGGGCCGTGTGGGTCCTGCGGAGGCGGATGAGTGGCGCTTGAGAGTGGAGCGTAACTTCAGATCGATTCGTTGTCCCGCGGAGTATCAGGTAGAGTTAGTCATTCACTATCTGTGTGGTGATGCGCATCTGTGGTGGCGAGCTATCGAGGCTCGGAGAGCGGTGTGGACCTGGGGAGAATTCTTAGCCGAGTTCAATGCTAAGTATTTTCCTCAGGAGGCTCGAGATCGTCTGCAGCTCAGTTTCATGTCGCTTCAGCAGGGAGGCCGTTCTGTGCGCGAGTATGATGCCGAGTTTGGCAGATTGTTGGTGCATTCGGGCCGCGATATCGAGGATGAGAGGACTCTTATGCAGAGGTTTTTGCATGGACTTTGGTTGAGTATCCGGTCTTAGTGCAGAGGTGCCAGTTATGCCTCGAGGGCAGAGCTGGTAGAGCTTGCGGCAGCGATTGAGGAGGATCAGCGCGAGCAGGCTGGTTCGTTAGTGGTTCCGCGTGTGGTTGCTCCTGTTGCTCAGCCGAGGGGTCAGCAGCAGCAGCAGCAGCGGCGTGGTTCTGGTCCCGGCAAGGGCAGTCAGCCTGCGCAGGGCCAGAAGAGGAGGCGGGATGATCCTTCTAGGGCGGGTTCTGGTAGCCTCGGGCCGCAGGGTTGTTTCGGGTGCGGTAGTTCCGAGCACCGGGTGGCGAGCTGTCCTAAGGTCTCTCAGGAGGCTAAGGTTTGCTACCACTGTCGCGAGCCGGGGCATATCAGGTCGAGGTGTCCCCAGTTGCAGCAGCCGGGTGTTGCAGCGATTCAGCCAGTTGAGGTGCAGCCTTTGAGTCAGGTTGCGGCAGTGCAGCAGCCGATAGGCCAGATTGGACCTGCACCGCGCGTGTATCCTTCGGCAGAGTCCGGTCAGAGCAGTGGAGCCGGGCAGATCACAGGTAAAATTCTAGACTCAAACTTCGTGAAATTCTTAGAGGTAGAATTTTCCTTGTTGTTGTGGTTTGTGTTCTGTTATTTAATTGTGATCGAGTCTCAGGGTTCCCAACGCATGTGGTATGTGTAGGGACCTTGTTAGTGGGCGGCTTTGAGTCCCACGTGATGTTTGTTTCTAGAGCATCGCACTATTATATTACCCCGGAGCGTGCCGAGCGTAGTGGCATCCGGAGTAGCGCTGGTGAGCGCGCAGGCATGGTCAAAGTGGCTGGAGGTGGATTCCTGGCTACTTTGGGCCGTGCTAGGGCAGTGGATGTCCGGATAGCTGGGCATTCGATGCCAGCGGACTTGGTGATTAGTCCAGTGGCGCTGTATGACGTGATCCTAGGGATGGACTGGTTATCGTTCTACCGGGTTCATCTGGATTGCTTCAGGGGCAGAGTGAGCTTCGAGCGAGATGGCGGCAGGTTGTCGTTTCAGGGTTTGAGGCCGGTTTCTGGTAGTCTCGTGATCTCGGCTGTTCAGGCGGAGCGGTTGTTAAAGCGAGGTTGCGAGGCTTATCTGGCGACGATTGTTATGTCGGAGTCTAGTGGTGAGGTTGCTTTGGAGGATATCCGGGTTGTTCAGGAGTTCGAGGATGTTTTTCGGTCGTTGGAGGGATTGCCACCATCTCGGTCCGATCCTTTCACGATTGAGCTTGAGCCTGGGACAGCTCCGATATCTAAGGCTCCTTACAGGATGGCTCCAGCAGAGTTAGCAGAGCTGAAGAAGCAGTTGGAGGACCTATTGGGTAAGGGTTTCATTCGACCGAGTGTGTCACCGTGGGGAGCGCCGGTGTTGTTTGTGAGGAAGAAGGATGGGAGTTTCCGGTTGTGCATCGATTACCGGGGACTTAACCGAGTCACTGTGAAGAACAGGTACCCTCTCCCGAGGATTGATGAGTTGCTGGATCAGTTGAGGGGTGCGACCTGGTTCTCCAAGATAGACTTGGCTTCAGAGTATCATCAGATTCCGATTGCTGAGGCAGATGTTCGCAAGACGGCATTCAGGACGCGTTATGGGCATTTTGAGTTTGTAGTGATGCCTTTTGGTTTGACGAATGCGCCTGCAGCTTTCATGAGATTGATGAACGACGTGTTCAAGGAGTTCTTGGACGTGTTTGTTATCATCTTTATCGATGACATCCTGGTTTATTCGAGGAGTTCCGAGGAGCACGAAGTGCATTTGCGTTTGGTTCTCGAGAGGCTTCGGGAGCAGAAGCTGTATGCTAAGTTGAGCAAGTGCAGGTTCTGGCAGCGAGAGATGGGTTTCCTTGGTCACATTGTGTCTGCAGAGGGAGTTTCTGTGGATCCCGCTAAGATTGAGGCTATTCGGGATTGGCCTAGACCGACCAGTGCCACCGAGATCAGGAGTTTCTTGGGTTTGGCAGGTTATTATCGGAGATTCGTCAAGGGCTTTGCGAGGATGGCGCAGCCGATGACGAAGCTGACCGGTAAGGATGTTCCGTTTGTTTGGTCACCGGAGTGCGAGGAGAGTTTTGCGAGGCTCAAGGAGATGTTGACTAGTTGATGTCAGCCTTTTTACACATGGCCGGGGCCATCAAAAAACCCCTATGTACGTTGTAGCACAAAGGGTTATCGAATCCACAGAGAGGTTTGATTGATACACTAAGATTGCAATGATCCATTCTTAAGCTAGAGCGATGCTTTTTACATGTAAATAAAAGATGGAACTATGTAACAAGTGATGATATGGTTTTAATTTACATTGGTCTCGAAGAGACAAAGATTAAGCTATGGAAATTCCTTGAATCGAAATCTAAGATAACACAATTGTCGAGGGTTTTGTTAAACGCCGTTAACTGTCGTTACGAAAGCTATCTATCTTTAGAAACTCAAATCCCAAATTTCTTTGCGAATTCATCGAATCTAAACAAGCATTTAGCACGAGTTCAATATGTTCACAAAGTCCCTAAGCCAAATTTCTTTGCGAATAAGTAACTTTGCCCATTTAGACTAGATTCAGGTTATTAATCCCACTGTCGTGGCTAACCAACAATCCTAAAATCAAGATTCGAGGTGCTCAAGCAAGAATCAAGCATTGACAACAGTCTAAACGAAGAACTAACGGATAAACCTCAACAAATATGCAACCTTAACGATTTCTCATCATAACCCAAGAAATCCCTAAAACCTAACAAGCAATTTCACTCAGAAGCAGATGATGAAATCATATTAACTGAATTATAATTGCATAAAAGAGATAAAGTAGGAGATACAGAGGGTTTGTAGTGATTGAATGAAGAACATATGGATCTCCCTCCAAAAAGCTCTTCCAATTCTCTCTCTCTCTCTCTCTCTCTAAGTCTCAAAACGAGAATAGATCTAGTTTTTACAAGTTTTCTAGATAAATTACAATGAAAACAAAACAAAACTATTTATAGAAGTGCCCAAAATTAGGTCTGCAGGTCCGCCGTCGATCGACATTAAAAGCATTAAAAGCATTGTCGATCGACGCGAAGGCGTCTGTGGAAATATCTGAAAAACGCGTTGTTTTGGCATCTGCAGGCTTCCTGTCGATCGACACAAATCCCTGTCGATCGACGGGAAACTCTCTGGAAATACCCCTCCGGTAAAACGGCCATATCTCCTGAACCACAGATCTGAATGACCTCCAACCACTTCCATTGGAAAGCTATCTCCAATACCTACAACTTTCATGAAGACCTCTGAAGCTACATCCAAATTAAAACCGTTCTTATGAGTCGATCTTTGAAGCACTTTGGATGGTTTTGGTCCAACCGACCATTTTCCTGCAAAACACTATAAAAGACACGCAAATACCAAATATACTATACAAAACCGACTTATATCATGGTTGAAAATGGGTAAAAACCATGATATATCACCCCCCCAGACTTAGCATTTGCTTGGCCTCAAGTAAAACATACACCAAGAATGTGAAAGAGGTTTGAAAACATAGAACATACCTTCTCTCGATGCAACGAATTGACCTTTCCAAAACCAACCAGAATCAGACCGCCATGTACTTCTCCGCAGACAAACTCAACCTTCCAAATCCATCCACCACTTTGCAGCAAAATCCGTTAGTCTTCTTCGCTTGATCTCAATGTTCTCAAAGCCATGAACCTTCTAGACTCATTCCCATACTATACCGTGATAAGTCAACCTATACAAAATTTGGTACTCTATCTCTCCCCCAGACTTATTTCGTTTTATATTTATATATACATATTTTTGTGATTGTTAAACTCGAAGCAGTGCATATTTCACTAATGTTGTTCCTTGTGAGGAGACAGGTTCGTGACTCACTACTATTGTTCCTTGTGAGGAGACAGGCTCGTGAGATTGCTCGTCCTCAACATCCTTTTTAAGGGACTCAGACTGCTGCTTTAGAGCTGGGTGATCATCTCGAGTACAGATTCATTGGATTTTATTCCTTATCTCATACTCGAGAACTATCATTTCACCCCAATCCTAGTAATATTTTATATACATGTATATATATTCTATATTTTTTTTATATACGGGGAGAGGAGTACCATTATTATCAACAGAGGGTTGCATTTACCAGGTATGAATGAGGAGTCAAGCTCAATGGACATCGATCCCCAAGAGTATCGTGCAATAGCTCTGACTTGGCGGATTATACTAGAAGTAGCGGACTTCTCTAGTCAATTGGTCTATCCTAGGATTTTTCATTAGTCTTAACTCTGAAGTTGATCCTGGAAGAATGGTCACATGATGAAAGAGACCAAAAGAAGGGATGTTCCTATGGTTTTGACTCAATAAAACAAAAAAAATTTTAACCAAAAATTTGAGTCAAAAATCAAAACAAAAAGAAACCCGTTAGTAAATTCCTCCCCCAGACTTAACCAACACTGTCCCCAGTGTTATCAAGCCCGAGATTGGTTAAAGAAATCAAAGGAAATGCGAACTTGATCAAAGAAATACAGAATTTACCAATTTTTGGGGGTCCTGTCGATCGACATAGACTTCTGTCGATCGACATACCATGTTCTGCCTTAGACCGTTGTGTTGTTGAAATCTTTAAAACATCCCTGTCGATCGACAGAATGTATTATGTGTCGACCGACAGAGTATTTTAAAGACTCAGATGGTTTCTCCAGAGGTCCTCGTGTCGATCGACAGAGTATCATATCGATCGACAGTGCTGGCTCTGTCCAAACTTCGTATTTGTCGACTTCTCGCAAAGTGTCTGGTTCGAAGCCCGAAGTTGTCCAAACCTGCATCTACTGACATTCAACAAACGATCAACGGGAACAACTCATTGCATTCCTTAAATAAAAATTCAAGTTCGTTTAATATTCGAAATTTCAACTAAAAAATCAAAACAAAAGTACGAAATTGAAAAGCAAATGGGTTGACTCCCATTAAGCGCTCATTTTAAGTCATTAGCTTGACTATGGATATGTTTGGGGAGGTCCCCAATGGCGCGTTTAACGTCACTAGCTTGACGGTTGCTTCATCTTTGTCACTTCCTTCATGACAAAAAGTGAAAAGATTAACAACAAAAGGGAATAAAAATAAAACTCTAGCCTTAAGAAGAATCAAAATCCCAATGATCAATGCAAAAACCTCCCCGGCAACGGCGCCATTTTGATGTCAGCCTTTTTACACATGGTCGGGCCCATCAAAAAACCCCTATGTACGTTGTAGCACAAAGGGTTATCGAATCCACAGAGAGGTTTGATTGATACACTAAGATTGCAATGATCCATTCTTAAGCTAGATCGATGCTTTTTACATGTAAATAAAAGATGGAACTATGTAACAAGTGATGATATGGTTTTAATTTACATTGGTCTCGAAGAGACAAAGATTAAGCTATGGAAATTCCTTGAATCGAAATCTAAGATAACACAATTGTCGAGGGTTTTGTTAAACGCCGTTCTAGAACTCAAACACGAAAGTATAGCCAGCTAACTGTCGTTACGAAAGCTATCTATCTTTAGAAACTCAAATCCCAAATTTCTTTGCGAATTCATCGAATCTAAACAAGCATTTAGCACGAGTTCAATATGTTCACAAAGTCCCTAAGCCAAATTTCTTTGCGAATAAGTAACTTTGCCCATTTAGACTAGATTCAGGTTATTAATCCCACTGTCGTGGCTAACCAACAATCCTAAAATCAAGATTCGAGGTGATCAAGCAAGAATCAAGCATTGACAACAGTCTAAACGAAGAACTAACGGATAAACCTCAACAAATATGCAACCTTAACGATTTCTCATCATAACCCAAGAAATCCCTAAAACCTAACAAGCAATTTCACTCAGAAACAGATGATGAAATCATATTAACTGAATTATAATTGCATAAAAGAGATAAAGTAGGAGATACAGAGGGTTTGTAGTGATTGAATGAAGAACATATGGATCTCCCTCCAAAAAGCTCTTCCAATTCTCTCTCTCTCTCTCTCTCTCTCTCTCTCTCTCTAAGTCTCAAAACGAGAATATATCTAGTTTTTACAAGTTTTCTAGATAAATTACAATGAAAACAAAATAAAACTATTTATAGAAGTGCCCAAAATTAGGTCTGCAGGTCCGCCGTCGATCGACATTAAAAGCATTAAAAGCATTGTCGATCGACGCGAAGGCGTCTGTGGAAATATCTGAAAAACGCGTTGTTTTGGCATCTGCAGGCTTCCTGTCGATCGACACAAATCCCTGTCGATCGACGGGAAACTCTCTGGAAATACCCCTCCGGTAAAACGGCCATATCTCCTGAACCACAGATCGGAATGACCTCAAACCACTTCCATTGGAAAGCTATCTCAAATACCTACAACTTTCATGAAGACCTCTGAAGCTAAATCCAAATTAAAACCGTTCTTATGAGTCGATCTTTGAAGCACTTTGGATGGTTTTGGTCCAACCGACCATTTTCCTGCAAAACACTATAAAAGACACGCAAATACCAAATATACTATACAAAACCGACTTATATCATGGTTGAAAATGGGTAAAAACCATGATATATCACCCCCATAGACTTAGCATTTGCTTGGCCTCAAGCAAAACATACACCAAGAATGTGAAAGAGGTTTGAAAACATAGAACATACCTTCTCTCGATGCAACGAATTGACCTTTCCAAAACCAACCAGAATCAGACCGCCATGTACTTCTCCGCAGACAAACTCAACCTTCCAAATCCACCACCACTTTACAGCAAAATCCGTTAGTCTTCATCGCTTGATCTCAATGTTCTCAAAGCCATGAACCTTCTAGACTCATTCCCATACTATACCGTGATAAGTCAACCTATACAAAATTTGGTACTCTATCTCTCCCCCAGACTTATTTCGTTTTATATTTATATATACATATTTTTGTGATTGTTAAACTCGAAGCAGTGCATATTTCACTAATGTTGTTCCTTGTGAGGAGACAGGTTCGTGACTCACTACTATTGTTCCTTGTGAGGAGAAAGGCTCGTGAGATTGCTCGTCCTCAACATCCTTTTTAAGGGACTCAGACTGCTGCTTTAGAGCTGGATGATCATCTCGAGTACAGATTCATTGGATTTTATTCCTTATCTCATACTCGAGAACTATCATTTCACCCCAATCCTAGTAATATTTTATATACATGTATATATATTCTATATTTTTTTTATATACGGGGAGAGGAGTACCATTATTATCAACAGAGGGTTGCATTTACCAGGTATGAATGAGGAGTCAAGCTCAATGGACATCGATCCCCAAGAGTATCGTGCAATAGCTCTGACTTGGCGGATTATACTAGAAGTAGCGGACTTCTCTAGTCAATTGGTCTATCCTAGGATTTTTCATTAGTCTTAACTCTGAAGTTGATCCTGGAAGAATGGTCACATGATGAAAGAGACCAAAAGAAGGGATGTTCCTATGGTTTTGACTCAATAAAACAAAAAAAATTTTAACCAAAAATTTGAGTCAAAAATCAAAACAAAAAGAAACCCGTTAGTAAATTCCTCCCCCAGACTTAACCAACACCGTCCCCAGTGTTATCAAGCCCGAGATTGGTTAAAGAAATCAAAGGAAATGCGAACTTGATCAAAGAAATACAGAATTTACCAATTTTTGGGGGTCTTGTCGATCGACATAGACTTCTGTCGATCGACATACCATGTTCTGCCTTAGACCGTTGTGTTGTTGAAATCTTTAAAACGTCCCTGTCGATCGACAGAATGTATTATGTGTCGATCGACAGAGTATTTTAAAGACTCAGATGGTTTCTCCAGAGGTCCTCGTGTCGATCGACAGAGTATCATGTCGATCGACAGTGCTGGCTCTGTCCAAACTTCGTATTTGTCGACTTCTCGCAAAGTGTCTGGTTCGAAGCCCGAAGTTGTCCAAACCTGCATCTACTGACATTCAACAAACGATCAACGGGAACAACTCATTGCATTCCTTAAATAAAAATTCAAGTTCGTTTAATATTCGAAATTTCAACTAAAAAATCAAAACAAAAGTACGAAATTGAAAAGCAAATGGGTTGACTCCCATTAAGCGCTCATTTTAAGTCATTAGCTTGACTATGGATATGTTTGGGGAGGTCCCCAATGGCGCGTTTAACGTCACTAGCTTGACGGTTGCTTCATCTTTGTCACTTCCTTCATGACAAAAAGTGAAAAGATTAACAACAAAAGGGAATAAAAATAAAACTCTAGCCTTAAGAAGAATCAAAATCCCAATGATCAATGCAAAAACCTCCCCGGCAACGGCGCCATTTTGATGTCAGCCTTTTTACACATGGCCGGGGCCATCAAAAAACCCCTATGTACGTTGTAGCACAAAGGGTTATCGAATCCACAGAGAGGTTTGATTGATACACTAAGATTGCAATGATCCATTCTTAAGCTAGAGCGATGCTTTTTACATGTAAATAAAAGATGGAACTATGTAACAAGTGATGATATGGTTTTAATTTACATTGGTCTCGAAGAGACAAAGATTAAGCTATGGAAATTCCTTGAATCGAAATCTAAGATAACACAATTGTCGAGGGTTTTGTTAAACGCCGTTCTAGAACTCAAACACGAAAGTATAGCCAGCTAACTGTCGTTACGAAAGCTATCTATCTTTAGAAACTCAAATCCCAAATTTCTTTGCGAATTCATCGAATCTAAACAAGCATTTAGCACGAGTTCAATATGTTCACAAAGTCCCTAAGCCAAATTTCTTTGCGAATAAGTAACTTTGCCCATTTAGACTAGATTCAGGTTATTAATCCCACTGTCGTGGCTAACCAACAATCCTAAAATCAAGATTCGAGGTGATCAAGCAAGAATCAAGCATTGACAACAGTCTAAACGAAGAACTAACGGATAAACCTCAACAAATATGCAACCTTAACGATTTCTCATCATAACCCAAGAAATCCCTAAAACCTAACAAGCAATTTCACTCAGAAACAGATGATGAAATCATATTAACTGAATTATAATTGCATAAAAGAGATAAAGTAGGAGATACAGAGGGTTTGTAGTGATTGAATGAAGAACATATGGATCTCCCTCCAAAAAGCTCTTCCAATTCTCTCTCTCTCTCTCTCTCTCTCTAAGTCTCAAAACGAGAATAGATCTAGTTTTTACAAGTTTTCTAGATAAATTACAATGAAAACAAAACAAAACTATTTATAGAAGTGCCCAAAATTAGGTCTGCAGGTCCGCCGTCGATCGACATTAAAAGCATTAAAAGCATTGTCGATCGACGCGAAGGCGTCTGTGGAAATATCTGAAAAACGCGTTGTTTTGGCATCTGCAGGCTTCCTGTCGATCGACACAAATCCTTGTCGATCGACGGGAAACTCTCTGGAAATACCCTTCCGGTAAAACGGCCATATCTCCTGAACCACAGATCGGAATGACCTCAAACCACTTCCATTGGAAAGCTATCTCCAATACCTACAACTTTCATGAAGACCTCTGAAGCTACATCCAAATTAAAACCGTTCTTATGAGTCGATCTTTGAAGCACTTTGGATGGTTTTGGTCCAACCGACCATTTTCCTGCAAAACACTATAAAAGACACGCAAATACCAAATATACTATACAAAACCGACTTATATCATGGTTGAAAATGGGTAAAAACCATGATATATCACCCCCCCAGACTTAGCATTTGCTTGGCCTCAAGTAAAACATACACCAAGAATGTGAAAGAGGTTTGAAAACATAGAACATACCTTCTCTCGATGCAACGAATTGACCTTTCCAAAACCAACCAGAATCAGACCGCCATGTACTTCTCCGCAGACAAACTCAACCTTCCAAATCCATCCACCACTTTGCAGCAAAATCCGTTAGTCTTCTTCGCTTGATCTCAATGTTCTCAAAGCCATGAACCTTCTAGACTCATTCCCATACTATACCGTGATAAGTCAACCTATACAAAATTTGGTACTCTATCTCTCCCCCAGACTTATTTCGTTTTATATTTATATATACATATTTTTGTGATTGTTAAACTCGAAGCAGTGCATATTTCACTAATGTTGTTCCTTGTGAGGAGACAGGTTCGTGACTCACTACTATTGTTCCTTGTGAGGAGACAGGCTCGTGAGATTGCTCGTCCTCAACATCCTTTTTAAGGGACTCAGACTGCTGCTTTAGAGCTGGGTGATCATCTCGAGTACAGATTCATTGGATTTTATTCCTTATCTCATACTCGAGAACTATCATTTCACCCCAATCCTAGTAATATTTTATATACATGTATATATATTCTATATTTTTTTTATATACGGGGAGAGGAGTACCATTATTATCAACAGAGGGTTGCATTTACCAGGTATGAATGAGGAGTCAAGCTCAATGGACATCGATCCCCAAGAGTATCGTGCAATAGCTCTGACTTGGCGGATTATACTAGAAGTAGCGGACTTCTCTAGTCAATTGGTCTATCCTAGGATTTTTCATTAGTCTTAACTCTGAAGTTGATCCTGGAAGAATGGTCACATGATGAAAGAGACCAAAAGAAGGGATGTTCCTATGGTTTTGACTCAATAAAACAAAAAAAATTTTAACCAAAAATTTGAGTCAAAAATCAAAACAAAAAGAAACCCGTTAGTAAATTCCTCCCCCAGACTTAACCAACACTGTCCCCAGTGTTATCAAGCCCGAGATTGGTTAAAGAAATCAAAGGAAATGCGAACTTGATCAAAGAAATACAGAATTTACCAATTTTTGGGGGTCCTGTCGATCGACATAGACTTCTGTCGATCGACATACCATGTTCTGCCTTAGACCGTTGTGTTGTTGAAATCTTTAAAACGTCCCTGTCGATCGACAGAATGTATTATGTGTCGACCGACAGAGTATTTTAAAGACTCAGATGGTTTCTCCAGAGGTCCTCGTGTCGATCGACAGAGTATCATATCGATCGACAGTGCTGGCTCTGTCCAAACTTCGTATTTGTCGACTTCTCGCAAAGTGTCTGGTTCGAAGCCCGAAGTTGTCCAAACCTGCATCTACTGACATTCAACAAACGATCAACGGGAACAACTCATTGCATTCCTTAAATAAAAATTCAAGTTCGTTTAATATTCGAAATTTCAACTAAAAAATCAAAACAAAAGTACGAAATTGAAAAGCAAATGGGTTGACTCCCATTAAGCGCTCATTTTAAGTCATTAGCTTGACTATGGATATGTTTGGGGAGGTCCCCAATGGCGCGTTTAACGTCACTAGCTTGACGGTTGCTTCATCTTTGTCACTTCCTTCATGACAAAAAGTGAAAAGATTAACAACAAAAGGGAATAAAAATAAAACTCTAGCCTTAAGAAGAATCAAAATCCCAATGATCAATGCAAAAACCTCCCCGGCAACGGCGCCATTTTGATGTCAGCCTTTTTACACATGGTCGGGCCCATCAAAAAACCCCTATGTACGTTGTAGCACAAAGGGTTATCGAATCCACAGAGAGGTTTGATTGATACACTAAGATTGCAATGATCCATTCTTAAGCTAGATCGATGCTTTTTACATGTAAATAAAAGATGGAACTATGTAACAAGTGATGATATGGTTTTAATTTACATTGGTCTCGAAGAGACAAAGATTAAGCTATGGAAATTCCTTGAATCGAAATCTAAGATAACACAATTGTCGAGGGTTTTGTTAAACGCCGTTCTAGAACTCAAACACGAAAGTATAGCCAGCTAACTGTCGTTACGAAAGCTATCTATCTTTAGAAACTCAAATCCCAAATTTCTTTGCGAATTCATCGAATCTAAACAAGCATTTAGCACGAGTTCAATATGTTCACAAAGTCCCTAAGCCAAATTTCTTTGCGAATAAGTAACTTTGCCCATTTAGACTAGATTCAGGTTATTAATCCCACTGTCGTGGCTAACCAACAATCCTAAAATCAAGATTCGAGGTGATCAAGCAAGAATCAAGCATTGACAACAGTCTAAACGAAGAACTAACGGATAAACCTCAACAAATATGCAACCTTAACGATTTCTCATCATAACCCAAGAAATCCCTAAAACCTAACAAGCAATTTCACTCAGAAACAGATGATGAAATCATATTAACTGAATTATAATTGCATAAAAGAGATAAAGTAGGAGATACAGAGGGTTTGTAGTGATTGAATGAAGAACATATGGATCTCCCTCCAAAAAGCTCTTCCAATTCTCTCTCTCTCTCTCTCTCTCTCTCTCTCTCTCTAAGTCTCAAAACGAGAATATATCTAGTTTTTACAAGTTTTCTAGATAAATTACAATGAAAACAAAATAAAACTATTTATAGAAGTGCCCAAAATTAGGTCTGCAGGTCCGCCGTCGATCGACATTAAAAGCATTAAAAGCATTGTCGATCGACGCGAAGGCGTCTGTGGAAATATCTGAAAAACGCGTTGTTTTGGCATCTGCAGGCTTCCTGTCGATCGACACAAATCCCTGTCGATCGACGGGAAACTCTTTGGAAATACCCCTCCGGTAAAACGGCCATATCTCCTGAACCACAGATCGGAATGACCTCAAACCACTTCCATTGGAAAGCTATCTCAAATACCTACAACTTTCATGAAGACCTCTGAAGCTAAATCCAAATTAAAACCGTTCTTATGAGTCGATCTTTGAAGCACTTTGGATGGTTTTGGTCCAACCGACCATTTTCCTGCAAAACACTATAAAAGACACGCAAATACCAAATATACTATACAAAACCGACTTATATCATGGTTGAAAATGGGTAAAAACCATGATATATCACCCCCATAGACTTAGCATTTGCTTGGCCTCAAGCAAAACATACACCAAGAATGTGAAAGAGGTTTGAAAACATAGAACATACCTTCTCTCGATGCAACGAATTGACCTTTCCAAAACCAACCAGAATCAGACCGCCATGTACTTCTCCGCAGACAAACTCAACCTTCCAAATCCACCACCACTTTACAGCAAAATCCGTTAGTCTTCATCGCTTGATCTCAATGTTCTCAAAGCCATGAACCTTCTAGACTCATTCCCATACTATACCGTGATAAGTCAACCTATACAAAATTTGGTACTCTATCTCTCCCCCAGACTTATTTCGTTTTATATTTATATATACATATTTTTGTGATTGTTAAACTCGAAGCAGTGCATATTTCACTAATGTTGTTCCTTGTGAGGAGACAGGTTCGTGACTCACTACTATTGTTCCTTGTGAGGAGAAAGGCTCGTGAGATTGCTCGTCCTCAACATCCTTTTTAAGGGACTCAGACTGCTGCTTTAGAGCTGGATGATCATCTCGAGTACAGATTCATTGGATTTTATTCCTTATCTCATACTCGAGAACTATCATTTCACCCCAATCCTAGTAATATTTTATATACATGTATATATATTCTATATTTTTTTTATATACGGGGAGAGGAGTACCATTATTATCAACAGAGGGTTGCATTTACCAGGTATGAATGAGGAGTCAAGCTCAATGGACATCGATCCCCAAGAGTATCGTGCAATAGCTCTGACTTGGCGGATTATACTAGAAGTAGCGGACTTCTCTAGTCAATTGGTCTATCCTAGGATTTTTCATTAGTCTTAACTCTGAAGTTGATCCTGGAAGAATGGTCACATGATGAAAGAGACCAAAAGAAGGGATGTTCCTATGGTTTTGACTCAATAAAACAAAAAAAATTTTAACCAAAAATTTGAGTCAAAAATCAAAACAAAAAGAAACCCGTTAGTAAATTCCTCCCCCAGACTTAACCAACACCGTCCCCAGTGTTATCAAGCCCGAGATTGGTTAAAGAAATCAAAGGAAATGCGAACTTGATCAAAGAAATACAGAATTTACCAATTTTTGGGGGTCTTGTCGATCGACATAGACTTCTGTCGATCGACATACCATGTTCTGCCTTAGACCGTTGTGTTGTTGAAATCTTTAAAACGTCCCTGTCGATCGACAGAATGTATTATGTGTCGATCGACAGAGTATTTTAAAGACTCAGATGGTTTCTCCAGAGGTCCTCGTGTCGATCGACAGAGTATCATGTCGATCGACAGTGCTGGCTCTGTCCAAACTTCGTATTTGTCGACTTCTCGCAAAGTGTCTGGTTCGAAGCCCGAAGTTGTCCAAACCTGCATCTACTGACATTCAACAAACGATCAACGGGAACAACTCATTGCATTCCTTAAATAAAAATTCAAGTTCGTTTAATATTCGAAATTTCAACTAAAAAATCAAAACAAAAGTACGAAATTGAAAAGCAAATGGGTTGACTCCCATTAAGCGCTCATTTTAAGTCATTAGCTTGACTATGGATATGTTTGGGGAGGTCCCCAATGGCGCGTTTAACGTCACTAGCTTGACGGTTGCTTCATCTTTGTCACTTCCTTCATGACAAAAAGTGAAAAGATTAACAACAAAAGGGAATAAAAATAAAACTCTAGCCTTAAGAAGAATCAAAATCCCAATGATCAATGCAAAAACCTCCCCGGCAACGGCGCCATTTTGATGTCAGCCTTTTTACACATGGCCGGGGCCATCAAAAAACCCCTATGTACGTTGTAGCACAAAGGGTTATCGAATCCACAGAGAGGTTTGATTGATACACTAAGATTGCAATGATCCATTCTTAAGCTAGAGCGATGCTTTTTACATGTAAATAAAAGATGGAACTATGTAACAAGTGATGATATGGTTTTAATTTACATTGGTCTCGAAGAGACAAAGATTAAGCTATGGAAATTCCTTGAATCGAAATCTAAGATAACACAATTGTCGAGGGTTTTGTTAAACGCCGTTCTAGAACTCAAACACGAAAGTATAGCCAGCTAACTGTCGTTACGAAAGCTATCTATCTTTAGAAACTCAAATCCCAAATTTCTTTGCGAATTCATCGAATCTAAACAAGCATTTAGCACGAGTTCAATATGTTCACAAAGTCCCTAAGCCAAATTTCTTTGCGAATAAGTAACTTTGCCCATTTAGACTAGATTCAGGTTATTAATCCCACTGTCGTGGCTAACCAACAATCCTAAAATCAAGATTCGAGGTGATCAAGCAAGAATCAAGCATTGACAACAGTCTAAACGAAGAACTAACGGATAAACCTCAACAAATATGCAACCTTAACGATTTCTCATCATAACCCAAGAAATCCCTAAAACCTAACAAGCAATTTCACTCAGAAACAGATGATGAAATCATATTAACTGAATTATAATTGCATAAAAGAGATAAAGTAGGAGATACAGAGGGTTTGTAGTGATTGAATGAAGAACATATGGATCTCCCTCCAAAAAGCTCTTCCAATTCTCTCTCTCTCTCTCTCTCTCTCTAAGTCTCAAAACGAGAATAGATCTAGTTTTTACAAGTTTTCTAGATAAATTACAATGAAAACAAAACAAAACTATTTATAGAAGTGCCCAAAATTAGGTCTGCAGGTCCGCCGTCGATCGACATTAAAAGCATTAAAAGCATTGTCGATCGACGCGAAGGCGTCTGTGGAAATATCTGAAAAACGCGTTGTTTTGGCATCTGCAGGCTTCCTGTCGATCGACACAAATCCTTGTCGATCGACGGGAAACTCTCTGGAAATACCCTTCCGGTAAAACGGCCATATCTCCTGAACCACAGATCGGAATGACCTCAAACCACTTCCATTGGAAAGCTATCTCCAATACCTACAACTTTCATGAAGACCTCTGAAGCTACATCCAAATTAAAACCGTTCTTATGAGTCGATCTTTGAAGCACTTTGGATGGTTTTGGTCCAACCGACCATTTTCCTGCAAAACACTATAAAAGACACGCAAATACCAAATATACTATACAAAACCGACTTATATCATGGTTGAAAATGGGTAAAAACCATGATATATCACCCCCATAGACTTAGCATTTGCTTGGCCTCAAGCAAAACATACACCAAGAATGTGAAAGAGGTTTGAAAACATAGAACATACCTTCTCTCGATGCAACGAATTGACCTTTCCAAAACCAACCAGAATCAGACCGCCATGTACTTCTCCGCAGACAAACTCAACCTTCCAAATCCATCCACCACTTTGCAGCAAAATCCGTTAGTCTTCATCGCTTGATCTCAATGTTCTCAAAGCCATGAACCTTCTAGACTCATTCCCATACTATACCGTGATAAGTCAACCTATACAAAATTTGGTACTCTATCTCTCCCCCAGACTTATTTCGTTTTATATTTATATATACATATTTTTGTGATTGTTAAACTCGAAGCAGTGCATATTTCACTAATGTTGTTCCTTGTGAGGAGACAGGTTCGTGACTCACTACTATTGTTCCTTGTGAGGAGACAGGCTCGTGAGATTGCTCGTCCTCAACATCCTTTTTAAGGGACTCAGACTGCTGCTTTAGAGATGGATGATCATCTCGAGTACAGATTCATTGGATTTTATTCCTTATCTCATACTCGAGAACTATCATTTCACCCCAATCCTAGTAATATTTTATATACATGTATATATATTCTATATTTTTTTTATATACGGGGAGAGGAGTACCATTATTATCAACAGAGGGTTGCATTTACCAGGTATGAATGAGGAGTCAAGCTCAATGGACATCGATCCCCAAGAGTATCGTGCAATAGCTCTGACTTGGCGGATTATACTAGAAGTAGTGGACTTCTCTAGTCAATTGGTCTATCCTAGGATTTTTCATTAGTCTTAACTCTGAAGTTGATCCTGGAAGAATGGTCACATGATGAAAGAGACCAAAAGAAGGGATGTTCCTATGGTTTTGACTCAATAAAACAAAAAAAATTTTAACCAAAAATTTGAGTCAAAAATCAAAACAAAAAGAAACCCGTTAGTAAATTCCTCCCCCAGACTTAACCAACACTGTCCCCAGTGTTATCAAGCCCGAGATTGGTTAAAGAAATCAAAGGAAATGCGAACTTGATCAAAGGAATACCGAATTTACCAATTTTTGGGGGTCTTGTCGATCGACATAGACTTCTGTCGATCGACATACCATGTTCTGCCTTAGACCGTTGTGTTGTTGAAATCTTTAAAACGTCCCTGTCGATCAACAGAGTATTTTAAAGACTCAGATGGTTTCTCCAGAGGTCCTCGTGTCGATCGACAGAGTATCATGTCGATCGACAGTGCTGGCTCTGTCCAAACTTCGTATTTGTCGACTTCTCGCAAAGTGTCTGGTTCGAAGCCCGAAGTTGTCCAAACCTGCATCTACTGACATTCAACAAACGATCAACGGGAACAACTCATTGCATTCCTTAAATAAAAATTCAAGTTCGTTTAATATTCGAAATTTCAACTAAAAAATCAAAACAAAAGTACGAAATTGAAAAGCAAATGGGTTGACTCCCATTAAGCGCTCATTTTAAGTCATTAGCTTGACTATGGATATGTTTGGGGAGGTCCCCAATGGCGCGTTTAACGTCACTAGCTTGACGGTTGCTTCATCTTTGTCACTTCCTTCATGACAAAAAGTGAAAAGATTAACAACAAAAGGGAATAAAAATAAAACTCTAGCCTTAAGAAGAATCAAAATCCCAATGATCAATGCAAAAACCTCCCCGGCAACGGCGCCATTTTGATGTCAGCCTTTTTACACATGGCCGGGGCCATCAAAAAACCCCTATGTACGTTGTAGCACAAAGGGTTATCGAATCCACAGAGAGGTTTGATTGATACACTAAGATTGCAATGATCCATTCTTAAGCTAGAGCGATGCTTTTTACATGTAAATAAAAGATGGAACTATGTAACAAGTGATGATATGGTTTTAATTTACATTGGTCTCGAAGAGACAAAGATTAAGCTATGGAAATTCCTTGAATCGAAATCTAAGATAACACAATTGTCGAGGGTTTTGTTAAACGCCGTTCTAGAACTCAAACACGAAAGTATAGCCAGCTAACTGTCGTTACGAAAGCTATCTATCTTTAGAAACTCAAATCCCAAATTTCTTTGCGAATTCATCGAATCTAAACAAGCATTTAGCACGAGTTCAATATGTTCACAAAGTCCCTAAGCCAAATTTCTTTGCGAATAAGTAACTTTGCCCATTTAGACTAGATTCAGGTTATTAATCCCACTGTCGTGGCTAACCAACAATCCTAAAATCAAGATTCGAGGTGATCAAGCAAGAATCAAGCATTGACAACAGTCTAAACGAAGAACTAACGGATAAACCTCAACAAATATGCAACCTTAACGATTTCTCATCATAACCCAAGAAATCCCTAAAACCTAACAAGCAATTTCACTCAGAAACAGATGATGAAATCATATTAACTGAATTATAATTGCATAAAAGAGATAAAGTAGGAGATACAGAGGGTTTGTAGTGATTGAATGAAGAACATATGGATCTCCCTCCAAAAAGCTCTTCCAATTCTCTCTCTCTCTCTCTCTCTCTAAGTCTCAAAACGAGAATAGATCTAGTTTTTACAAGTTTTCTAGATAAATTACAATGAAAACAAAACAAAACTATTTATAGAAGTGCCCAAAATTAGGTCTGCAGGTCCGCCGTCGATCGACATTAAAAGCATTAAAAGCATTGTCGATCGACGCGAAGGCGTCTGTGGAAATATCTGAAAAACGCGTTGTTTTGGCATCTGCAGGCTTCCTGTCGATCGACACAAATCCTTGTCGATCGACGGGAAACTCTCTGGAAATACCCTTCCGGTAAAACGGCCATATCTCCTGAACCACAGATCGGAATGACCTCAAACCACTTCCATTGGAAAGCTATCTCCAATACCTACAACTTTCATGAAGACCTCTGAAGCTACATCCAAATTAAAACCGTTCTTATGAGTCGATCTTTGAAGCACTTTGGATGGTTTTGGTCCAACCGACCATTTTCCTGCAAAACACTATAAAAGACACGCAAATACCAAATATACTATACAAAACCGACTTATATCATGGTTGAAAATGGGTAAAAACCATGATATATCACCCCCATAGACTTAGCATTTGCTTGGCCTCAAGCAAAACATACACCAAGAATGTGAAAGAGGTTTGAAAACATAGAACATACCTTCTCTCGATGCAACGAATTGACCTTTCCAAAACCAACCAGAATCAGACCGCCATGTACTTCTCCGCAGACAAACTCAACCTTCCAAATCCATCCACCACTTTGCAGCAAAATCCGTTAGTCTTCATCGCTTGATCTCAATGTTCTCAAAGCCATGAACCTTCTAGACTCATTCCCATACTATACCGTGATAAGTCAACCTATACAAAATTTGGTACTCTATCTCTCCCCCAGACTTATTTCGTTTTATATTTATATATACATATTTTTGTGATTGTTAAACTCGAAGCAGTGCATATTTCACTAATGTTGTTCCTTGTGAGGAGACAGGTTCGTGACTCACTACTATTGTTCCTTGTGAGGAGACAGGCTCGTGAGATTGCTCGTCCTCAACATCCTTTTTAAGGGACTCAGACTGCTGCTTTAGAGATGGATGATCATCTCGAGTACAGATTCATTGGATTTTATTCCTTATCTCATACTCGAGAACTATCATTTCACCCCAATCCTAGTAATATTTTATATACATGTATATATATTCTATATTTTTTTTATATACGGGGAGAGGAGTACCATTATTATCAACAGAGGGTTGCATTTACCAGGTATGAATGAGGAGTCAAGCTCAATGGACATCGATCCCCAAGAGTATCGTGCAATAGCTCTGACTTGGCGGATTATACTAGAAGTAGTGGACTTCTCTAGTCAATTGGTCTATCCTAGGATTTTTCATTAGTCTTAACTCTGAAGTTGATCCTGGAAGAATGGTCACATGATGAAAGAGACCAAAAGAAGGGATGTTCCTATGGTTTTGACTCAATAAAACAAAAAAAATTTTAACCAAAAATTTGAGTCAAAAATCAAAACAAAAAGAAACCCGTTAGTAAATTCCTCCCCCAGACTTAACCAACACTGTCCCCAGTGTTATCAAGCCCGAGATTGGTTAAAGAAATCAAAGGAAATGCGAACTTGATCAAAGGAATACCGAATTTACCAATTTTTGGGGGTCTTGTCGATCGACATAGACTTCTGTCGATCGACATACCATGTTCTGCCTTAGACCGTTGTGTTGTTGAAATCTTTAAAACGTCCCTGTCGATCAACAGAGTATTTTAAAGACTCAGATGGTTTCTCCAGAGGTCCTCGTGTCGATCGACAGAGTATCATGTCGATCGACAGTGCTGGCTCTGTCCAAACTTCGTATTTGTCGACTTCTCGCAAAGTGTCTGGTTCGAAGCCCGAAGTTGTCCAAACCTGCATCTACTGACATTCAACAAACGATCAACGGGAACAACTCATTGCATTCCTTAAATAAAAATTCAAGTTCGTTTAATATTCGAAATTTCAACTAAAAAATCAAAACAAAAGTACGAAATTGAAAAGCAAATGGGTTGACTCCCATTAAGCGCTCATTTTAAGTCATTAGCTTGACTATGGATATGTTTGGGGAGGTCCCCAATGGCGCGTTTAACGTCACTAGCTTGACGGTTGCTTCATCTTTGTCACTTCCTTCATGACAAAAAGTGAAAAGATTAACAACAAAAGGGAATAAAAATAAAACTCTAGCCTTAAGAAGAATCAAAATCCCAATGATCAATGCAAAAACCTCCCCGGCAACGGCGCCATTTTGATGTCAGCCTTTTTACACATGGCCGGGGCCATCAAAAAACCCCTATGTACGTTGTAGCACAAAGGGTTATCGAATCCACAGAGAGGTTTGATTGATACACTAAGATTGCAATGATCCATTCTTAAGCTAGAGCGATGCTTTTTACATGTAAATAAAAGATGGAACTATGTAACAAGTGATGATATGGTTTTAATTTACATTGGTCTCGAAGAGACAAAGATTAAGCTATGGAAATTCCTTGAATCGAAATCTAAGATAACACAATTGTCGAGGGTTTTGTTAAACGCCGTTCTAGAACTCAAACACGAAAGTATAGCCAGCTAACTGTCGTTACGAAAGCTATCTATCTTTAGAAACTCAAATCCCAAATTTCTTTGCGAATTCATCGAATCTAAACAAGCATTTAGCACGAGTTCAATATGTTCACAAAGTCCCTAAGCCAAATTTCTTTGCGAATAAGTAACTTTGCCCATTTAGACTAGATTCAGGTTATTAATCCCACTGTCGTGGCTAACCAACAATCCTAAAATCAAGATTCGAGGTGATCAAGCAAGAATCAAGCATTGACAACAGTCTAAACGAAGAACTAACGGATAAACCTCAACAAATATGCAACCTTAACGATTTCTCATCATAACCCAAGAAATCCCTAAAACCTAACAAGCAATTTCACTCAGAAACAGATGATGAAATCATATTAACTGAATTATAATTGCATAAAAGAGATAAAGTAGGAGATACAGAGGGTTTGTAGTGATTGAATGAAGAACATATGGATCTCCCTCCAAAAAGCTCTTCCAATTCTCTCTCTCTCTCTCTCTCTCTCTCTAAGTCTCAAAACGAGAATAGATCTAGTTTTTACAAGTTTTCTAGATAAATTACAATGAAAACAAAACAAAACTATTTATAGAAGTGCCCAAAATTAGGTCTGCAGGTCCGCCGTCGATCGACATTAAAAGCATTAAAAGCATTGTCGATCGACGCGAAGGCGTCTGTGGAAATATCTGAAAAACGCGTTGTTTTGGCATCTGCAGGCTTCCTGTCGATCGACACAAATCCCTGTCGATCGACGGGAAACTCTCTGGAAATACCCTTCCGGTAAAACGGCCATATCTCCTGAACCACAGATCGGAATGACCTCAAACCACTTCCATTGGAAAGCTATCTCAAATACCTACAACTTTCATGAAGACCTCTGAAGCTAAATCCAAATGAAAACCGTTCTTATGAGTCGATCTTTGAAGCACTTTGGATGGTTTCGGTCCAACCGACCATTTTCCTGCAAAACACTATAAAAGACACGCAAATACCAAATATACTATACAAAACCGACTTATATCATGGTTGAAAACGGGTAAAAACCATGATATATCACTAGTACGCCGGTGTTGGCATTACCCGAGCCGGGGAAGCCTTATACCGTGTATACTGATGCTTCGGGAGTTGGTCTGGGTTGCGTTTTGATGCAGGAGGGTCGAGTCATCGCGTATGCTTCGAGGCAGTTGCAGGGTAGTGAGCGTAATCGGCCTACGCATGATCTGGAGCTGGGAGCAGTAGTGTTTGCTCTGAAGATCTGGAGGTCTTATCTCTATGGAGGGAGAGTTCAGATCTACACGGACCACAAGAACCTGCAGCACATCTTTACTCAGCCGTTGCTGAACATGAGACAGAGGCGTTGGGTCGAGTTGTTGGCGGATTATGATCTGGAGATCATTTATCGTCCGGGCAAGGCTAATCTGGTGGCAGATGCCTTGAGTCGGCGGAGGTCCGATTCAGCCCGCGAGCGGGATATCGGGGAGTTGGTAGGCGAGATTAGCACGTTGCATCTTTGTGCTTTCTCGGAGGAGCCGTTGGGCTTGGAGGCTGTTGATCGGGCAGATCTTCTTGGTAGGATCAGAGTGGCTCAGCAGAGCGATCAGATGTTGCTAGATTCGTCGCGAGCAGCAGGGTCTGAGTATGTTGTCTCTCCGAATGGGACGATTTTGATTCGTGGTCGAGTGTGTGTACCTCGCGATGAGGTGTTGAGGCAGGAGATTTTGAGTGAGGCTCATGCGAGCAAGTTCTCGATTCATCCGGGTGCGACCAAGATGTACCGTGATCTCAAGCAGTATTATCATTGGGTCGGGATGAAGAGAGATGTGGCAGCTTTTGTGTCTAAGTGCAACACGTGTTCGTTGGTCAAGGCCGAGCACAAGGTTCCGAGTGGCAAGCTGCAGAGTTTACCCATCCCCGAGTGGAAGTGGGATATGATTACGATGGATTTTGTGGTCGGGTTACCTACGTCGCGGACGTACGATGCTATTTGGGTGATCGTGGACCGATTGACCAAGTCAGCACACTTTTTGGCCATTAAGAAGACCGATGGAGCGGCTAAGTTGGCTAAGAAGTTTGTGCGAGAGATTGTGAGGCTGCATGGAGTGCCAGCCAGTATTGTTTCTGATCGAGACCCCAGGTTTGCATCTGAGTTTTGGAGAGCCTTTCAGGCAGAGATGGGCACTAAGGTGCATATGAGTACAGCTTATCATCCGCAGACTGATGGGCAGTCAGAGAGGACTATTCAGACTATGGAGGATTTACTGAGGATGTGTGTTTTGGATTGGGGTGGTCAGTGGGCTGATCATTTGAGCTTAGTGGAGTTCGCGTATAATAACAGCTTTCAGGCGAGTATCGGGATGGCTCCTTTTGAGGCTCTATATGGGAGGCCATGTAGGACGCCTTTATGCTGGACCCAAGTGGGGGAGCGCAGCATTCATGGGGCCACTTATGTTCAGGAAACGACAGAGAAGGTTCGGATTGTGCGGTTGAACATGAAGGAAGCCCAGGATAGACAGAGGAGCTATGCGGATAAGCGTAGACGTGAGCTTGAGTTCTCAGTGGGAGATCGCGTGTATCTCAAGATGGCTATGCTGAGGGGTCCTAACAGATCCATAGCAGAGAACAAGCTCAGTCCGAGATTTATGGGTCCGTTCCGGGTGGTGGAGCGTGTTGGACCAGTAGCTTATCGGCTAGAGTTACCACCGATCATGAAGGCATTTCATAAGGTTTTCCATGTGTCGATGTTGAGGAAGTGCCTGCATGAGTCGGAGGAGCTAGTGCCAGAGATCCCTGCGGATCTTCAGCCTGATATGACGGTTCCGGCGGTTCCTGTGAGAATCCTGGAAAGGAGGATCAAGGAATTGCGTCAGAAGAAGATCCCGTTGTTGCGTATCCTATGGGATTGTGGCGGTTGCCAGGAGGAGACTTGGGAGCCGGAGGCAAAGATGAAGCTGAAGTTCAAAAAATGGTTCGACGAGCAGGTCGCCATTTGAGCTTAGTTTTTCCTTGTGGTTCCAGTTTCGTGTAGGCTTTGTGTCTGTAGTGTTTTGGTTCATGTATGTTCGTTCGTTGTATCGATATATATTTTCCTTGGAGATTTATGAGATGCGTTTTCTTATATTTCTGAGTTATCAGTTGGTGTTTCTGATTTATCGTTGTGTTGGCCAGTGATGGCGTGTTTTGTGGATATTCTGGTGGGAGTATCGAGTTTAGACCATGCGAGGTGACCTAGTCGCTGGTGTTTATATGCGTTTTTAGATTTTTATTACGATTGACTCATGTGCCTGTATTGGGACGGTGGTTCCTCTATGGTGCGGCAGAGGGGACGGAGGTTCCCTAGAGTGTGCCTGTATTGGGACTGTGGTTCCTCTATGGTGCGGCAGAGGGGACGGAGGTTCCCTAGAGTGTGCCTGTATTGGGACGGTGGTTCCTCTATGGTGCGGCAGAGGGGACGGAGGTTCCATAGAGTGTGTGATGAGTCAAACGTAATAAACGTCTAAGGAACGTGTGTATAAACATAGGATTAGTTCATGGGTCTCTGAGATTGTGTGAGAATCTCTTGTGGGATTCGAGGTCGAATCCATATTAGTGGGGGAGAATTGTAACACCCGTGAACCAAAAATGGGACTTTTGGGGGTGTCGATCGACACTGTAAGTGTGTGTCGATCGACACCGGGTCGTTGTTCTCGGGAATTTTGGCAGAGAGTATCGTGTCGATCGACACGGTGTGTCTGTCGATCGACACGAGGCCATCGTTTCTCGGATTTTTGGGCAGAGAGTGCCGTGTCGATCGACACAAGGTGTGTCTGTCGATCGACACGGGTTAAAATCAGACCTAAGTTGTGAAAACTAGGGTTTCCTATAAAAGGCTCTCACTCTCATTTTTCCTTTTGGTGGCCGTGGGAAAAAGAAGAAAAAGAGAGGAGAAAGAGAGATTAAAGGATTTTGAGAAGTTTTAAAAGGAAATTCTTGTGGATTCTCCTTAGATCTCAATCCTAGATTGTGTGCCTTCGTGGGGAGAGCTTGGGGTGTTGGATTCGTGCGGGAAATCGGAGATTGAAGCTCGTGTTCTTCGTGTTCTTCGTGGGTTTCCTCCTTTTTCTTCAGATCTAAGGTGAGTGCGCGACCATAGGTCCTTGAATTGAGTAATGGATGTTGTATGATTGTTTGTTGTGTGTTTGGGTGGATTTTTGTGGTTAAAATCGCAGGTTTATGGTGTGGATTGAAGGGATTTGGCCATGTGAGGATAGGCCAAACTCGGACAGCAGGCTTGCCGTCGATCGACAGGATTGCTTCCTGTCGATCGACACGAGTAGTTTTGTGGCTGTCGATCGACAGGGTTGCTCCCCGTCGATCGACACAAGACCTGCTGTTCCTGTTTTTCTGTTTTTCCGTTTTCTGTTGTTTGCTTGTTCCGTGCATTGTCTGATAACCCTGGTATTTCATGTATTGCTTTATTCAGGTAATTTGGCCTGTAGATGGGACGACCGTCTCACTAAGTATTTGTTAAATATTTACGCAACTCGTTTTTCCCAATTGTGTTGCAGGTAAAGGCAAGGTTTGATCGCGGAATCATGGCCAGAGGAGGGGATGATAGGCTCTTGTTTTGTATTGTCTGTTGTGTATAGTCTAATCTAGTGAACCTGGTGTTAGGATGCTAGACTTATTTTGTGTGTTCCCGGATTTAATATTGACGCTATTATCTGGATATTTGTATGGCTTTTTGTGCGGTTGTTGGTTGAATGATTATCCTGGAATGCTATTATGGAGTAATTAACAAAAAAAAAAAAACTTGTGCGTCACACTTGATGACGAGAAATAGAAGGGACATAAGACGGAGATGTTACGGTGGAGGCTATGGTGGCGGAAGAGAAGGCGTCATATCAAGTCTTGTGACGTTTCTGTGATGACAATAGTGGTACTCTTTGATCTTTACAAGGTGGAGCTAGAGATCACAGATCTACAAGGTGTAGTGAAAATAAAGCTAGAGAGATGAAGTGGAAATATGATCAGAACCGAGCTGGTAACTTCGGAGCTTTATTGCTGGCGACTGGAGCATTGGATGGCTTTGAAATTGGTGGCATTGCGACCGTGACATTCTTAGCTTTCCAATGATATCAAGAAGGAGCCTTATATCCATCGGGTCGCCATGTGGACTCCTTTCTTTAGACGCACGTAAGCTGATTATGTCAGTCAGGGACAGTTCCGATGCTGGTACTTTGAGGATCCATTTGGAGGATCAAATGAATTCCGATAGCACCGAAAATTTGTGGAGTTATTCTTGGCACTACTATCTTCAGAATAAATGGGTGGATCATAAATTGGACGGTTAGTTTGTCTATTATTTGTGTTTTCCGAAGCATAGTTGGCGCAACTCATGTTATTAATCAAAATGATGAATTGTATTGTTGGATTGGTGAAATGAGCTCGGTATGAGCTGGAATATTGCAGGATTCTTATGGAATCATGAGAAGAGTTTGGGAGCAAGGTCTTGGCGCAATTTCAGAGGCTTCGAAGACTTGTGGCTAAGGTGAGGGTGGGATCTATGTTGCTTTAGTATTAGATAACAATAGGCATTCATATATGCTAAGTCTAGGAATGAAATGTTTGATGGTTGTTGGTCTTATATGCTAAGTCTAGAATAAAATGATTGATGTTTTCTGGTTGTTAAGTGTAGTTATTAATGATTGATTGATGTTGTGGAAATTATGTGATAAAGTTATATGGTAATGAAAGAATGTTAAAAGATTAAATGATTGTTTGAGATTGTTAGAATGTTACAGTTCTATGGACGATCGCGTATGTAAGCCCGTTATAGAACTTTCTATGTTGGACTACTGACGATCGCGTATGTAAGCCCGTTGTAGATCCATTAGGCCATAGTGTGGGCCAGTGACGGGAGAACATACCCAAAACAGTAGAAAGGGGTTGGCTCCGTCGTGAGTAAATGTGTAAAGAAAAGAAAAATAAAGAATGAGAAAAGAAAAGTATGTGGAAAGTTAAGATAATGTGTGAAAGATTTAAAGATGAGAAAAATGAATAAGTAATATATTATTTGAGAATGAAGTGTTATGATTGTTAGTAATAAGTTGTGTAATGATATTTCTGGTTTAGTGTATTTTATTTTTTATTGTTGATCGAGTATTAAAGTTGTTGTGGGTGACATCCTCACTGAATAAGTTGGTATTCACCCCCTTTTTCCCTTTCTAGTGTGTGCAAATTTGTTACTTGTTGGTCAAGTTAGGGCGCGAGACCTAGGGCTCAAAGTGATCAGGGAACAAGGCGTGTCAGTAATAATCAGAGTCATCCATAGAGATCGTGTAAACTAAGTGTAATTGGCTTTTCTTTTTTTCCTTTTTTGAGAAAAAAAATTGGCTTTTCTTTTGAGATCTAAATCTTTTCTTTTATGAATTGGGATGATAAATTCCTAAGACATTAGACATCAATACGGGAAAAAAAGAAAACAACATTAGCTTCTGGTAACATATTAAGATAAAGTATACCATTATCACATTCCTAAACAAATTTATGATCTAGCTATTTTACTCAAATAAGTTTGTCAACTCCAAAAATCGCATGCATGTTTTTCAAAATACGTGTATCTCGGCTAAAGATTATAAGTTATAACCAATTACGTCGAATAACTAAGACCAACGTTGAGTGTTTGTTGTTCACAACTTTTTACTGAAATTGACAAAAGAAACGATTAGTTGAATTGAATTTGTTTGTCGTAAAATAGTCTCATCTTTTTTAAAACAGATTTCTTCCATTGCATTTCGCATTTTTCCTTATGAAGCTACACAGTGTGCACAGTGGCGAATCTAGAAACTATTTTCACCCGGGGCAAAAACCAATAATAGGGAACATAAAATAATTTATCAACAGGGGCACATTTAAAATCTTTTAAGATAATTAACCAAATTTTTATTTTCATGGTGGGCAAGTGCCACCCTTGCTAACTCTCTGCCTTCGCCACTGAGTGTGCATCATGGAATATATGCTAAGTTTCCTATTGAAAAAGTTGCAACCAAATTAAGTAGATTATATTTTAGTTGAGCATACATTAAAGTTCGTACAATTTGAAAAAGTTTCCGTGGTGAACTTTTGGATGTAAAGTAAAGAAGAAATAAAAGAACAACTTATGAAACGACATTAACATTACAAAAGACAAACGTATAGAAACGAAACTATATATATACCCGAAATTGTTGTCTAGCATGTCTAAGAGCATGACCATTGGTGACACCGCAGGGTCTAAAGTATTAAAATTTGAGTAAAAGGAAGAAAGAGAGTGTTTTTGTAGGGTAGATTGAAATATAAAATTTGAGTAAAAGAAAGAAAGAGAGTGTGTTTGTGGATAAAATTAGATCTTTTGGATCTTTAGGGATCTAATATTAGATCTTTTGGAGAGTGTTCTAAAAAAGAGGGATCTAATTTTAAATATAAAATTAATAAAAGTTGAGTAAAAAGATGAAAGAGAAGGTATAAAGTTAAGTAAAAGGAAGAGAGAGGGTGTGTTTTAATAATTTAAAAATTACATTGGATCCCTTAGGGTCTCCAATGGTCATGGCCTAACACTTAAAAAGGCATAACGATCTATCATCCATGCATGCAACAATCAACGTCATTAAATATCAATTTTCCTAACACTTTTGAAGTTTGGGTTATTCTTTTATCTCTTTGCTATATTTTCTGTTACAACTATACACGTGATGTATAGAAGCATTACATCTACAACTATACGCGTGATGTTGATATATATATACTTCGCCTTTATCACCACCCGATAAATTGGATTAAATTCGTGACTTACTTAGAACCAACGGCATTCACTAATCGGCATTTTGATCAACAATAACACTTTTGTATTTTGATATTCTTGAAGACTTTTTACGCCAAATTCTCTACCTTTTCTCTTTACCTTTATACACTAAATTGAATTGAATTAATATAGTCTATGATAAACATATCAAACTATCCACAAATGCCACATATACAGTTAAAAACATATACTTTATGGAATATGATAGATAACTCAAACCACAACATATTGAAATTTACATACATATACACCCATGACCCGTAATCAGCAACTACTTACCTTGCATATTCTGGAATCAGAGAAGAAATATAATGTTTATTAATATTCACTATGGCTCTCTAAAATAATGATCATTCGTTTTTTTTGTATCAAACACATTTTAAAAAAATATATATGTTGATCAGACAAGTTGTATTATGTTTTGATTGTACTGAGACTTATGAATCATCTCAATACAAATTTTGGAATGCATCTAATTTTAAACAGAAAATAAATCATATGATTTAAAATTCATTGGTTAATTATTATGTTATTTTTATGAATTGATATGGAAGAAATTCATTAAAATCAGTTGCATTAAAGAGGCTAAAAGGGAAAATTAGATTTTTAGGTCAATTTGTTTTTGGATTTGGTGATGTAACACCCGTGAACCAAAATGGGACTTTTGGGCGTGTCGATCGACACTGTAGGTGTGTGTCGATCGACACCGGGTCGTTGTTCTCGGGAATTTTGGCAGGGAGTATCGTGTCGATCGACACGGTGTGTCTGTCGATCGACACGAGGCCATCGTTTCTCGGATTTTTTGGGGCAGGGAGTGTCGTGTCGATCGACACAGGTTGTGTCTGTCGATCGACACGGGTTAAAATCAGATCTAGGTTTTTGGAATCTAGGGTTTCGTATAAAAGGGTTCTCTTATTTTCTTGTGGTGGCAGAGGAAAGAAGAGAGAGAAAGAAAAGAGAAAAGAGAGGAAAAGGGGGAAAGGAGATTTGAGAGGAAATTCGTGAGGTTTTGCCCTTGATTCTCGTTTCCATAGCGTGTGTGGTCGTAGGAGGGCTCTTGGGAGGTTGATTCGTGCGGGAAATCGGAGATTGAAGCTCGTGTTCTTCGTGTTCTTCGTGGGTTTCCTCCTTTTTCTTCAGATCTAAGGTGAGTGCGCGACCATAGGTCCTTGAATTGAGTAATGGATGTTGTACGATTGTTTGTTGTGTGTTTGGGTGGATTTTTGTGGTTAAAATCGCAGGTTTATGGTGTGGATTGAAGGGATTTGGCCATGTGAGGATAGGCCAAACTCGGACAGCAGGCTTGCCGTCGATCGACAGGATTGCTTCCTGTCGATCGACACGAGTAGTTTTGTGGCTGTCGATCGACAGGGTTGCCCCCGTCGATCGACACAAGACTTGCTGTTCCTGTTTTTCCGTTTTTCCGTTTTCTGTTAATTGCTTGTTCCGTGCATTGTCTGATAACCCGGGTATTTCATGTATTGCTTTATTCAAGTAAATTGGCCTGTAGATGGGACGACCGTCTCACTAAGTATTTGTTAAATACTTACGCAACTCGTTTTTCCCAATTGTGTTGCAGGTAAAGAAAAGGTTTGATCGCGGAATCAGGGCCAGAGGAGGGGATGATAGGTTTTTGTGTGTATAGTCTAATTCTAGTGAACCCAGTGTTAGGTTGCTAGACTTATTTTGTGGAACTCCGGATGTAATATTGACTCTATTATCTGGATGGCTGTACGGCTTTTTGGGTGGTTGTATTGATTGAATGATTGTTAACCTTTTATGAAGTTAAAAAAAAAAAAAAACTTGTGCGTCACATTTTGGTATCAGAGCCCTTACGGTTCTAGGGCTAGTGGTGATTTTGATGAACTGAGACTATGTGTGGTAATTGATTTTTGTGTGTGTTTAATCAATTCTAGTCTTAGTATCATCCCCTCCGGCCTTCAAAGAGATTCCGCGGTAAGTTGTTTGTTTGATTGTGACTTCTAGGGTACTTATCTGGTTGTCGTGTTGCAGTGAGATGGATACCCGAGCTAGAGGTCGTGGCAGAGTGGTAGCCCGTGGGGGCAGAGCAGTGGCCCGTAGGGGCAGAGTGGGTGGCCGTGGAGGCCGGGGTCGTGGTCGTTGTCGTGGTCATGGACCAGTTGCGGAGTCGGCAGGGAGCGCGGCGCAGAGTGCATCCTCAGGTGGAGCGACCGCGTCAGAATCCCAGTCGCTTGGTGCCAGTGTGTTGGCTGGTGCCGGTAGCAGAGGAGGAGTTCCAGAGGGCCCTGGTGGGGGTGCTGCTGTGGCTCCCGGTCGTGATGACCAGGTTGTGGGATTGCTGACGCAGTTGTTGGCACGTTTTCCGCCTGTGGCTCCTGAGCAGGCTCCGGGTGTTCCTCCAGAGGCCGGGTTGCAGCAGGGGGCGATAGTTGCTGAGGGGCAGGTGCCATCTTACCTAGAGATTATGGGGCATATGCAGAGGATCGGTACGCCGACGTTTGAGGGCCGTGTGGGTCCTGCGGAGGCGGATGAGTGGCGCTTGAGAGTGGAGCGTAACTTCAGATCGATTCGTTGTCCTGCGGAATATCAGGTGCAGTTGGCCATTCACTACCTGTGTGGTGATGCGCATCTGTGGTGGCGAGCTATCGAGGCTCGGAGAGCGGTGTGGACCTGGGGAGAATTCTTAGCCGAGTTCAATGCTAAGTATTTTCCTCAGGAGGCTCGAGTTCGTCTGCAGCTCAGTTTCATGTCGCTTCAGCAGGGAGGCCGTTCTGTGCGCGAGTATGATGCCGAGTTTGGCAGATTATTGGTGCATTCGGGCCGCGATATCGAGGATGAGAGGACTCTTATGCAGAGGTTTTTGCATGGACTTCGGTTGAGTATCCGGTCTCAGTGCAGAGGTGCCAGTTATGCCTCTAGGGCAGAGCTGGTGGAGCTGGCAGCAGCGATTGAGGAGGATCAGCGCGAGCAGGCTGGTTCTTTAGTGGTTCCGCGTGTGGTTGCTCCTGTTGCTCAGCCGAAGGGCCCGCAGCAGCAGCAGCGTGGTTCTGGTTCCGGCAAGGGCAGTCAGCCTGCGCAGGGCCAGAAGAGGAGGCGGGATGACCCTTCTAGGGCGGGTTCTGGTGGCCTCGGGCCGCAGGGTTGTTTCGGGTGCGGTAGTTCCGAGCACCGGGTGGCGAGCTGTCCTAAGGTCTCTCGGGAGGCTAAGGTTTGCTACCATTGTCGCGAGCCGGGGCATATCAGGTCGAGGTGTCCCAGGTTGCAACAGCCGGGTGTTGCAGCGATCCAGCCAGTCGAGGTGCAGCCGTTGAGTCAGGTCGCGGCAGTGCAGCAGCCGATAGGCCAGATTGGACCTGCACCGCGCGTGTATGCTCCGGCAGAGTCCGGTCAGAGCAGTGGAGCCGGGCAGATCACAGGTAAAATTCTAGACCCAAACTTCGTGAAATTCTTAGAGGTATAATTTTCCTTGTTGTTGTGGTTTGTGTTCTGTATTTTATTTGTGATCGAGTCTCCGGGTCCCCAACTCATGTGGTTGTGTAGGGACCTTGTTAGTGGGCGGCTTTGAGTCCCACGTGTTGTTTGATTCCGGAGCATCGCATTGCTATATTACCCCGGAGCGTGCCGAGCGTAGTGGCATCCGGAGTAGCGCTGGTGAGCGCGCAGGCATGGTCAAAGTGGCTGGAGGTGGATTCTTGGCTACTTCGGGCCGTGCTAGGGCAGTGGATGTACGGATAGCTGGGCATTCGATGCCAGTGGACTTGGTGATTAGCCAAGTGGTGTTGTATGACGTAATCCTAGGTATGGACTGGTTATCGTTCTACCGGGTTCATCTGGATTGCTTCAGGGGCAGAGTGATCTTCGAGCGGGAGGGCGGCAGGTTGTCGTTTCAGGGTTTGAGGCCGGTTTCTGTTAGTCTCGTGATCTAGGCTATTCAGGCGGAGCGGATGTTAGGGCGGGGTCGCGAGGCTTACCTGGCGACGATTGTTATGTCGGAGTCCAGTGGTGAGGTTGCTTTGGAGGATATCCGGGTTGTTCAGGAGTTTGAGGATGTTTTTCGGTCGTTGGAGGAATTGCCACCATCTCGGTCCGATCCTTTCAGGATTTAGCTTGAGCCTGGGACAGCTCCGATATCTAAGGCTCCTTACAGGATGGCTCCAGCAGAGTTAGCAGAGCTGAAGAAGCAGTTGGAGGACCTTTTGGGTAAGGGTTTCATTCGACCGAGTGTGTCACCGTGGGGAGCGCCGGTATTGTTTGTGAGGAAGAAGGATGGGAGTTTCCGGTTGTGCATCGATTACCGGGGACTTAACCGAGTCACTGTGAAGAACAGGTACCCTCTCCCGAGGATTGATGAGTTGCTGGATCAGTTGAGGGGTGCGACCTGGTTCTCCAAGATAGACTTGGCCTCAGGATATCATCAGATTTCGATTGCTGAAGCAGATGTTCGCAAGACGGCCTTCAGGACGCGTTATGGGCATTTTGAGTTCGTAGTGATGCCTTTTGGTTTGATGAACGCGCCTGCGGCCTTCATGAGATTGATGAACGACGTGTTCAAGGAGTTCTTGGACGTGTTCGTTATCATTTTTATCGATGACATCCTGGTTTATTCGAGGAGTTCCGAGGAGCACGAGGTGCATTTGCGTTTGGTTCTAGAGAGGCTTCGGGAGCAGAAGTTGTATGCTAAGTTGAGCAAGTGCAGATTCTGGCAGCGAGAGATGGGTTTCCTTGGTCACATCGTGTCTGCAGAGGGAGTTTCTGTGGATCCGGCTAAGATTGAGGCTATTCGGGATTGGCCTAGACCGAGCAGTGCGACCGAGATCAGGAGTTTCTTAGGTTTGGCGGGTTATTATCGGAGATTCGTTAAGGGATTTGCGAGTATGGCGCAGCCGATGACAAAGCTGACCGGTAAGGACGTTCCGTTTGTCTGGTCGCCGGAGTGCGAGGAGAGTTTTGCGAGACTCAAGGAGATGCTGACGAGTACACCGGTGTTGGCATTACCCAAGCCGGGGAAGCCTTATACCGTGTACACTGATGCTTCAGGAGTTGGTCTGGGTTGCGTTTTGATGCAGGAGGGTCGAGTCATCGCGTATGCTTCGAGGCAGTTGCAGGGCAGTGAGCGTAATCGGCCTACGCATGATCTGGAGCTGGGAGCAGTAGTGTTTGCTCTGAAGATCTGGAGGTCTTATCTCTATGGACGGAGAGTACAGATCTATACGGACCACAAGAATCTGCAGCACATCTTTACTCAGCCATTGCTGAACATGAGACAGAGGCGTTGGGTCGAGTTGTTGGCGGATTATGATCTGGAGATCCTATATCATCCGAGCAAGGCTAATCAGGTGGCGGATGCCCTGAGTCGGCGGAGGTCCGATTCAGCCCGCGAGCGGGATATCGAGGAGCTGGTAGGCGAGATTAGCACGTTGCGTCTTTGTGCTATTTCGGAGGAGCCGTTGGGCCTTGAGGCAGTTGATCGAGCAGATCTTCTTAGTAGGATCAGAGTGGCTCAGCAGAGTGATCAGATGTTGTTAGATTCGTCGCGAGCGGCGGGATCCGAGCATGTTGTCTCTCCGAATGGGACGATTCTGGTTCGTGGTCGAGTGTGTGTACCTCGTGATGAGATGTTGAGGCAGGAGATCCTGAGTGAGGCTCATGCGAGCAAGTTCTTGATTCATCCGGGTGCGACCAAGATGTACCGTGATCTCAAGCAGTATTATCACTGGGTCGGGATGAAGAGGGATGTGGCAGCTTATGTGGCTAAGTGCAACACGTGTTCGTTGGTCAAGGCCGAGCACAAGGTTCCGAGTGGCAAGCTGCAGAGTTTACCCATTCCAGAGTGGAAGTGGGATATGATTACGATGGATTTCGTGGTTGGGTTACCGACGTCGCGGACGTACGATGCTATATGGGTGATCGTGGATCGATTGACCAAGTCAGCACACTTTTTGGCCATTAAGAAGACCGATGGAGCGGCTAAGTTGGCTAAGAAGTTCGTGCAAGAGATTGTGAGGCTGCATGGAGTGCCCGCCAGTATTGTGTCTGATCGGGATCCCAGGTTTGCGTCCGAGTTTTGGGGAGCATTTCAGGCTGAGATGGGCACTAGGGTGCATATGAGTACAGCTTATCATCCGCAAACTGATGGGCAGTCAGAGAGGACTATTCAGACTATGGAGGATTTGCTGAGGATGTGTGTTCTGGATTGGGGTGGTCTTTGGGCTGATCATTTGAGCTTAGTGGAGTTCGCGTACAATAACAGCTTTCAGGCGAGTATCGGGATGGCTCCTTTTGAGGCTCTGTATGGGAGGCCATGTAGGACGCCTTTATGCTGGACCCAAGTGGGGGAGCGCAGCATTCATGGGGCTACTTATGTTCTGGAGACGACAGAGAAGGTTCGTATTGTGCGTTTGAACATGAAGGAAGCTCAGGATAGACAGAGGAGTTATGCGGATAAGCGTAGACGTGAGCTTGAGTTCTCAGTGGGAGATCGCGTGTATCTTAAGATGGCTATGCTGAGGGGTCCTAACAGATCCATAGCAGAGAACAAGCTCAGTCCGAGGTTTATGGGTCCGTTCCGGGTGGTAAAGCGTGTTGGACCAGTAGCTTATCGGTTAGAGTTACCACCGATCATGAAGGCATTTCATAAGGTTTTCCATGTGTCGATGTTGAGGAAGTGCCTGCATGAGTCGGAGGAGCTAGTGCCAGAGATCCCGGCGGATCTTTAGCCTGATATGACGGTTCCGGCGGTTCCGGTGAGAATCCTTGGGAGGAGGATCAAGGAATTGCGTCGGAAGAAGATCCCGTTGTTGCGTATCCTTTGGGATTGCGGCGGTTGCCAGGAGGAGACTTAGGAGCCGGAGGCAAAGATGAAGCTGAAGTTCAAGAAATGGTTCGACGAGCAGGTCGCCATTTGAGCTTAGTTTCCTTGTGGTTCCAGTTTCGTGTAGGCTTTGTGCCTGTAGTGTTTTTGGTTCATGTATGTTCGCTCGTTGTATCGATATACATTTTCCTTGGAGATTTATGAGATGCGTTTTCTTATATTTCTGAGTTATCAGTTGGTGTTTCTGATTTATCGTTGTGTTGGCCAGTGAGGGCGTGTTTTGTGGATATTCTGATGGGAGTATCGAGTATAGACCATGTGAGGTGACCTAGTCGCTGGTGTTTATAGGCGTTTTTAGATTTTTATTACGATTGACTCATGTGCCTGTATTGGGACGGTGGTTCCTCTATGGTGCGGCAGAGGGGACGGAGGTTCCCTAGAGTGTGCCTGTATTGGGACGGTGGTTCCTCTATGGTGCGGCAGAGGGGACGGAGGTTCCCTAAAGTGTGCCTGTATTGGGACGGTGGTTCCTCTATGGTGCGGCAGAGGGGACGGAGGTTCCCTAGAGTGTATGATGAGTCAAACGTAATAAACGTCTAAGGAACGTGTGTATAAACATAGGATTTGTTCATGGGTCTCTGAGATTGTGTGAGAATCTCTTGTGGGATTCGAGGTCGAATCCATATTAGTGGGGGAGAATTGTAACACCCGTGAACCAAAATGGGACTTTTGGGGGTGTCGATCGACACTGTAGGTGTGTGTCGATCGACACCGGGTCGTTGTTCTCGGGAATTTTGGCAGGGAGTATCGTGTCGATCGACACGGTGTGTCTGTCGATCGACACGAGGCCATCGTTTCTCGGATTTTTTGGGGCAGGGAGTGTCGTGTCGATCGACACAGGTTGTGTCTGTCGATCGACACGGGTTAAAATCAGATCTAGGTTTTTGGAATCTAGGGTTTCGTATAAAAGGGTTCTCTTATTTTCTTGTCGTGGCAAAGGAAAGAAGAGAGAGAAAGAAAAGAGAAAAGAGAGGAAAAGGGGGAAAGGAGATTTGAGAGGAAATTCGTGAGGTTTTGCCCTTGATTCTCGTTTCCATAGCGTGTGTGGTCGTAGGAGGGCTCTTGGGAGGTTGATTCGTGCGGGAAATCGGAGATTGAAGCTCGTGTTCTTCGTGTTCTTCGTGGGTTTCCTCCTTTTTCTTCAGATCTAAGGTGAGTGCGCGACCATAGGTCCTTGAATTGAGTAATGGATGTTGTACGATTGTTTGTTGTGTGTTTGGGTGGATTTTTGTGGTTAAAATCGCAGGTTTATGGTGTGGATTGAAGGGATTTGGCCATGTGAGGATAGGCCAAACTCGGACAGCAGGCTTGCCGTCGATCGACAGGATTGCTTCCTGTCGATCGACACGAGTAGTTTTGTGGCTGTCGATCGACAGGGTTGCCCCCGTCGATCGACACAAGACCTGCTGTTCCTGTTTTTCCGTTTTTCCGTTTTCTGTTAATTGCTTGTTCCGTGCATTGTCTGATAACCCGGGTATTTCATGTATTGCTTTATTCAAGTAAATTGGCCTGTAGATGGGACGACCGTCTCACTAAGTATTTGTTAAATACTTACGCAACTCGTTTTTCCCAATTGTGTTGCAGGTAAAGAAAAGGTTTGATCGCGGAATCAGGGCCAGAGGAGGGGATGATAGGTTTTTGTGTGTATAGTCTAATTCTAGTGAACCCAGTGTTAGGTTGCTAGACTTATTTTGTGGAACTCCGGATGTAATATTGACTCTATTATCTGGATGGCTGTACGGCTTTTTGGGTGGTTGTATTGATTGAATGATTGTTAACCTTTTATGAAGTTAAAAAAAAAAAAAAACTTGTGCGTCACAGGTGATCTACACCTTTATCCTTTTAGATTGGTGACATACACTTTAGTTAGAATAAAAATCCTTTAGTACCCTTAAATTCATGAATTGTAGGATTTGAAAATTATTTTTCAAAACTTATTATGATTTAAATATATAATTAAATTTCGGATTTATTTTAATTTTATTTTGAAAATTCATTTATTTATTGATAACATTAATTGAAATAAAGGTGATTTTACAAATTAAGGTGTAATTTTACAAGTTCTTATTATTCATTTGTTATATGTTTGAATTTTTTTTTTTTTGAAATGTTTGAAAACATTATTTCACATTTGATAAAATATTAATTTTTACAAATTGAAAACATTAATTGATAAATAGGTTATATTACAAATTAAGGTGTAATTTTACAAATTGAAATAATCATATACAAACATTTATTTTCTTTCTTAATTTTGGAAAATACATTTATTCATTTTTGGAAATTGTTTTTATAATTAAATGCAGAATATAATCTAACTAAATATTTGATTTTCTTAACTAAAAATTTGATTTCCTAAATTTTTGGAATTTGAAAAATAATTTTAGAATTGGTATTATAAATTTTGCAGAACATTGAACAAACTGAAGAATACATATTCTATATTTTGTAGAACGTAGAGCAAAGTAAAGATTATATATTCTGAAATTTAATTCTACAAATTTTAGAATGTTAGTGAGTTTTTAGAACATAGACCAATGTCTAGATGACATATTCTGATATTTTCTCCTAAATAATCTAGAATGTGGGTGTGCTCTAAATTTTTAGAACAAAGAATAGAGTTAATAATACAAATTCTAAAAATTGTAGAACATGTACAATCGGTAGATTACAATTTCTAAACTTTTAGGAACATGTATAGGCAGAAGAATGTACATTCTGTATCAAACAGATTAAATTTAGAAATCCAAATTTTAGTGTAATGGTTACAAATTAAAATTTTCATCTTTGATAAAAAGTTTTATTATTTCACTTGTTATATGATTGAAAAAAAAAGTTTTGGAAAAACTAATTATTTATATAAAAAGGGTAATTGTGGACAAAATTGACAATGTCAAATAAAAGTGTATATGACCAAATTAAAATTTAGAAAACCTTTAAAATCAGTTTCCCCGTTTTATTATAAATTGAGTGAAAAAAATATGTATATAAGAAAGTGTTCTAAAACTTTTACAATTGTGGGAGGCTAGGTCAAATATTGTCGCTAGAGGGTAGGTTTAATTTTAAAAGGAACTAGGGGTTTCCCACGCTATGCGTGGGTTAGGTGATAAACCTTTTTTAATGTTGTATAGTGTTATATATTTATTTTGAATATTTTCTATTGTTTATGTTTTCCTTATTTATTGTTGTATTGCTGATTTTGAAATAATATATTTTTATTTTATCGTTTTTAAGATGTGTTTTATTGTTTGTGGCTTGAAACAAAACTTTAAATCGATTCAAATTGGCATTGGTTTCGTATCTAATTTTTTTTTATGTATTTGATTCTAATATCTAGTTTTTTTTTATTTGATAAATAAACTCGAATAAATTGGGGTAAACTGTTATAATTTTTATTTTTATGGCGAATTATTTAATGTTTATTTGTTCGGAACAATTATATAAGTACTCTAGTTGTGTATATCTTTTTTTTTTTGAAGAATAATTCCATACGTAATTTTTAGTAATCTTATTATATAAAGGAGAGTTCTTATAATTGTAACTCATGAGATCGCGATACGTGTTATTGTAACACATGTCAATTATTTAAATATGTAAATTTTCCAATACCAAAATTGTTAGTTACTCAAAAAGGAAGAAATTAAAATAGAAAATAAACAAGCATAAAATATCTTATTATATAAAAGAGAGTATTTATAATTGCAACTCACGAGATTGCGACACGTGTTAAGTAGTCGTTTAGATTGTGACACATGTCAATTATTTAAATATGTAAATTTTCCAATACCAAAATTGTTACTTACTCAAAAAGAAAGAAATTAAAATGGAAAATAAACAAGAATAAAATAAAGATAAAGAAAATTTGGTTAGTGGTATGTTTAGTTTACAAAATAGCATCAAAGAAGGATAGTCAAAACATGTACGAATGGTTTAATTGTTATATCAAATTGTTTAATGATTTAAATCATATTTATATATATCAAGTATGTATACTTTAGTAATTTCCAAATTTTTTAAACTATATGAGTTATGAAACTATATTTTTCAAATTACATATGAACCTATAATTTGAAATATTACATTATCTAAGTTTTTTTTTTGTCAAAACATTACATTATCTAAGTTAGGATTTGAATTAAGAATGTTTATAATAAGTTAAGATTTAAATTTAGAATATGGTATGTTTTTCTCTAAAATATTTTAATCCATAATTATTTACTATAAATCAATTAATCCTCGCATCGCGAGGGGTTTAAATCTAGTATTGTATAATTTGGACTTTTTAAAAATCACTAATTCTTTCGTTACTCACCTATTGATCAACGAACTCCAAATATCGTTCATGTTTTTATTTTTAAAACGTCCGAAGTTTCATTAATCTCTGAAAGTTATAATCCTCTATTCAGAGTTCGTGTTTGTAACACATGAAATATTTATAAAGAAATTTGCATGCATAACCAACAAAAAATTTATATTTCAAAACTAACCATTTGCCGTATAGAAAACTAACCATTTACCCTATGTAAAACTTTTCCTTTTTGAATGGTCGAAAATAATTTATGTATGTTCCAAAATTGAATCCACTGAGAGATTATAATTTAGATCACCAAGAACAACCTATATTTACTCTTACTTTATGTCTTTAGTAAATCGACCAACTTCATGGTACATCTCTTCCTCTCTTGCGGTCGCTCTAGAACACTTGCAATTAGAAAAAAGAAACAGAGTTTGGTATGTAAGCTCTGGGTAATCTAATTTTTTTAAAAGTAGCTTAACATTTGAGGTATGGAGAGTGAATAAGACAGTCATGCCTCCGTTCGTTTGGTTTATAGGGCATGCACAATATAGAAACATACAAATATTCATATGTACAATCAATTTTCCAGATATTTATCTATGAATTTGTTGATAAGTTAGTTGGCTACACAATAATTTTCATGAAAATTGGATTGAATACTATATATACAATATATATTTAGGTTACTTGTTTCCTGTTCAAATTAGCATGAAGATGTTGTTTCTTTATATCCAAGAAAGGTGAACCTTAAAGTATTGACCTGAATGAATTGATTTTGTGAGCAACTTGAAAAATTTCGACGTGTGAGAAAGAAAACAAAGAAAAACAGTCTTGCTCTATTAAGACAACAACCTTAAATACAAACTAAATGGAATTATGTGAATCTTTGTTCTTTGTAACTTTTGGTTAAGAAAAGAAACTAACCAAACTTATTTAAAGAATAACGATTATAACACACCCTTTTCAATGCACATTAACTAATATAAGTTTGTTAAATACGACCAAACTCGATATAAACTAACACTCCTTTTAACTGAATTTCGGTCTAACACCAAGCTTGCTTCTTAGTTTTTCTCACCTTGAGGTTTGGGCAGCCTCTATCAACTCAAGAATCTTCATCTTCAAGAGTCATTCTTGCTTGTTCTTATTTCTTTGAACGACAATCTCTTGAGATATATCCAACTTTTCCACACTCGTTAAGACCTTATAAAATACGACCAAACTCAATATAAACTAACAATATAATGGGCATGAAAAGAGAAAGGAAAGTGTTAATCGCATTGAAATGAGAACATATCCCCATGGCCACTACATAGGAGATGAGACTAAACATATCTGATAAGTTCTCATTAGTTAGTTCTATTGACCGCTTTTACCTTTGTAGATACTTGAGATTCATTGCCTTTAGTTTCTCTTCATGTAGCTTTGATATCTCTGACCGCGTTGACCCTACAAACAAATAGAGTTCTAAGTATATGAACATTAGAAATTGATCACTTAAAGCTTTTGAGATCCTTTAGCTGAAGAGACCTTCAAATCTTTCATTGTTGCAAAGATGTTATAAATGATCTCATGGTGGAGTGGCCTATTTAGAATAAACAACAAATCTATGATAGAACTTACGGACTGCACCATCTGTAGAAGGACTCGTTATGTTCATCAACTCAACGCTGAATATATGATCCAGGCTCGTCACTCTATCATCCTCCGTTTCATGTTTGAAAAAGCACTGAAATCTCTGCGAAATTCACAAGGCTTCCTCAATCATCAGAGAAAACAAATGACAATATATAGAGATAACCAGATCGGTAATGGTTAGGGTGTGAGAGAAAAGGCGAATGGTGGAATCTAAATTAGTGACAGATCGGAGAGTTTTGATAAGAGACGATTATATTACCTTATGATCTAAATTCCATGGCGCCTTCTTTCTCAGAGTCTGAACATTGGAGTTTGTAGAGTACAAAGATGTGAGTGGGGTCTTGTGCACTACAAGAAAACAGGCAGTTTTCCGACGGAATGATTTTTTCCGTCGGCATTCCGTCTGCCAAATCCGACGGCGTCCCGACGGGTTGCCGATAAAAACAGTTCTGTGGGAAAGTCGTCGGGAAATACCGACGGAATAGAGACGGAACAGTTTTTGTCGCAAAATGCCGACGAACTACCGACGGAAATCCGACGGAAATCAGACTTTCCGATGTCGGCAACGCCTGATTGATCGGACTTATTTCCGACGGCCAATATCTGTCGGAATGTAGGACGGAATTCAGACTGTATTCCGACGGTTTACGATGTCGGCAAATTTTGAGTGGTTTAGATATCGTCTGCGGTGGCCGATGGGATGGGGCGGGGTCATATGTCGGACGTATTGACGGAATTCCGACGGCATTTTGACGGAAATCTATTCTACATAAGTTTGCAGAATGATTCATTCCATCATAACAACATTTCGAGAAAAAAAAAACTATAAAGATGAGTTCATATTTTCGGGCATGGATGGACGAGCCAATGACGATTGAAGGATCGGACTTATTAAGGGACGAGTACGCTCAAGGATTATGGGAGTTCATGAATTTACCCAGTAATGTAGAAGCAGCAAAAAAAGGTCAGGATATCAAATGTCCTTGTTCTAATTGCTGTAATAGAATTAGTGTTGCCGTTCATAATGTTTGGAATCACTTATATCAATATGGTTTTAGGCCGGGATATAAGGTTTGGTTTTTACATGGAGAAAGGAATTATGAATATGGTAGTACTAGTAGCAATGAACCTTATTTTCCTGATAGCGTAGGGGAACCTACACCGGAAGTAGATGTTGGGGTACGTACGGTTGCGATGGTTAATGATGCGTTTAGAGAGAATTTGCAGTCGGGTGGGTATGAGGGTGATAGGGGTGAAGAGCCTAATTTAGAATCTCGAAGGTTTTTCGATTTGTTAGACGCATCAAAGCAACCACTATACAACGGTTGTACGGATGGCCATTCACCGTTATCGTCTGCTACTACGATGATGAACATAAAGACTGATTACAATTTGTCCGAAGAATGTGTTGATGCAGTCGCCGAGTTCGTGAAAGATATTTTGCCAGAAGATAATCTGGCCCCTGGATCATACTACGAGATACAAAAACTTGTTGCCGGTCTTGGTTTGCCCTACCAGGTTATAGATGTGTGCATCGACAACTGTATGATATACTGGAGAGAAGACGAGAACCGAAATAAATGTAAATTTTGCCGCAAGCCACGATTCCAGGACACAAGTGGCAGGGTGAAGATTCCATTCAAACGGATGTGGTATTTACCCTTAACGGAGAGGTTGAAGAGGCTGTACGAATCTGAACGCACAGCTACGGCTATGAGATGGCATGCAGAGCATAGCCAAGATGGAGATATCACGCATCCTTCTGACGCGGAAGCGTGGAAACACTTTCAATCCGTATATCCAAATTTTGCATATGAACCACGGAATGTGTACTTAGGCTTATCCACCGATGGTTTCAACCCGTTTGGCAAGCATGGAAGGAAATATTCATTGTGGCCGGTCATAGTGACCCCTTACAATTTGCCTCCATCTATGTGCATGCGGCGAGAGTTTCTGTTTCTCTCAATTCTAGTTCCCGGCCCAGATCATCCAAGACGGTCGCTTGATATATTCCTCCAACCATTGATCTGTGAGTTGCAGATGTTGTGGGAGCATGGTGTTATGGCTTATGATGTTTCAGTGAAGCAGAATTTCAACATGCGTGAGGTTCTTATGTGGACCATAAGCGATTTTCCGGCATACGGTATGTTATCTGGATGGACAACGCATGGAAGATTGGCGTGTCCTTACTGTAAAGACAATACTTCAGCTTTCCAATTACAGCACGGCAGGAAGACTTCATAGTTTGATTGCCATAGGTGTTTTTACCGCCAAATCATCCATATCGTCGGTCTAAAAGACATTTCAGGAAGAATGAACAAGTGTTACATGATCCACCTCCTGAGATAGATGGTCGCAGCATATTGGAACAGTTACGAGATTTTGGTGCAGAGCGAACTCCTGAATGTGGGGTAATGGCCATTACCCCGTCGACGGTTGTGGGCAATATCACAATTGGCACAAGAAGAGTATATTTTGGGATTTGCCTTACTGGAAAGACCATCTACTGCGGCATAATGTAGATGTCATGCATGTGGAAAAGAATTTCTTTGACAACATCATGAACACCGTATTAAACGTCCCAGGAAAGACCAAAGACAATTGGAAGTCTAGATTCGACTTGCCATCGATTTGTACGAGGCCATCTCTTCATGTTTCGAATGGTAGATTACCGATGCCTGCGTACCGGTTAGACGGTAGGAAGAAAGAAGTATTTTTTGAATGGTTCCAAAATTTTGTAAAATTTCCAGACGGCTATGCATCTAACCTAGGTAATTGCGTGGATTCGACGGAAGGGAAGTTTATAGGAATGAAGAGTCATGATTGTCATGTCGTGATGCAGCGTCTTCTTCCATTTGTATTTGCATATCTTCTTCCAGAACCTATCCACCAAGCAATTGGAGGTATATTTCTTACTTCCATTAGTCTATGACTATCATTATATTACTATATATGTACTAACTTGTTTAATTTTCTTTTATAGGAGTTGGTGCATTCTTTCGAGATTTATGTTCACGAACGCTTACCGTCCATGGGATACGTAACTTGGAGGCCAATATCCCAGTACTCCTTTGTAATCTTGAGAAGATATTTCCACCGTCTTTTTTTGACGTTATGGAACATCTTCCAATTCACCTCCCACGAGAAGCAGCCTTAGGAGACCCTGTTCAATACCGATGGATGTATCTGTTCGAGCGTTACATGTTCAACCTCAAGAAAAAGGTTAAAAATTTGAGCAAGGTTGAGGGATCTATTGTCGCACAAAGCCTAAACGAGGAAGTCTCACAATTTGCCGAATATTATTTTCCACGGGAAGTTAGTACTAAGGCGAGACGCCCTGCCCGACATGATGATAGAGGTGAGAAAGCAGTCTATGACGTGGTTGTTCCTGAGTTGTTTGCCCAAGTTGGTCGACCAAGTGGAAAACGACAGAAACGCATACTATCAGCACATGAGGTCACACATCTGCATACGTATATCCTCAGAAATTGTGACGAAATGTTGGAGTACGAAAGGTATATAAGTTATTAAACTAATTAAATGTATGGAATATTCATCAACTAACGACTGTTATATTACAGGATATACATGTCTCTCGCACGTGATTACCATTATGGTAAGACAGATACCGAACTTGCTGTATTGAAAGATGAAGAATTTCCGGATTGGTTGAAATGTTATGTAAGTTAATATAATTAATTACGCTTAATTTTCCATATATGTTTGCACATTCATATGTTACTTATTAAATCTTACGTATATCATTTTTAGGTTTCCGAAAGTAGAGCAAGTGGTAAATCAGTCCCGACATGGTTAGTGGAGGTTGCTTATGGTTTATGCAGCACGGCGATTTCATATCCCAAGTTTTGCACTAGGGGATATTCGTTCAGGATCCATGAGGAAGAACGTCCAAGGTCAACTTTGGACTATGGTATTTCGGCGCAATCCGGTGATACCATGTACTATGGGATTTTAAAAGAAATCTTGGAAACCCGCTATCCAGGAATGGAGAACTTGATGTGCATTGTGTTTATGTGCGATTGGTATGATCCATCCAATGGTCGAGGGGTTCGAGTTGACCAGCTTGGTGTTATTTCGATAAATTCAAGCCGGAGATTGCATTATTATGATCCATTTATCCTTGCGTCTCAAGCAGACCAGGTATCAATATATACACTAATATGTTTACCTACTTACTCATACTTAAGATTTCTTGTTCATGTATAATAACAATATCCACTAATTATTAATAGGTTTGCTACATTCCATATCCTCGAGTTGCCTACCGTACAGATTCGTGGGTCACAGTAACTCCAATAAACCCCAGAGGCAAAATCTATGGCGTTCCAGAACAAGATGCTCTACAATCATCGAGAAGTGTACAAATGTCACCTGTTGAGGAGATGAATAACATTGACCTTGTCGTTGATGTCACATATGTCGGGGATGATCTAGTGCATTCGGACGAAGAGGAAACACGTGTAGAATTTGACGACGATTCAGACTCCATCCCTAGTGATGGTTCCACCGGAGATTCAGAATAAATATTAGTTGTCAAAAAATGCTTGCTTATCCATGTTGTTCTCTCACATTTGTGTGTTCCTTTTAAAATTTTTCATTTCATTAAGAAAACCGATTGTGGATGAGAATCTGAGTATTGCAACTCCAATAAAACATTACATTTAATGAAACATAAAATTTAAACACATTCTTAAACAAGTACATTATGGAATTGCAAATTTTTAACACCCACCAGTTATGGTACAATTCCACAATAACCTCCCCAAAGGACTATCATATGTCTGTTTCCACTCCGAACTTACCATTTGTTAAAACCATTTAATGATGTTCTTTCCCTTTTTTTCTTTCTTGGAGAATCTACAAATCCGTCGCACAATTCGCTTTTTATTGCATCAACATCTAGATTTATGTTCGGCTTTTCTGGGCTTTGGACGAATTGGAACTCATAGTAATGATCCGTTGTTGGAGATTCTATAAATCCGTCGCACAATTCACTTTTGATTGCATCAACATCTAAATTTAAGTTTGGCTTTTCAGGGCTTTGAGCGAATTCATAATCATACAACTGATCCTTACATACGTTTGAAGTACTTGCACCGTAGGTATCTGACTTTTCCACCAAGTCACATGGTTGTTCGGCTTCGGTAACCCGCTCAAGATCAAGACATTGTGGCTGCCTATCGTAAATGTTCTGGATGTTTGCCAAGTAGTGGCTGTCAGGCACTACTGTTGATGTAGAATCTTCAAAATCGATTGGGGAGCACGTATCAAATTCCCACGAGTAAGTGGGAATCTGCTGTGTGAATTCGTCGCATTGAGATTCGGTTTCCCACGAGTATTTTGGAACATGGAAAAAATTAGCCACGCCTTTTGTGTTTGAGTCTTCATTAGGAGAGGTGGAAGACATTATTTTGTAATTTGAAGGTGTAGAACATAAAACACTCCATAGGGAGTATTTATAGAAGACGTTATATGTCTAAACCGTCGATATTCCGTCAGTATACGTTAGCCATTTCCGCTGGAATACCGACGGAATTTAGACAGCACGATGTCGGCAAAGTATGATTGGTCAGTGGGTATGGACGGATTCCCGACGGCATTCAGACGGAATCTGATGTCGGCAGAGTTTCATTGGTTAATAAAGCGTATGCAGTGGCCGATGGGATTGGTGGGGTGATATGTCGGATGTTTTGACATCCGAGGGAATACCTACGGAATTCAAACAGCACGATGTCGGCAAAGTATGATTGGTCAGTGGGTATGGACGGATTTCCGACGCACTAAATCTGTCGTAATTAATGACGGATTTCCGACGGCATTCAGACGGAATCTGTGACGCACAAGTTTTTTTTTTTTTTTTTAGTTTCATAAAAGGTTAACAACCATTCAACCATACATTCACACAAAAAGCCATACAATTATCCAGATAATAGAGTCAATATTACATCCGGAGTTACTCAAAATAAGTCTAGCAACCTAACACTGGTTTTACTAGAATTAGACTGTACACACAAAAACCTATCATCCCCTCCTCAGGCCCTGATTCCGCGATCAAACCTTTTCTTTACCTGCAACACAATTGGGAAAAACGAGTTGCGTAAGTATTTAACAAATACTTAGTGAGACGGTCGTCCCATCTACAGGCCAATTACTTGAATTAAACAATACACGAAATACCAGGGTTATCAGACAATGCACGGAACAAGCAAACAACAGAAAACGGAGAAAACAGGACAGTACTACACGTGTCGATCGACGGGGAGCAACCCTGTCGATCGACGGCTCACAACCACGTGTCGATCGACAGCGAGCCTGCTGTCCGAGTTTGGCCTATCCTCTCATGGCCAAATCTCCCCAAATCAACACCACAACCTGCAAATTCAACCACAAAGAACCACCCAAACACACAACAACAACGTACAACGTATAATCCTCAACTCAAGAACCTATGGTCGCGCACTCACCTTAGATCTGAAGAAAAAGAGGATGAGCTACGAAGAACACGAAGCTCCAACTCCGATTCCCGCACAAATCAACCTCCCAAGAGCTCTCCCACGACCACACACGCTAAATAACGAGAATCCAAGGCAAAACCTCACAAATCTCCTCTCAAATCTCCTTTCTCCCTTTTTCCCCTCTTTTCTCTCTTTTTCCTCTCCCCCACAAGAGAAAAAGAAACCCCCCTTTTATAAGAAACCCTAGATTCCAAAACCTAGATCTGATTTTAACCCGTGTCGATCGACATACACAACCTGTGTCGATCGACACGACACTCCCTGGAAAAATTCTCGAGGAATAACAACCTGGTGTCGATCGACACACACCTACAGTGTCGATCGACACACACCTACAGTGTCGATCGACACCCCCAAAAATCCCATTTGGGTTCGCGGGTGTTACAATTCTCCCCCACTAAAATGGATTCGTCCTCGAATCCCGATAAAACCGCCATCAACTAGCCACAACTCGACCCTGACCCGAACCGATCACAACTATCCGAGATCATAAAACTCGATCTCCGAGGCTCTAGTTCAGTCTCATGCTTATACGCCCGTTTCTAGACATCTATTACTCTTAACTCATTCGACACCCCTCCCACTCGCAGAACGCATCCTTTGAGCTATCGGTGTCTTGTGTCCCTTCCACTCTCAGGGTGCATCCTTTGAGCTCCGGGTACACAATGCCCCATCCACTCTCAGGACGCATCCCTCGAGCTCCGGGTACACAGGGGAACTAATCATCCCCTCAATACTCACAATGGGAACTAATCATCCCAAAGAGTACACAGGAGAACTAATCATCTCCAGATAAAATGAATGAGTTATTCGGAGCCGCAGCCCCTAGAGTAATAAATTCTAGAACCGTCTATAAACATCTATCGACAAGAACTACCCCGTGTGGCCAACTCGATACTCCCTAACCCGGAATATCGCCACAAAACACGCCCTCACGGCCAACACAACGATACATCCGAAACATCAACTGCTAACTCAGAAATATAAGAAAACGCATCTCATAAATCTCCAAGGAAAATGTATATCGATACAACGAACGAACATACATGAACCAAAAACACTACAGGCACAAAGCCTACACGAAACTGGAACCACAAGGAAAACTAAGCTCAAATGGCGACCTGCTCGTCGAACCATTTCTTGAACTTCAGCTTCATCTTCGCCTCCGGCTCCCAAGTCTCCTCCTGGCAACCGCCACAATCCCATAGGATACGCAACAACGGGATCTCCTTCCGACGCAATTCCTTGATCCTCCTTTCCAGGATTCTCACAGGAATCGCCGGAACTGTCATATCCGGCTGAAGATCCGCAGGGATCTCTGGCACTAGCTCCTCCGACTCATGCAGGCACTTCCTCAACATCGACACATGGAAAATCTTATGAAATGCCTTCATGATCGGTGGTAACTCTAACCGATAAGCTACTGGTCCAACACGCTCAACCACCCGGAACGGACCCATAAACCTCGGACTGAGCTTGTTCTCTGCTATGGATCTGTTAGGACCCCTCAACATATCCATCTTGAGATACACGCGATCTCCCACTGAGAACTCAAGCTCACGCCTACGCTTATCCGCATAACTCTTCTGCCTATCCTGGGCTTCCTTCATGTTCAAACGCACAATACGAACCTTCTCGGTCGTCTCCTGAACATAAGTGGCCCCATGAATGCTGCGCTCCCCCACTTGGGTCCAGCATAAAGGCGTCCTACATGGCCTCCCATACAGAGCCTCAAAAGGAGCCATACCGATACTCGCCTGAAAACTGTTATTATACGCGAACTCCACCAAGCCCAAATGATCTGCCCACTGACCACCCCAATCCAAAACACACATCCTCAGCAAATCCTCCATAGTCTGAATAGTCCTCTCTGACTGCCCATCAGTCTGCGGATGATAAGCTGTACTCATATGCACCTTAGTGCCCATCTCTGCCTGAAAGGCTCCCCAAAACTCGGATGCAAACCTAGGGTCCCGATCCGAAACAATACTGGCTGGCACTCCATGCAGCCTCACAATCTCTCGCACAAACTTCCTAGCCAACCTAGCCGCTCCATCGGTCTTCTTAATGGCCAAAAAGTGTGCTGACTTGGTCAATCGGTCCACGATCACCCAAATAGCATCGTACGTCCGCGACGTAGGCAACCCGACCACAAAATCCATCGTAATCATATCCCACTTCCACTCGGGGATGGGTAAACTCTGCAGCTTGCCACTCGGAACCTTGTGCTCGGCCTTGACCAACGAACACGTATTACACTTAGACACAAAAGCTGCCACATCTCTCTTCATCCCGACCCAATGATAATACTGCTTGAGATCACGGTACATCTTGGTCGCACCCGGATGAATCGAGAACTTGCTCGCATGAGCCTCACTTAAAATCTCCTGCCTCAACACCTCATCACGTGGTACGCACACTCGACCACGAATCAAAATCGTCCCATTCGGAGAGACAACATACTCAGACCCTGCTGCTCGCGACGAATCAAGCAACATCTGATCGCTCTGCTGAGCCACTCTGATCCTACTAAGAAGATCTGCCCGATCAACTGCCTCCAAGCCCAACGGCTCCTCCGAGAAAGCACAAAGACGCAACGTGCTAATCTCGCCTACCAACTCCTCGATATCCCGCTCGCGGGCTGAATCGGACCTCCGCCGACTCAAGGCATTCACCACCAGATTAGCCTTGCCCGGATGATAAATGATCTCCAGATCATAATCCGCCAACAACTCGACCCAGCGTCTCTGTCTCATGTTCAGCAACGGCTGAGTAAAGATGTGTTGCAGGTTCTTGTGGTCCGTGTAGATCTGAACTCTCCCTCCATAGAGATAAGACCTCCAGATCTTCAGAGCAAACACTACTGCTCCCAGCTCCAGATCATGCGTAGGCCGATTACGCTCACTACCCTGCAACTGCCTCGAAGCATACGCGATGACTCGACCCTCCTGCATCAAAACGCAACCCAAACCAACTCCCGAAGCATCAGTATACACGGTATAAGGCTTCCCCGGCTCGGGTAGTGCCAACACCGGCGTACTAGTCAACATCTCCTTGAGTCTCGCAAAACTCTCCTCGCACTCCGGTGACCAAACAAACAGAACATCCTTACCGGTCAGCTTCGTCATCGGCTGCGCCATACTCGCAAAGCCCTTGACGAATCTCCGATAATAACCTGCCAAACCCAAGAAACTCCTGATCTCGGTCGCACTGCTCGGTCTAGGCCAATCCCGAATAGCCTCAATCTTAGCTGGATCCACAGAAACTCCCTCTGCAGACACAATGTGACCAAGGAAACCCATCTCTCGCTGCCAGAACCTGCACTTGCTCAACTTAGCGTACAACTTCTGCTCCCGAAGCCTCTCGAGAACCAAACGCAAATGCACCTCGTGCTCCTCGGAACTCCTCGAATAAACCAGGATGTCATCGATAAAGATGATAACAAACACGTCCAAGAACTCCTTGAACACGTCGTTCATCAATCTCATGAAAGCTGCAGGCGCATTCGTCATACCAAAAGGCATCACCACGAACTCTAAATGCCCATAACGCGTCCTGAAAGCCGTCTTGCGCACATCCGCCTCAGCAATCGGAATCTGATGATAACCTGAAGCCAAGTCTATCTTGGAGAACCAGGTCGCACCCCTCAACTGATCCAACAACTCATCAATCCTCGAGAGAGGGTACCTGTTCTTCACAGTGACTCGGTTAAGCCCCCGATAATCGATGCACAACCGGAAACTCCCATCCTTCTTCCTCACAAATAACACCGGCGCTCCCCACGGTGACACACTCGGTCGAATGAAACCCTTACCCAAAAGGTCCTCCAACTGCTTCTTCAGCTCTGCTAACTCTGCTGGAGCCATCCTGTAAGGAGCCTTAGATATTGGAGCGGTTCCAGGCTCAAGCTCGATCGTGAAAGGATCGGACCGAGATGGTGGCAATCCCTCCAATGACCGAAAAACATCCTCAAACTCCTGAACAACCCGGATATCCTCCAAAGCAACCTCACCACTAGACTCCGACATAACAATCGTCGCCAGATAAGCCTCGCAACCCCGCTCTATCAACCGCTCCGCCTGAATAGCCGAGATCACAAGACTATCAGAAACCGGCCTCTAACCCTGAAACGACAACCTGCCGCCCTCCCGCTCGAAGATCACTCTGCCCCTGAAGCAATCCAGATGAACCCGGTAGAACGATAACCAGTCCATACCTAGGATTACGTCATACAACACCACTGGGCTAATCACCAAGTCCGCTGGCATCGAATGCCCAGCTATCCGTACATCCACTGCCCTAGCACGGCCCGAAGTAGCCAGGAATCCACCTCCAGCCACTTCGACCACGCCTGCGCGCTCACCCGCGCTACTCCGGATGCCACTACGCTCGGCACGCTCCGGGGTAATATAGCAATGCGATGCTCCGGAATCAAACAACACGTGGGACTCAAAGCCGCCCACTAACAAGGTCCCTACACATACCACATGCGTTTGGAACCCTGAGACTCGATCACAAATAAATAACAGAACACAAACCACAACAACAAGGAAAATTCTACTTCTAAGAATTTCACGAAATTTGAGTCTAGAATTTTACCTGTGATCTGCCCGGCTCCACTGCTCTGACCGGACTCTGTCGAAGGATACACGCGCGGTGCAGGTCTAATCTGGCCTATTGGCTGCTGCACTGCCGCAACCTGACTCAAAGGCTGCACCTCAACTGGCTGAATCCCTGCAACACTCGGCTGCTGCAACCTGGGACACGACGTCCTGATATGCCCCGGCTCGCGACAGTGGTAACATACCCTCAAGTCCCGCTGCTGCAACTGCGGCGGCTGCTGAGACAACTGCTGCTGATCACCCTTATGGGGGCAACTCGCCAAACGATGCTCCATACTGCCACAACCATAACATGCTCCGCCCCTCTGACTGGGCCTAGAAGCACCATCCCATTTCCGTTTCTGTCCCTGCGCAGGCTTTCCGCCCTTGCCGGAACCAGAACCGGAACTACTCTGCTGCTGCTGCTGCTGGCCCCTCGGCTGAGCCACAGGAGCAACCACACGCGGAACCACTAAAGAACCAGCCTGCTCGCGCTGATCCTCCTCAATCGCTGCCGCCAGCTCTACCAGCTCTGCCCTCGAGGCATAACTAGCACCTCTGCACTGAGACCGGATACTCAACCGAAATCCATGCAAAAACCTCTGCATGAGAGTCCTCTCATCCTCGATATCGCGGCCCGAATGCACCAACAATCTGCCAAACTCGGCATCGTACTCGCGTACAGAACGGCCTCCCTGCTGAAGCGACATGAAACTGAGCTGCAGACGATCTCGAGCCTCCTGAGGAAAATACTTAGCATTGAACTCGCCTAAGAATTCTCCCCAGGTCCACACCGCTCTCCGAGCCTCGATAGCTCGCCACCACAGATGCGCATCACCACACAGATAGTGAATGGCTAACTCTACCTGATACTCCGCGGGACAACGAATCGATCTGAAGTTACGCTCCACTCTCAAGCACCACTCATCCGCCTCCGCAGGACCCACACGGCCCTCAAACGACGGCGTACCGATCCTCTGCATGTGCCCCATAATCTCTAGGTAAGATGGCACCTGCCCCTCAGCCACTACAGCCCCCTGCTGCAAACCTGCCTCTGGAGGAACACCCGGAGCCTGCTCAGAAGCCACAGGCGGAAAACGTGCCAACAACTGAGTCAGCAATCCCACAACCTGGTCATCACGACCTGGAGCCACAGCAGCACCCTCACCAGGGCCCACTGGAACTCCCTCGCCTCCACCGGCACCAGCCAACACACTGGCACCAAGCGACTGGGACTCTGACGCGGTTGCCCCACCCGAGGATGCACTCTGCGCCGCGCTCTCTGCCGACTCCGCGACTGGTCCACGACCACGACCACGACCACGGCCACCCACTCTGCCCCTACGGGCCACTGCCCTGCCCCCACGGGCTACTGCTCTACCCCGACCTCTAGCTCGGGTATCCATCTCACTGCAACACAACAGCAGATAAGTACCCGAGGAAAAACAAACAAACACCACAACTTACCGCGGAATCTCTTTGAAGGCCAAAGAGGATGATACTAAGACTAGAATTGATTAAACACACAAAAATCAATTAACACACATAGTCTCAGCTCAACACAACCACCACTAGCCCTAGAACCGTAAGGGCTCTGATACCAAAATGTGACGCACAAGTTTTTTTTTTTTTTTTAATTTCATAAAAGGTTAACAACCATTCAACCATACATTCACACAAAAAGCCATACAATTATCCAGATAATAGAGTCAATATTACATCCGGAGTTACTCAAAATAAGTCTAGCAACCTAACACTGGTTTTACTAGAATTAGACTGTACACACAAAAACCTATCATCCCCTCCTCAGGCCCTGATTCCGCGATCAAACCTTTTCTTTACCTGCAACACAATTGGGAAAAACGAGTTGCGTAAGTATTTAACAAATACTTAGTGAGACGGTCGTCCCATCTACAGGCCAATTACTTGAATTAAACAATACACGAAATACCAGGGTTATCAGACAATGCACGGAACAAGCAAACAACAGAAAACGGAGAAAACAGGACAGTACTACACGTGTCGATCGACGGGGAGCAACCCTGTCGATCGACGGCTCACAACCACGTGTCGATCGACAGCGAGCCTGCTGTCCGAGTTTGGCCTATCCTCTCATGGCCAAATCTCCCCAAATCAACACCACAACCTGCAAATTCAACCACAAAGAACCACCCAAACACACAACAACAACGTACAACGTATAATCCTCAACTCAAGAACCTATGGTCGCGCACTCACCTTAGATCTGAAGAAAAAGAGGATGAGCTACGAAGAACACGAAGCTCCAACTCCGATTCCCGCACAAATCAACCTCCCAAGAGCTCTCCCACGACCACACACGCTAAATAACGAAAATCCAAGGCAAAACCTCACAAATCTCCTCTCAAATCTCCTTTCTCCCTTTTTCCCCTCTTTTCTCTCTTTTTCCTCTCCCCCACAAGAGAAAAAGAAACCCCCCTTTTATAAGAAACCCTAGATTCCAAAACCTAGATCTGATTTTAACCCGTGTCGATCGACATACACAACCTGTGTCGATCGACACGACACTCCCTGGAAAAATTCTCGAGGAATAACAACCTGGTGTCGATCGACACACACCTACAGTGTCGATCGACACCCCCAAAAATCCCATTTGGGTTCGCGGGTGTTACAGAATCAGATGTCGGCAAAGTTTTAGTGGTTAAAGAACCGGTCGTAGTGCCCGATGGGATTGGTGGGGTGATATGTCGGATATTTTCACGGAATTCCGACGGACTTCCTACGGAAATAATTAAGTTTTATATAAGCATCCCGCCTCTGCCTTCATTCATAAAAAATTTGAACACATAATCATAACAGAAAATATTCTATTGCGTAATGGCTAATAGAGATCTATGGAATTACTATATGCAAAACCGAGCCCCTGGTCAAAACCCTCGCAACACACCTCTTGTTCCTTCAAGCCCTCCTTACGATAACTTAAATGTTACTGATGCTGAACCGACAATTTCACTCCATCCAACTCAACAATCGCAGAACCAAACGCCCGTAATACCGGGACCTGGCCAAGTCGTACGGCGAGGATTGTTTCGCAAGAGATCTCATGATGCAAAGGTGCTGGAAGGTGAAAGTTCTCAGACACGCCCAACACAAGATTTTATTTCTGAGGTCATTAACGAGGCACCACAAGCCGACCATGATTTTAGTAGTCCGCGGTGGACTTCTACTATCGATTACATAATCCGGGAAGGTATATATATATATTTAATTATCATTTTTACTTTTACAAAAATGAATGTAGGTGACTGATACAAAATCTATCATTCATAAATGTAGGTTCTTATCATAATAGGACCACACCATTCTGGACCCAGGTTGCAGAAATTCAATCCCCGCGTTCACAATTTGTGAAAATAAAAAAGGTTTACGTTTCCGTCCAATTTTATTAACATTAATTTAGAGACACAATTTATCTGAGAAGCTAGTATTAATATTCTATTAAATTATCAGATTGTGGCTATTCTCTCTTTTTTCACCCCCAATGACCAGGGAGATCTGCTTGTAAGCTTAAAAGATCCATCGGGAAAAATCGAGGGAACCATGCACCATAACATCTTCAACAATGACGAGTACAGACTCATGACTGGTGTAGGTGCGGTATTCATCTTGAAGAATGTTACCGTTTGCCGTTTTGATAGGAACCCAAAGTACCTAAACATCACAGAGCGGAACATTGTTAAGGTAGTTACACCATACGTTTATAAATATTTTTGGGAATGGTTAACTATATTCAGTTACCAAACAGATAATCGGTGCTAATTCGATGATTGCTGAATACCACCCAACGAAAATATGCACCATGGAGGAGGAAGATGAAGAAACTACTGGGTACGAATATGAAACAGTGCCAAACTCCGATGAAGAATAAATATATAACTCGTCCATGATTAAGAATAATTTAAACCTTTAAAGCTTTATGTTGAATTAATATTAAATAATGTCTTAGTATGTATTGTACGATTTTATAATGTTGTCATGTGTTTTATTTCCTATTAGGGATTGAGAAATAGTGGTGTTATATATGTGTAATACGTTTCGAAGCCGCACTAATATATTTTTCTTGGTTGCGAGGGTCAAATTAACATTCACGCTTAAATTTATTTTTAAAAACCTTCTAATCAACTTTAAAACCATATCATATAATTTTTAATCAAAAAACTTTAAATTTTTAAAAACTTTATAAATAAATTTAAATTTGTCGATAAAATTAAAAAGCATTAAAAAAGAATGCCGTCGGAATCCCGTCTTAATTGTAAGACGGAATTCCGACGGTTTGGGGTTTTTATTATTTTTAATTGTATCGACAAATTTAATTAAATTGAAAACCCAAAACCGTCGGAATTCCGTCTTCGTTCTAAGACGGAATTCCGACGGTTTGGGGGTTTATATTAATTTTTATTTTATCGACAAATTTAGAAAAATTAAAACTCAAAACCGTCGGAATTCCGTCTTAGAACTAAGACAGAAATCCGACGGTTTTGGGATTTTTATGATGTTAAAGTATATGATATGGTTTTAGAGTTGATTATAAGGTTTTTAAAAAATAATTATAAGAGTTTTTTAAATTAATTGATAATTAATCTTTCAAAAATAACACTATTTTGAAAAATAGTAGGTGGTTATAACCTTATACTATGTTTAAAAAAACCAAACAACTTTGTGAGCATCGTCAAACCGGGAAATCCGTCTGCATTCACAAAGTGCATAAATTAGAAAACCACAGAATCCCAAATTGAATAAATTCTATTATTACCAAAATCTTACGTGGGACCCTTCAATCCATATGTCCTTACATGACAAAATGTCGTAGAAGTTAATTCATTTAATTTCTACATTCCAAAAACCATTAATTTCCACAATCCTTATATATATCCCTAAATCCAAAATTTATAAATCACATAATTTTAAAATCTCAAATTCCTATAAATTCCATTTTCCATAACTCCTGAAATCTCAAACTATTAATATTTTGGAGAGAAACAATTTATTTTGATGGGAAAATATGTACAAAAATGTACAAGTTAATATTTTAAAAGAATTTCCGTCGGAATTCCGTCTTAAATTCCGATGGTTAACCGACGGAAACCCTAATTTTCCCAGCCGCCAAAAGACTTCGTAATCTTCGTCAAAGCGGGAAAACCGTCGGAGTTACCGTCGGAAATTTTTAATGCCGTCTGATTTCCCTCGGACCACCTTTTAAATCAACAGTCTTCGTCTTCCCCGAACTCAGATCTGTAAAAAAAAAAAAAAAATTCTTAAAATCTCCTCCGTTCCTCCGCCGATTCTCCGCCGTTGCTACTCGTTTGGAAGCCGATTGGACGCCGATTCTTCTCCTCCGTCGTGAATCATCTCCATCTTTCACCAAATCAAAAACTATGTAAGTTTTCCATACATTAATAGAATTTCTCCAAAATTGTTCTTCATGATTTAAGATTGTTGTTGAGGATCCGAAATTGTTCGTGATGATTAATAGAGTGTTAAGAAATTAGGTTTGTAGAATGTTAAGAAATTGTTCATGAGAATTAATAGATCCGAAATTGTTCTTTAGGATTTGTAGATTCTTTAAAAAAATTTCTAAAATTAATGTTAATACAATTTTTTAACGAATTATGAATTAACAAATGAAGTAAATAATCATTTTAGGGTTTATGAGGATGTTATAAATATATGAAATTAGGTTTGTAGTTAATTTGCAAAATTTTTGAAGTTTGATAATTTTAGGAGTTTACTAATTTAGAGATTTTTAAACAATTCTAAATTTATAAATATTTCTAATTTTAAGAATTAGATTTTCATTTGTGTTATGTGTTTTTTAGGGATTTTTTATAATTTAATATATGATTAATATATAAAATTGTAATTTTCTAAATATCCTATATAGAATATTTTAAGGTAATCATTTTAAATCCTTATAATTTAAAATTTTTATAACATTAATAAAAGAATTTAAACCTTTATAATTTTAAACTTTAAATCCTCTAAATTTAAATTTTATAAATTTTAAAATGTATATCTTTAACAATTTTCCTATTAATTTATCATTAATATGCAAAATTATAAATTTATATATATCCTATATATATATACAAAATTTTAAGAAAATCTATTAAATTCCTTACAATTTTAAATAACATTAATAAAACAATTTAAACCTTTAAAATTTTAAAACTAGTTTAGGAAAAATTTTTAATAAAAGTTTGAAACTATACATATCAATTTCCCAACAAAACCTAAATCCATAAACTTCGGTTTCTGAATAAACAATATACAAAAAAAGCCCTAATTACTTAAATGACATAAAACCCATAAATTCCATAAAACCCTAATTCCCAATATCCTTAAAAACCATAATCCTAAAATTCCAATTAACTAAATTCCAAAATCTCAAAATCACAAAATCCTATACATTCCAAATTTCATAAATCCCAAAATATCTAAATCTTAGAATTATGGAAATCGTAGGGAATATGGGGACTTTCATAACTCTAGACGAGGTGGGAGTTCCAGTAGGGGAGGTCGGACTACGAGTGAGACGCAGTTCCCCGAGGATAGTCCCCACTTGGAGACCCCATTCATGTCTCAGCCCCCGGCTACAGCCCACTCAGCTCCCACCTCGCTGACCATCGACCAGGTTGTGGCGCCACCTGGACGTGATAGGTTGACTCGTCTAGATCCAGACACGCCACCTAACACGACTTGGTAAGTCTTATTTGAATATGTAGTGGATTTAATAATTTTACATAAATATTTAAATAAATATTTTAATAGGTTCCAATTCTCGGGAAACGATATTACGGGTTCTATCAACGAAATGATGAACTCCATGCTCACTAAACCGTATCCCACATACAACGACATGCCTCCAGAGGACCGGGACACTTGGTTCCGACAATTTGCGGTAAGATTTTATTTTATTTGTTTTAATTGTATTTCCTATATGACGCACAATTTAATTACTAATGCGGGAATGTTGTGTTTTTTTGCAGCAAGATTTTACGTGGGACCCAGTCCTCACATCCAGGGTCCGAAAGGAATTCGACAAAAGGGCGGCGAGGAAGTTCTCGTGGAAGATCAACGAGTGGAAAGACTCGTGGTATAAAGAGGGGAAGGTGCCAAAGGTTTTTAAATATAAACCAGCTGAGATGTGGACTGGACTACTTCGACATTGGGAATTAGCGGCAACTGTTGAGGACTCCGAGAAACACTCGACTAACCGCAACAGCACCCGGAAGGGGAAGGGAAAAGCGACCCACAACCTCGGTGCAACGAGCAAGGCTTCAGCTGCTCAAAAAATAGTAAGTAGTTAAATAATTCATAAAAGTTTTGAATTCTGTAACGAAATTGTATATGGTAACAGTTCCAGGAGACCGGTGTCTATCCTTCCAACCTCGATATGATCAAGTATTCGCACACCAACAAGAAGACCGGTGAAATTGAAGACCCGATTGCTCGTGAAATCGTGGAAGCTGTGGAGAGGCGGCAGGTGGAGTTCCTCCAATCGCAACCGATCGTGGAAGGAACTCCGGCGCCAACCGAAGTTCCAGTCGAGAAGACCAACGAGTTCACCTACGAGGTTAGTAACCGACTCAATTTTAATGAAATTTAAACATTACTTTTAATACAAGTTATGAAATTTTAAAAAAAAATATTTCTTAGGTGACTCCTAAGACCAGAGGCCGTGTTTACGGCCTCCCTGAGGATAGTAGCTCGTCTGTTTCGACGGTTCGATATCGCGGTGCTAGCAGGTTGGAGGCGGAAAACCGAGAGCTGCACGACCGGCTTAGGGAAATGGAGGAAGCGAGAAAGAAGGATAAGGAGGAGGCCGAGGCAGCGAGAGCGAGAGATAAGGCGGACGCCGATGCAAGATTTAAAGCAATGGAACAGATGATGCAGAACTTCTTCGGTACCGGTACGCCTAGACCGGAATAGGATTTGGAGAGTTTTAAATTTGATTGTAAAACTTTAAAATACATTTTAATTTTATTAGTTTGTAATTTTAAATTTTATTATATTTTAATTTTAATTTTAATTTTATTAGTTTTTATTTTTCATTTTTATAAAAAATATTAATATATTTTATTTTTAAATTAAATAATTATAAATTTTTTAAAAAAATTACGTTAACCGTCGGCATTCCGTCGGTGTTACCGAAACCGTCGGAATTCCGTCTGTTCGCGCCGGAAAAACGAAACCGTCGGAATTCCGTCTGTTCACACCGAAAAACCGAAACCGTCGGAATTCTGTTTGTTATGGCCGGAAAACCGAAACCGTCGGAATTCCGTCTGTTATCGCCGGAAAACCGAAACCCGTCGGAATTCCGTCTCCATTTGAACTCCGAAATAAATCCGTCGCAAATGCTCGACGAATTTCCGACGGCATTTGTTTTTCCGACGTGACAGAAACGACGGCTTGTTCCCGTCGGAATCCGTCGGAAAAAAGCCATTTCCGACGGCTTCCTGACGGTTTTGGCCGTCGGAATCCCCCCTGTTTTCTTGTAGTGGTGGACAAATCAGGTTCTGTATATATAGGACAGAGCGGTCGTTGCAATGGTGAAGCCATTAATATGACCTACAATCTTGAGTTTGGGCGTTAACAATGAGAGAACTGGAAGAGTTTTGTAGTTTCTGAAGTAGGGTTTTTTTTAACGTAGATTTGAGAACTGGAAGAGTCGATAAAGAGATTCTAGGTTACGATTTTGAACAGGAGATGGGGAGAAGGTGAAAAGATGGATGTCGACATGTGTTTATTGGTTTGGGCTAGTTTTTGGGCCTTTTTATATTAACAATGTCAGACAAATATCTACGTAAATTTACGTGGAAAGTTAAAAATAATTAGAGAGATAGAAACAAGTAGGTTCACCATTTATTGACACTGAGAATCGTGGTGAAGAGATGCACTCTTTTATCCATGTACGGAACAGAGGAGGAAAGTTTTGAGCCTCAAGCAATTTGAACACAACATATTGTGTAGAATGCTTTCCTTATATCAACCTTCAGCATAGCACTCTTTGGACATGATGCCTTATAATAACCTCGAATTAACTCAGATGCAAGGAGGACATTTTCACCGAGGCTTCCCCTTTTTAGAAAAACTGCATGGTTAGGACTAATACACTCTTGCAAGATAGGTTTCAAACGATTAGCAATGATCTTAGAAATCACCTTATAAACCAAGTTGCAGCAGCTGATCGGTCTATATCAGTGGCGAAGCCACGTTGAGAGGAAGGTGGGCAGCTGCCCCCCATGAAATAATTTTAGCTGGTGTAATTTGTAAAGGTAAAATAATCATGCCCCCCTTTGTAAATTTTTTTTTGCCCCCATCGATTTTTTTTTGGTCTCATTTCCTTTGAAAAATTTATTTGCCCCCTATGAAAATCATTCTTGGATTCGCCACTGGTCTATAGTCTCCCAATCTACAAGCGTCATCTGTCTTTGGTATAAGTGCAATGGTCGTGGTGTTGAGACCTTTCAATAACCTGCAATTACGGAAGAACTCTTGTACTGCAAAAGTTATATCACCACCCACCGTTTTTCAAGACGCTCTAAGAAACTCCACTGAATACCCGTCAGGCCCCGGACTTTTATTTAGGGGCAAAGCAAAAACTGTGACTTTAACTTCCTCCTCTGACTTTTATTTAGAGGATACTCATTTTAAAATCTAAGATAAGCAAAGTGAGTCATGTTGCCCAATGTAATACAGATGTGAATAAAAAAGAGCAGCAAAAAGATAAGTGAAAGAGAAGAAAATAGAGCGCAAAAAATTTCATTCTACACAAAAACGAAACAATGGTAAGATATCAAAATATTGTTATGATCGTTAGGTTTAACAGACCTTAAAGCGAGGGTCAAAGATAATTTTTGGCAGTTCCTTCTCCCAATTAGAAAATGGTGCTACTAAGGGCTCGGTGTCACTTAGTGACTCGAGCGAGAACACCCGTTTCGGATTTAGAGTCCGGGATGGGGCGTTTCATCTCTCCTTTTGCAAAATAAAACATATACCAATATGTGCACCGCTGCTTGAACAAAGAGCATCCTGAGCAAACAGAACACGCCGCCAAACTCCTTTATATAGGAAGACTATCGACAGACTCATGGCACAATCCATTGCAAAAAACACTAAGAAAAAATCCCATACAAAATACGCAGCCCCTTAACCGTTAAGCTCTTGTCCGCAACTACTTCCTTTTACTAAGAAATAACTGAGACACCAAGATACCAACCGCAAAACCATAGCTTAAAACCCGGAGATAAACAAACTCTTGTACACTCCTTTGTTCTTTTAGATTCATGCAAAATAGTATAACCATGCGTTAAACCAAACACAAATCTGCAGAAACTTGAATCTTTGCCTCTTCTACCTTTTCAAAAGCTTATACTCTTGAGATAAGAACCCAAACGTTGTCCAGCTTATGTACTTATGTGACACCCTGGTTTCAGAGCATATATGGTATATGCGGTATACGCGGAGAGGCTTAAAAGAATTGATTTGGCTACCTATATCACCAAAGTGCACTTATCTTTTCGGTCACAGGTCTTGAGAGAACTCCAGAGTTAAGCGTGCTTGAGCTGGAGTAGTTTCAGGATGGGTGACCTACTGGGAAGTGATTTCCAGTATCGTGTGAGTGAGGTCAAAACACGAGGAAAGTTCGCGTGGTGATTTGCAGGGTCAGTAAACATGACTTTAGAGCCTCCCGTACTAACGCACCGATCGTCGGATATGGGTGGGCCCATGGGCCGAGAGTGGACGTGGGGCCCATTAGGAGATGAGGATTTCTCCAGAGAGGATGAGGATTTCTCCTACGGCGGTCGGGGCGTTACAAGTGGTATCAGAGCGAACCCTGACATCTATGAAGAGTCAGTTGTCGGGGGTAACGATCTTGGTATACGCAACGAGGACGTTGCGATCTGTTAGTGGGGGTGATTGTGACACCCCGGTTTCAGAGCATATATGGTATATGCGGTATACGCGGAGAGGCTTAAAAGAATTGATTTGGCTACCTATATCACCAAAGTGCACTTATCTTTTTGGTCACAGGTCTTGAGAGAACTCCAGAGTTAAGCGTGCTTGAGCTGGAGTAGTTTCAGGATGGGTGACCTACTGGGAAGTGATTTCCAGTATCGTGTGAGTAAGGTCAAAACACGAGGAAAGATCGCGTGGTGATTTGCAGGGTCAGTAAACATGACTTTAGAGCCTCCCGGACTAACGCACCGATCGTCGGATATGGGTGGGCCCATGGGCCGAGAGTGGACGTGGGGCCCATTAGGAGATGAGGATTTCTCCAGAGGGGATGAGGATTTCTCCTACGGCGGTCGGGGCGTTACAACTTAAGCTCACAATACCAAACGAAAAATCCAGCAGCGTTGTTTCACATAAAACCCTTACTGCTACAAGCTCTGTGATGACCTATTTTTAAGTCATGATCATCACAACTTCTGAGCTTAATAGATTTATAAGAATCCAACCTTTAAACTGATACGAGTCTGCAACCAAACCTTCTCGAACCGTAACCAACCTCGAATTCCCAAAGTCCTTAACCTGTCTTCTTCCAACAAATTAACCCCGTCTTGTTTCATGCTCCTCTGCTTCTTCTTCAAGCTAAATCCAGAAAACGATACAGATAATCAAACAGCCTAATACACATAAAATTTAAGCTTCAAAGGCGTCCCCTAGTACCAAGAATTCTATGTGCTTCCGCGGCTGTGATGACACTAGTAATTTGAACACCAACTATCAAACTTTATCAATCTGATATAACCAAGAAACACAACCTGAAAAACCAAGCAATGGAACTCCACAAATCCCTTGCAAAATCATGTTATATAAACTTTGTGTTCCACCAAGCTTTCATCCATTTGAATATGCAGATCTTGAGCAAAACAAAAAACAACATAAACCATCACATAGCCACCTTGTGATTGCAGCGGAAACAAACAACTTTGTCTTCACGATTCGAGCCTTGAGATGATAAAACGATTATATGATTTCATAACCTTGAACCAACATTTATTGACTCATGTCTTCTTGAATCATAATCAACCTTAAAACCAGTTGAAACGTGCACCTCACACCATCTCAAGTGGTTCACCAAACCGCAGATCAAGAGCAACCACATTGACCGAGTGTTCTTGGTCCCATCTCTCAGATTTTTCAATTCTTATACTAGCAATATCAACTTGTGACCAAAAAAAAATACTAGCAATATCAACTTGTGAGTACAAGGAAGTCCTTCTCACTATATTGCATATTCTTGTACACCTTAGAGAATTCCCAATTTCATAGCTTAAAATCACCTCATCAGATTCAACCTTTTTACTTAGATTCAATCCTTAGAGTACATAACTTCTTGTTGTGATGATACCTGAGACGTTGCTTGTCTCTACACAATCAAGCTCTTCAAAGAAAAAAAGAATGTGGATGCTTGAGGTATCCTCTAACCTTCCAAAGATCCCAACTTTTTTTCACTTTTCTTCACTCTCCTTCTTTCTCTACACCTTTTCTCTCATAGATCTGGATCACTACCTTTCTCTTCATATACTTTTCCTGTATCTGAGACTTTCCCTCTTGAAATCTCAGTCATCTTCAAGCTTCACTCATTCCTAGAATAGAATCTCCACAAAAGCTCCATGACCATCAACCTTACACTTCTCTTTTTGACAATTCCATTCCTTCCTTTTCCTGCTTCACAATGACGGTTTGTAAGCTCTGTCTACTTCCATTATGCTTCTTCTTCTTCCTTGTATAGGCTTATCAATACCCCCATGGCGAAGACGCAGCTTGTCCTTAAGCTTGGAATCTGGAAATTGTTTAGTAGCTTCAACCATACGAACCCAAGTTTTCTCATGTTTGGACTTGTAAACTTGCACATCAAGTTCTTATCTTCACAGATAGGAACCGGAGAAAGGAGTAGGATGTAAAGAAAAAGGTGCCCCGGAAATACCACCCATAGGGGGAGGCTGCAACAACATTCCTTGCAGTGTTCCATGCACTGTAGGCAGTGAATGATATGGAGAATACATGTGCTGATGAATACCGGGATTGATTTGAGCAGGTCCTGCAGACATCCCGGGTCTTGGAGTTGTAGAGAAAGGGTTCGAACCAGGAAAAGCAGGATGGACTAGTGTTCCTGGACGACCAAAAGGCGGATTTGGTAGCACTGGCAAAGCTTGAGGTATGGGATTATTAATATTTAAAGGGGCTGCTGCATTAGAACTCCAATGTGGAGTAATAGAAGATGGAACTGACTGAGATACAAAACCTGTATTAGCAATCTGCAAAACACCAACCAAAACATCACATAACCATTTAGATACTCAAAATAAATGACAATCAGCACATGTATTCAAGGAAAATACCAATCAATATTGATTCCTGATAAATTTTAATTAGCGAATTAAACGAGAGTGACCACAAAATCCAGTATAATAATAATAAAAAAAAAACAGGTATTGTCGTCAATACTCCTATGCATTCATCTAATTATAGGGTTACACGTTCTTGTACTGAGATTTATGGACTGGAGAGATGCTACTGAACCACTTGGCGGAGGAGGTCCAGCAGATGTTGTCGCCGACGGCTCCGACGAAGGAAGAAGTTAGGGTTTAGGAAAGTGGAGGAATCAGAAGTCCAAGTCGCCATTTAGGAGGTATTGAACTATTGATAGATAAGATCGTGGGTGATGGAAACGATGGACGGTCAAAATTAGTTAGTTTTGATTAGTTTTTGAATTATAGTAAAACTGAGTACAAGTTATACCGCTAGAGAAATGTTTAAAAGCGATTAAAGTGCTTATGAATTCCAACAATTTATTCTGATGTAGATAAAAGGGACACGAAAATAAGAGTGAGTAGCATTTCGAAACAAGGCATACAAGATACGAAACGCGTAGAGCTAGAAGTTGAACATGGGGGGGGGGCAAGCACTCTTCTTTTTCGTCGTCTTGATCACTTCCTCGATTTCTTGCACATTCTCTACAATGTTATAGCATCAACAAAAAGTCAGTAAATCAAAATAATGCATTCTACATTTGGAGTGAAACTCGAGGTAATAAAACTTGCCTGTGGTTGATTTCTCAATGATCGCTTCGTCAATGTCTCCTGCTTGAAAAATTCCTGCTTGACAAATCATCCAGTGGGGGTCAAATTTAAGGGATACATAAACGAAAATCATCCAGGGAAAACTTTGAGGTTGTTAAATCAAATGTCATGATGCAAAAAAGGAGGATGCTTACCACGTGTGTTTTTTTGAAATGGGCGGTATAGTTTTCAAAGCCTTTGCCAGCACTACCGCATTCCTGGCATCTCCAACCCGGGTCCTCATCAAGTAAGGCAGGACCTATAGACAAGAACAAGAGCTTAATAAAATATGCTAAAACATGGTAAGAGTGAGGAAAAACACCTCTGGGTAAGCTTGTGAGAAAGCTTTCCCAGTTTTGGGAAAGTTGAGGGTGTCGTTTAGGAGGAACAAATGGTAAATACGGAATAATTTTGTGTCCGCCCAGGTTGACAAGAACCCCAATGAAGCTCGGCTCAGGGGATATGAGCATTAAATTGCCAAATTCATTATAACGTTTCCAACGTTGGAGTTCCACATCAATGCCAAAGCACTCTGTTAGATTCAGGAAAAACAAGAATTCAGACTCTATGCAAAAGGCAAACAAAAGGAAAAAAACAGAAGAAAGACATTAACCGCTTTCGACGTTAATAAGAGAGACTCCAGAGGAATAGACCGCTCGAAGGATGTCCATAGGGACGTCTTTTAGGATGCCTACGGCACTGATGGTAAGAGGACCAGAGTAGCCTAAGTTCTCCAACGCCTTTTTTATAACCGGGCCCACCTGACTAGCAGCAACGGCAGAGGGAACCGGACGCTTCTTGATGTCCCAAAAGACCGCTGTTACAGACTCTTTCGTCGCCATCGTGATTGGATCAAAACTTTAACCCTAAAAAGAAATAAACAAACTCAAAATTTGGGCAAACAAATCGCAGGTCGGTTTCCTAATCTATAACGGAAATCTTCTCCATCAGATTATCATTCGGAGGACTTTGAAAGTCACATACCTCGCTTGTTATCGGATCTGAAACGCCTGAACGAGAGAGAGAGAGAGAGAAGCCGTAATCGTTTCCATCGAATCATATAGGTCAAATATAATAAATACGCGTGGTGGTGGGTTTATGTGGGCCGATACCCGTGGTCCATTACAACATCTCCATCAGTCTATTATATTTCGGGAAAAAAGGTCTGAACTATTTGCAATGTGCCAATTGATACCTGACCTTTAGTCGTCGGTAAATTTAATCCCAAATAATATTCTTAATTTAGGGTTGTATGTCAATATGGTTAAAATCTAACAATATGCTCACATAAATTAACCATTCATAAGCATAAAGTAACCAAGCATGG